>QJPP01007448.1:0-213018 GCA_003996215.1 Jaltomata sinuosa
ATTGAGGTCTCGAGAGATCCCGGTTGTTAAGGTTCAGTGGAGGCACCGTCCAGTCGAGGAGGCTACCTGGGAGACTGAGAGAGATATGCGGGATCAGTATCCACAGTTATTTTAGCCTTCAGGTACCCCCTTGACCTTGACTTTCGAGGACGAAAGTCCTTTTTAGTAGTGGATGATGTAATGACCCTTCCGGTTATTAGCACGTATACGTTTTCCTTGAACCGTTAGAGCTTGTTGTAGCGGACCCAAGCCACTTAAGGCTCGTCAGGACCGGTATTTCAGTGTCGGGCCCATTTGTTTTGTCGCATTATAAGTTTTGAAGTCAAGCAAATCGACAAAAGTTATCGTAAATTCTTTAATAAATTTCCTGAACGTTGGGTAGAATGTCTCGGAGATTTTCTCTAAATATATAAAGAGTTAGAAGTCCCCCGAAATACCAAATCGAAGGTCTACGAGTCTAGCTTCCTACGCACAAAACCTCACGTCCAACTGATCTTGGAGTAAAAAGTTATGACTGTTTTACCGCGGATTGTCTGGCAGAAAACGGGTTACGAACCGGGTCGCGAACCGGGTCGGGTTAAACTCAATTTAAGCCTCGACTTCACGTTTTAAAACGTCATTTCAGTTCCGAAATAGTGAGAAAACATAAGGGAGGGTTCCAAGAGAGTTCTTGAGTATCAAAATCGTGCGATAATGAATTACGAGCCTAAGTTTAAGAATTTTATTAACATCGCGTGTATTTGAAAATATTTTATTTAAAGGTTGAATTTGGTAAAAAGTTATATTATTATTACCTTTTCAAAGTATTTTAAAAGTTTATGAAAAATATTTTGTTACGATATAATTGTATATGTATTTATTTTATAAGGTTTTTATACATTGTAATATTTTAACGGAGATAAAAATTTAGTTATGTTAAAATTTATTATTATAATATAGTAGGTTTTGTTTGAAATAATTTTTTAATGATTATGGTATATTCAAAAATTATATTTATTATACCACGAATTTATGCAATACCCGAGTATATACTTAACGGGATGAAATTGGTTGCCACCTCCACTTCCACGTGGAAGTGGAGGAAAGAGTACAACAAATTCTCATTAGTTAGGGGCTGCCACATGTCAAACTTGAACAATTTAATTAAGTATAGTAAGCATTGGGTCAATGCTTTGCAGAATATATATGTATCTGCAATTATCCACTTGCTCATCATTTGGCAATCAATTTCTCTACAAAGTCTTTTACTAACATTTGCACAAGATATGTTTCTGTACATTCACATTAACGAAACAAAGGATTTTGATGAAATATTTGATAATCAATTATCTACGTCAAGTTATTCAAGCCCGAGTTCGAGTTTGATTTCGTGTTGGGGATTTTTCGGAGAGGTTCAAGCTTGTCATCGGACGACAGGTAAGTTACGGTTTATTTTCCCTAGACTCCGCATATATAGGATAAAATTGTATTAATGGGCATCCTTGGGTTGGTTTATTAGGTTGGTACCACAGACCTCGACCGCGTTATTCATGTCTGCCTAATTTTGTTCCTCCGTTGCTTGTAGTATTTACCGATATATTTTATTTACCCATGTGGTCCTGTGAGGCCTTGTTGACTCTGGAACATAGAAGGTGGGATTTTGGGAATGTCCGCGAGTCCCGGGCATAGAATTATCCTTCTAGGCTGGTTATGCTTGCTGAGTAGCTGTGGGCCTGTGCAGGGTCGATAGGTTGATTGTGAGCTACTGGGCAGCTATTGTGTGTGATCATACCATTTCCATGCATATAAAGAGGTTTTATCCATGTTTTACTATGGTTTTGGCTTCGGGCCTACTGGCACTATTTTCTAAACCTTGCATGGCCCCGGGGGCCCCTTTTTAATGGAAATAATTTGGAAATGGTTTGATTTGACTTGTGAGTATTCTTGGTAAAAGAAAGTAAATTATGTTTTAAATCATCAGTTTTACGATTAACGCTAGACTCGGTAGGGACGGAGTGCTAGTTGAGTTTTCTTGATACTTGAGATGATTTTTAGCCTCGGTCGGACCGAGCACCTGAGATGACTTTTTACTGTTTAGACCCGGTTACGCCCGGGCACCCTTGGAGGGGTTTTTGAGATATTTTCCTACTACTTTAGTCCTGGACAGGGTCTGGGAATGCATATTCGAGACTGGGTCTCTATCTTGATACCGGACTGCTCTTCGGACGACATGTTTGATACTGAGTTTTAGTATGGGGTCTGGGACCTCCATGGACCTTGCCATCCGGGCCAAGGGCTACGGGCTGCGTGTGCCGGAGGAGGGGTATACGGTGGAGTAGAGGTATACGGGCAGTGTCCTTCCATGGAACCTACCTGCTGGGCCGGATCGGCGCCGGAGGAGGTACATACAGAGATACCATTTTCACTGAGATCTCATGCAATCATATCATTCATTTTGAGGCTCCACCCTTGTTGTTGTTGTTGATTGTACGCACGGTATATGGATGAGGGAGGGTTGTTTTCACTTGTTGTGTTCCGTCGGTTGTATGGACGGCGGGGGACTGTAGGTAGACTTTTGCTATTTACTTACAGAATTGTTTCTATTATGGATAAGTATGAGATTGGTATGATTAGTTGAGTTTGACATGTCTCTAGCATGCCATATCCATTACTCTTCTCTCTTCTTCATACACTTGAGGTTCCGGTATACCCGTCCTTTGTGTAAACTTGTTATATATAATTGTTATTCAAGACCCCAGGTGCGTGTTCTTACTTTCACTGTGCCTATGGTGTGTATATTCTGCTTACTAGCCTTACATGTGGTTCTGTTATTCCCTCTGAGCTAGTTCCTGTGTACCTTTCGTTGATTTCTGTGACTACTTGCTTCTATTCTGTCTATTACTGCGCTTTTATCTTATATGTGCCCAGTCGGCCTATGATACCTACTGGGTACCTTATGCTTCGCATTTGGTGCTCACCCCTACCCCCTGCATCTTTGGGTGCAGATCCTAGCGTGGGCCATCGCCGTTAGATCGCTGTGATTCATGCTTGGAGATCTGTTGGGGACTACTTCAGACTGAGAGTGAGCTCTTGGCGACCGGAGCTTAGCTTTAGTTTATCTTTTGCTTCATGTACTCTATTACCATTCAGAGACATCTGTATATTGTTTTGGATTATTTTCACTCCATGTATGTAGTTTGGGATCTATACTATGATACCAGGTCTCGGGGTTTGGTTTAGTTTCCGCATATGTATATATTTATAGTCCTTTTATCTGTTCTCTTCGTCTTGTTCTCTTATTGCTTAAATAGTAGCCCACTACTAACTGTTCTGGGCTACGAGGATTGGTTCACCTACCGGGGGTTGTAGGCGCCATCATGACCGAGAAATTGCGTCCTGACAATTTATAGACAACAAATACCAAATCCTAACAGAATTAGGAGCGCAGGAATGCGGCAATTCCGATGGGCAGGCCCTAGGGACCGTCGTGGGTGCCCGTAGAATCTTCTATACTTTATGTATCAAGCCCTCTGCCTTGTTTCCATGGGCTCAGATGATAGTTTGTCATGGTTGTCATGGTTGCCACGGGCATCATGGGCAACCTATCAGCAATGGCACACACTGAACCAAACTCGCCCACTTACTCTCTGCAATTGGATACACCACACCTGCATCCACCCACTTGATAATTTCTTTCTTGACCACTTTTTACATAGGCTGATTCAACCTATGTTGATGCTCAATACTGGGAACAAAATTTGGCTCAAGTTGAATTTTATGCGTGCATATATCTGGTGGAATGCCAATAATATCTACAATTGACCAACCAATGGCCCTCTTGAAATTCTTCAATATGGACACAAGAACCTCAACTTGCCCGTCTACCAAATCAGCTGCGATAATCACCAACAAAGTGTTGTTGGTTCCCAAGAAAACATATCGTAAGTGTGATGGAAGTGCCTTGAGCTCCAAGATCGAAGGCTTCTCTATAGATGGTCTGGCTGGTGGGGTTACTCCATTCTTAAAGTCTAGATCAAGCTTCTTTAGAGCATAAGAGTAAGATCCCATACCATCAAGCACCTCCACCATGTTATCATACTCATCAATGTCATCCCCATCAAAATTCATGATCATGGATGCAAGTGCTTCAACACTAAGTCTCTCCTCAACCGGAATTGACAACTGTCCTTCGTCCACAACATCAATCACTGAGACTACTCGCATGTCCTCATGGTTCTTCATTGATTGGCACAGGTTGAAAGTAACTTCTTCATCATTCAGCTTGAATATCATCTGCCCTGTCTCCAAGTCAACTAAAGCACATCCTGTGGCAAGGAATGGTCACCACAAGATGATGGGGACCTCAAAATCTACCTCAAAATCTAGAATCACAAAGTTTGCTGGGAAGATAAAGGACTCCACTTTCACAAGTACATCATACAAGATACCTACTAGCCTCTTCATAATGCGATCTACCATCAATAGCCGCATTATCATCGGTGTGGGGGATCCCAAGCCCAACTGTTTGAATACTGCCAAAGGCATAAGATTGATGCTTGCGCCTAAATCACATAACGCCTTGTAAGAATAGAATGCCCCAATCGTGCAAGGAATGGTGAAAGCTCCAGGATCTTCCCTTTTCTGCACAAGAGAACGAGAAGCTATTGTACTAAAATGGTGCAAATTATCTGCCGGCTCAAAACTGACAGTTCTCTTCTTCGTCACCAAGTCTTTCATGAACTTTGCATATCCAGGAATCTGCTCTAGAGCCTCAACCAAAGGAATATTAATCGAAAGCTGCTTCAACATAAAGATGAATTTTCTATACTTGCCTTCTTCAGCCTTCTTGGCTAGTCTCTGTAGGAAATGAGCAGGAGGTCGAGGCATAGGCTTTACAACTTCAGTAACCTCCTTCTCCTTCCTCTTGGTCTCAGTTGGATCTTTTACAATTTGGCTTTCCCCATCACCCTTTACCTCAAACTAAATGACAATTTCAACTTCATCATTTTCAGGCTCAGTTTTCTCCTTAACAACTATAGGGATGGGAGGGTTAACAATCTTCTTTCCACTTTGAGTAGTCACCGCCATACAATGTCTATCATTCTTTGGATTTTGAACTGTATTACTTGGAAGAATACCCTTTTGACGCTGATTCAGGGCTATAGACATTTGCCCTAACTGTATCTCAATCTGCTTTATGGCAATGACATGTGACTCTACCTTCTGATTCATGCCTGAGATGTCAGGACACATCTCCTTCAAGTTACCATCAGTAGACTCAACCTTTTATAACACCTTGGCTAACATCTCTTTAATAGTTGGCTGTTCGGGTGCTGCTTCATGGTTACCAGGAGGGACATACAGGCCGATTCTATCATTTTTGTAGCCATCCCTCTTGTTTCGGTCGCCATATCTATCTCTACACCTGCTCTTGTCTCTATATCCAGACAAGTTATAGTTGTCATGTTTGTATCTGTTGTTATCCCTATCTCTATTCCGACCTTGATTTCCTTGGAAATTGGACCAGAAACCCGCCACTTGATCATTCAGATAGTTAACTTTTTCATTAAATTCGACCCATCCTGTCTTAGTACCTTACCTTGTGAACCTATATCATTCACCTTCTCAGCTCCATTATTTAGGATTTGCTTTGCAATCAAATCCACACTCGTTTTTAATCCTGCAACCTCCTGTCTAAGCTCCCACAACTCCTGCTGGTCTAAGGATTTCCCAACAGCATAAGTTCTTGCTGTACTCTAAGAATCTCTAGTATGCCAGGCTCTGCTCGTCATTGTAACCCTATAACACATCTCAGAAGCTTCTATAAAAGTGTTTTCCATGAATGCTCCCCTCGTGACTGTATCAACAACTGCTTTAGTGTTTGCGTTCAGTGCTTTGTAGAAAATCTCTATCGAATGATCCGAAGGGATTCCATGATTCGGCACCTGTTTCAGCTTCTTGTTGAACCTAATCCATGTATTATATAGCGCCTATGTGCTCAACTGCTTGAAATTATATATCTCCTATTTGAGCTGCAACATCTTTGATAGAGGGAAAAACCTCTCCAAAAACTGACTCTTCAGTTCCCTCCATATAAATATTGAACTATCAGGAAGCTCAGTAAGCCATAGTGTTGCTTCTCTAGTTAAAGAAAATGGGAATTACTGCAACAAGACAACATGTTGGTCCACCCCTAAAAGGGTGTAAGCCTTGCAGATCCCCATAAAGTTAACCAAGTGCAGATTTGCATCATCAGTGGGCTTTACAGAAAATAATTCCTTCAGGTTCAGCAGTTGAATCATAGTGCTAGTGATATCAAACTTTGTACCATCGGGCAATGCTGGCAATACTATGGGGCATGTTGTCCCTACATTATTGACATCATCTAACTCAACATTGTAGCGAGGGATGTGTCAGGGTGGTTGAATCTGGCAGCCTCTTTGCCCTCTTGGTGCAACTGGATCTTGAGGTACATTGCGCCTAGCTGCCTCATCTCTCGCAAATTGAGAAAGTGTGGCTTGACGAGTAGCTTCTTGCCTTGCTTGCCTTGCATGTTCAGCTACAGCATTTTGATTTGCCAGGTCTGCGACAACTTGAGCATCTTGCGTGATTTGCACATCTTCTTCGGCCTTCTGCCTTTGCTGTTCTTCGGACAACATCCGAGCTATGGCCTGTTCTGGTGTCTCAGCTATTTTACGAGAAAAAATAACTTAATTTGAAAACCATTTCGAAAATCTAAGTTAAGGTTTTCAAAACGTTTTTCAATTTTGAAAGCAAGAGTCACCACTTAATTAATTAAAGAAAAATTTAGAAAATCTTGGAAAAATCTTTAAAATCTAAAACAGATAAAGACTTTAAAACTTCAAAGATTTTGGGTAAGAGGTTCCTATTAATGTTTTGAGAAGGTTTTAAAGGCATTCGAAATATCCGCTAACTCACGGTTATCCGGACTTGTTTGATAACATAACTTATTTGACTAATTTTAAGAAAATCTTAGTTTTTTTTAAAAAAAATATGAAATTTGTCTATTACAAGAAAATTGCCAAGTTGAAATTCTTTGAAGCATTTTTGAGAAGAAAGCATGATTGCATTTCAAAGCAAGAAACAATAAGCAAAATTATATTTTTAGGTAGGAAAATGTTTTCTCAAATGGAAAGTTTAGACAAGTAGCTGATAAAATTAAAAATAAGAATAGTTCTTCCTTTGGGAAAAATCCAACTAAGTTAAATGTTAGTCCGAATTATACAAGAAATAAAATCTAACTAATACAAAGTAAAATTAGAGAATGAAGAAATGTGATCAAGCTCTTGCTTAATCGAATCTGTCCTAAATCTAGCTTGTGGGCCCTCTTTAGGCCCACCGCCATCCGTTTTGGAGTTTTAGTCCAATTTCATCTTCTGCCCATTTGGGCTGCTGCTACAATTGCTATCTTTATGGGTTTTTAGCCCACTTCTCCATTCCTTTTTATTCTTCTCCAACCTGTTCACCAATTCTTCGTAGCTTGCAACGAGGTGACCCGAAGATGAAAAATATTAGGCGTCCAGGCCCAACGAAATGCAAGGGAGAGGGGTCTAAAAGACCCAAAGAGTTCATTCACAACCTTGTATACATGCTTCAAATGATCCATTTTCTTGCAGCTTAAACCCGACAGGATTGAAATGCAATGATGAACAATTAGTAAAGCACCTTAGTAGAAGCTAAATCATATAGCAAGTGATAGTTCAGGCTTAACATTATAGGTTGAGGTAGGACATTATTTATAACAAGAAAAAGATTGGTTTTAACCACTTGGATTCTTTAGATACCGGGGGTTAATTATGAAAGGTGATCATATTTAAGAGGTAATTACAGAAGAAAACATAGGCAAGTCCAGACATCTAAACATGCTTCCCAAATGATCTAAACAGAACTATACCAATTCTTCATTTGTTCTAAAAAAGATTTTTTCTAGACATTCTTAATCAAGCCTTGATTAGATAAAAATGAATGCAGAAGGTGGTCATACTCAAACATTGACAAGCAACAGTGACAGCTCATTCTAGTTCACATCTAGAGCAGGGTTATATAACAAAATAGATCTAACTAGTTCACACTCTAAATCAAGGAGACGTTCGTTAATACGATAGAGAACATCAAGAGGTATACAAATGACATAACTGAATACTTGGATGTAAACATAAGCAGATGAAGGATTCTTTGTTAAAGGAACTCACACATGAACATGTAAAAGGGCATGATTTTGATTCATCTTTGAAAGAGAAAATAAAATAGGCGACTTGAAACTAAAACAGCATATCACAACAATAACATCAAATACTAGCAATATCTAGGGTGATAGAATAGTCAGCCTTTTGCTATGAACATGTAAACAGTGATGAGACCAAACTCTAAGGAAATCATACATTATACACCAAAATCAGTGAGTTTAAACCAAGAAGAGAACGAACATCATCCAACAGCCTTGTTTACACTTAATAAGCTAGTTTTGAGGAAAATCTTTAAACAAACTCAAGGCAACACATAACAATCATGAAAACAGTGAACAACTGTGGTGAAGATTTCAACGACTTAAAGGAAATTAAAAGCAGCCTCGACTCACAGAAAATGATCCTGTCATTCATCCTAATGTCGCACAAATATTATCAAAACAAGACCAGCCTAAAACTATATGAACATTTCAAAGGAACAATAAAACCAACAGAAAAAAAGAAGAGAGAAAGACTGAACGAGGGGTTTTACCTTCTTTAGAGAAACGACTAGAACCACGAGATTCATCGGAGACAACCTTTGACCGTCGAAACTCAGATTGTATTAGCAGGAAGAATATGAACTTTTAGGGTTTTTCCTCTGAAACTTCTGACTTCTTTGATGGATTTAGAGAGTGGTTCTCCAAAGAAAAAACTAAGAAATCCAAAGCCCGCCCCTATTCCTCTATCTTAGAAGGGTTTTATAGGGGAAATTAGGGTAGAAAATGGGGGGAAAACAAAAAGGTAAAACTGGGAATTCCTTTGGATTTTTCGAATTCAAACTCGAATCCAATAGTATTGTACCACGGATGTACCTCCTCAGTACGAATTCGAGCTGATTCAGCTGCGATTGCAGGGGATAAGAACATTGGAGAGGCACCTGTCTCTGTTCTAGAATCTTTACGGCTCTTTCATTAACAACTGTGAGATTTCACGGAGGGTTATGACGGAATTTGGATGGATTTTGAGAATTTTAACGGGGGTTGGTGATTGTTTCGATGAGCTATTGGAGCTGTCGTTTGCTTTTGTTGACGCTGAAATGTTGTAGATGTTAGGGTTTTGGGGAAAATGGATGAAGAAGAAGATAAAGTACAGGGTGAGGTGGGGTGGTGAGCTGGGTGCGTTGTCTTCTGACAACGCGTTCTTTTTTGGGAGAGATGAAGAAAGTGAGATGCGTGAGGGAATATAAGTGTGTAGATGAATGTGTATGAGAATATGAGGAGTGGGACGGATCGGGTCATCGGGATTGGTCTCGGTCATGTTGAATGAATTGGGTGAGAATAGAGTGGGCCGATGGGTATTTGGGATTATTTTGGCCCAACTCTGCTGGAACAAGGGGGTTATATAAGGTGTTGCAAATATGCAAATGTGGCCATATTAATATTAAGGATATAGATAGATTAATAGAAATTAGGAAAAATCCGGCTAAATGATTTTAAAGAAATAGGCTAGAATAGAAATAAAGATGAATTAATCACAATTATCCTCGAGCTTCAGTAAATTTTAACAACTCAAAATAACTATTGTATTTAACATATAATTACCTCACTTAACAATTATGAAATTAATTTATTCAATTAATTTCTCATTTTCAATTAATTTGGGGGAAAATCAAGTGTTTAAATCTTTTTAAAGGATTTCTTATAAAATTAAACTTTAAAATAATTCTTTAAGTAAACTTATATAAATTCCACATAATTAAATATGAAAGATATAAATTATTACTCAGAACTATTATAAAGCTGATTTAAAAAAAGTTTTATCCTCTTTCACAAAATAGTTATTTCAAAAATTATTTAAAATTACAAAAAGGCTCAAGATTAGTTCGTAATGTGGAGGGTAAAAATTGAGTGTCAACAAATGCCCCTCCCTTTGGGTAGGGTGGATGTAAGGAACCCTGGGCAAAGGGAATTGACGTTCCCAAATTTTTTCCGACCATAAATTCATCTTCAAGAAGCGATTGGTTCTAGCATAAATTTCAAGGAATCATGGCCGAACTTCGGTATCGAGTTTCCTACATATCTCAAGTTACATGAGAATTCAGTCCACTTGTAGTTCCAGATGCTTGATTTTACGCACGATTTTGAAAGAATTCTAAACTATTCCGATTTCAGTGTACGGAGAGACCGGAAAGCTGGGGAGTAAGAGGATTGGGGGGAGTTAGGAATGCAGCCGAGTTTTCAACACAGAGCCCGCCTAGATATCCCAAGACTTTAAGAATCAGGCTGCTTGTAGTTTGACTCAATCAGTGGAAAAGATAATCTTTATGTTAAGACAACTTTGGCTCGGGATGAGTGACAAATAATTTGAGCTTATGGAAAAGAGGCTTGTAACCTCTCAACTATGAATGTGGCGTGCTTCACACCCATAAATAAGATTTACCTGGACCTAATTTCCAAAGCTCGAGGTGTATCATCACCCAGATTTGAAAAGAAGGAATATTGCTTCCAGTGTGAATTCAAAAAATACCCTGGATGCGAAACTAAGACCCAAAGACAGGAAATACCCACATGCTTTTTGATAGGGATGTGGTTTGATGGCAGTGGTAGTCGTACCTCAGCTCACATCTAATGAGTTTGATATTCTTCTTCGGACTATGTCCCAGTTTGCTGCTAAGAAAAAGTTCCACGTTGTGACATGTCCTTTTTGGTGTAGTCCATACCTGTGGTTTTGCTTTGAGAATTTTATCCTTCTCGGATGCTCTCGACAATATCTCAAAACAAAATTGTTAGTAGTAACATAATTCCATTTGGAGAGGTAGTTTCCTTGTCATACCTCATCCTTGGGTTATGTCTGAATCTTAGGTTGTGACATCTTTTTGATGTTCTTTGTACCTGTTGTTCTGGTTCTAGATTTTCATCCTCTCGGATGCTCTCGACAATATTTTGAAACAAAAATATTAGTAGTAAAGTGATTCAATAGAGAAAGATAGCTTTGTACCTTATTTTCCGCGTTTGTTGCCTTTTGAAGCGTATGTCATCCTTTCCTATTTCTGTCTTAGGAAATAGCGAATTTCATGATGAGAATGTGATATCCATCATAGCTATCAGACGGGATTGCCTTCATGGTGGTTTTTTGAGTATGACGACCTTCGTGGCCGTTCGACGTGATAGTCCTTGCAACCGTTTGCGGCATTCTCTTGAACGTGATAGCCTTCGTCTCTATTGAAAGTTGTCTTTGCATATGCCTTCGGGATAAGTCTTGCACATCATCCGTATCGATGCGACTAACAGATATTCCCTGAATTGTCAGACTTTGGGTAATCTAGCACATCATCCGACTTTGGATAGAGGCGGCTTACATATGCCTTTAGCTTGTCAACTTTGAGTAATCTTGCATATCATCCGAATTTGGATAGAGGCAGCTTACAGATGTCCTTCGAATTGCCAGTTTTTTGGGTAATCCCGCACTTTTATCCGATCTTGGATGTAACGCGACTTACAAATTTCTCTTGAATTGCTAGCCTTTGGGTAGTCCTGCACAATATCAACGGGGATATGTCGTGGCTTATAGATAACCCTCGGACTGTCAATTTTTGGTAGTCTTTCACTTTGTCCAATTGTGGATATTATTGCGACTTACGAATTACCCTTGAACTTTCAATCTTCAGGTGATCTTGCACACTATCGCTGCGTCTTACAGATAACTCTTAATCGGTCAAGTTTTTGGGAAATCTTGCACACTATCCGGTTTCAGACATCGCTGTGGCTTACAGACGACCTTTGGCCTTCCAATTTAGGGAGATCCAGTTTATCATCCGATTTGGATGGCGTCTTATAGAAATCCTTCAGACTATATACATTCGATCTCGGCGGCAAGCGGTATTTGATTATCGAGAGTGACAAGGCCTTTGCCACACGATCAAATATAGCTGCATCTTTTAGCGATTAATGCTCTTGTATGTATAAGCATACTTCAGAGATAGACTTTGTTGTCTCTTATAAAGGTGCACAAATATCCTCGACGTTAGACTCCGCCATCTTATGTGATATCAGATATGAATATGTTGGATGCCAGACTTGGCATAATAAGGAAGCAAATACATCCTCAACGTCAGACTCTTCCATCTCACGCGATATCGAATATAAAATACTGAATGCCAGACTTGGCATAATAAAGGAGCAAATATATCCTCAACGTTAGACTCCACCGTCTTACGCAATGTTGGATACAAATATGCTAGATTTCAGACTTGGCATAATAATAATAATATCCTCAGTGTTAGACTCCTCTGTCTTACGCGATATCGGATATAAATATGCCAGGCTTGGTATAATAATAAGGAAGAAAATACATCCTCAATGTCAGACCCCTCCATCTCACGCTATATCGGATATAAATATGCTGAATGCCAGACTTGGCATAATAATAAGGAAGCAAATATATCATCAATGTCAGACTCCTCCATCTCACGCGATATTGGATATAAATATGCTGAATGCCAGACTTGGAATAATAAAGGATGCATAAATATCTGGGGCATAAATATGCAAATGAAAATATCCTCAATGTTAGAGTCCTCCGTCTTACGCGATGTTGGATACAAATATGCTATTGGGTCAATCCCGCGCAGCCAGTGTGACTTAAGGATGCCTCTGAATGTCATCCTCTTTGAAACCTGCCGGTAGAGGGACATAATACTCGCAACAAATGTATCTACAGTATTTAATGATGATGATGATGGTCCTCTTGACATACAAATATGACATGACCCTCTCGGTATGGTCCTCTTGACATGTAAATATGACAATGATGTGGATGATTGTGCAATGACATGCGTAGCAGTTGCAGAAAACATCACTTTTGTTTTTTGTGTTGTCCTGTTGACTCCTTTGTGTGTACCTGTTCTCAAGGCAAACAATTAGTAGACACAACGTTGCTTTTACTAGCGACCACAGTCAAACTTGAAAAACTTTAAAGACAACGTCTATGAAGCTAATCAAAACAATATTATTTCAAATGCGAAGGAAATGGCCGTTCCCATTTCTGGGGATAGCCATAAATACAATTTTTAAACATTGTCTATTCATGGTGATTTTTGACTTGCTGGGGATTGGTGGAGAACGTCGTCGATCTCTCATTTGGCATCCTAATATGAGGTTGACCAAAATATCCTGATCTGCTTGAGGACTTGAGGATGCTATCGATCTCTCTTTACTTAGTAGCTCTTGCGCACTACAGGAAGATTCACCCGTTATAGGGACTTTTGCCTCTTTGGCTTCTTTCCAACATTTCAGCTTTTATCGCCAATTTTTAGGCATCTGGTCTTGTTGCGTTTCTTTGAATGCGTTGGATAACGAGGGGTTTTCACTAATTTCTAACATACTTTTTAGGACAACCTGCATCCACAGAAAAATTGTTAGTTTTTGGTGAAACTGATCTGTGTTGACCTCCTTCGATCCTCTGCTCCTTGTTTTATCTTTTATGAGTGCTTTCCGCTCTCGGGTACTCATCGCTCTTGATTTCCTGGGTCACGGTAGACATAAGAAAAAATCAAAATTAAAGGAGTAAAACTAATTTTTTTGTAAAGATTTTCAAACAAGTTCTTAGGAAACCAAAGAAATTTAAAAAAGGATAGTTTGAAAAAGTCTCTACCTGTCATGTCATGTGCTAACTCAACGAATGTCCTTTACTAGAGGCCTTGACATTTTAACGTGTTGTCGATGGACTCTGAAGATCCTTTGTCTTCCTAGCTGGAGAGTTTGAAATATTTTCGAAAATCTGTCATAGCTGGGGATCAATCCACCTTGGACTGGGGATTTTGAGGTAGACTCTGATCTCTCGGTGGTGGGGAATTCTTCGAAATTTATTTCTAACTCTTGATGAAGTTTGGTGGAAATTTTGAGGTCCTCCTCAAAATTTCTGCCCCAGTTAAAGGTTTTGTTATGAATCTCATTCCATTGGCAAGAGACTTGAGACTCTGTGGAAATTGCGAGATGCTTTCTCGATATTCATTTTGGTTGCTCCTCAGCATATTCTGTATTCCAATTTGTTGGAGACGATCTTCACCTTTTGAATTTTTGAGATTCCTTTTTCGAAAATTCTGCCCCAGTTTCCATTTCCTGGGTAATATGACCGAACCGTTATGGTGCCTACGTATCCTATTGAGGCAGGAATCATGCCAAACATAGTTCCCACACTTGTAGTAGGAGAATGTTGGAAATAAATAAAGGGGTGACCGAGGCCGACACAGGCCATCTACGTATCTCATTTTTGAGAATTCAGGTCGAACGTAGTTCAAGATAAAAGAGGAAAGATAGATTTTTCTAAGGGGTTGACCAAAGCCAACACAGGCCTCCTACGTATCTCATTCTTGAGAATTCAAGTCAAACGTAGTTCGTACATAGAGGATAGGGAATTTTTATGCTTTTACTAAGTGCAAAATGATTACAATTAGAAAGTGCGATTACAGGGAAAGAAAATAGAAAGAAAAGAAACCGCCTTCAAAAGTAGTATCCCTTTGCAGCATCGGAGTTGATATAGGCTTGGGCCATACTTGATCATCCATCTTGGATAAAATCAAAGCTCCTCCAGATAGCAATTTTTGGACGATGTACAGTTCTGTCCAGTTTGGTGCAAACTTTTCTTTGTCTCGTGGGAGGGAAGGATTAATTGTCCATTCCCTGTATTGAATTCTGGGTTGAACAATAAATTTTAGGAGATGATGTTTGTGCTCATTCTCATCCTATTATTGTAGGACCAGTCAAAGATGCCGATGTATGGCTTGAAAAGGCTGATAAGTTCTTTCTTTTATGCTTTTGACAAATGAATGCCTACGTTGATTTCTTTAACTTGAGCGTTCACTCCCAGACTGACCACCTCAAACTCTTTTAGGTGGTCCTTTTTCTGGTCTTTAAAGTTTTTGGACTTCTCGGTTGTTCGTTCCAGGTCCATGATTTCTTCAACATACCCTTCAAAATCATTATCATCTAGCTTATTTTGTTCGTTAAGCTCTTGACATGACATGACAGTGGTAGGTTTTAACTTATTATTACTGAAACCATAAACAAAATAAGTTAGATTATGACAAGTAAACATAAACAATTTTGAACGGTAAATGTTTTCGCAATAAGGGAGGCTTTTCTTTCAAAATCCAAAAATATTTATAAACTATGGATATAACCCGCATGAATGCGAGTCTGTGCCTTTTGGAAAGTGGTAGAATAGTACGAGGAAATTGAACATATAAAGGGTGGGTTCAGAGCCTCATCCGGACCGTCACCGATTTTCATAAAATAGAATCTTTGTCTACCCAGCCGAGTGGAGAGTCACGAGGGATGTTGTGACCCAATTCTGTAACTTTTTCCTGGGTTTGTCATCCCTGATCATGGCTGCCTCAGGGATTTTTTTATTATAGCATCGCATTCCTCGAATAGCGTTCCTATTCCGTCCCCTAACCCTTCGCTTGGAGGACCAATACGCACAGAGAATGCCTGATATAAGTGAGGGAGTGGCTAAGGCGGTCCTGACTGTTTCTTCCCTTCAACTCTTGCTTTATTCTCTCGGGCTACGTACCCTAGGCCATGCTTGGTCAATTATCCGGGAATGCTTATGGGTTCCGTTATACCATTGGAATTCTTTCCCAGTCCGAAGCCTGGTTCATATCTGCTCCTCCACATCGTAGTCACAAGATTTTATAGATAGGTGGACTGGGGATTTGAGGAGAAAGATCCTCTCCCGTGGAATTGATGATCTCTATGGTGTAGAAATTGCTCCCCATCGGGACCTCTTTAGTTACGGGGACACAACCAGTAGGGAAGCATAGGTGACTCCCTTCACCGTGGATCACCACCTCACGTTCTTCCCAGATGAACTTTACCATTTGATGCAAAGTTGAGGGCATGGCTCCAGCTTCGTGGATCCATGATCTTCCCAAGAGCAAGTTGTAGCTGGTGGTAATATCCATGACTTGGAATTCTATACAAAACTTGGCAGGTCCCATTTAGATGTATAGGCTGACTTCCCCAATAGTGTCCCTTTGACCCCTATCGAAGGCTCTTACATTGATCCTGCTCTGGCGAACCTTTCCCGGATCATAGTCCAACTGGGTAAGTGTGGATAACGGGCAAATATTCAGACCTGAACCATCGTTAATTAACACTCCATTTATACTCTTCTCTTGACATTTGACTGTGACGTGCAAGGCCTTCTTGCGTATTATCCCTTCAAAGAGTAGTTCAACAATACTCAAAGTAGCTGCAGCTTTTTTCGGCATTTCCTGCTTTTTAGGGATTACTGGTACTATTGACTTGCTTACAACCCATTTTTCATCGACCTCTATTATGCTAACAGTGTCTCCTCTATGATTTGGGAGTGGGTTGTTATTAACATTGGCTGGTGCGGTTTGTAGTGTGATCACTCTTTAATCAATCAAATCCTAAATTTTGTGCCTCAAGTTAATGCAATTTTTGGTATCATGTTCGACTCCTTCGGAATGATAAGCACAATGTCGGTCATCCTTGAAGAAACGAGAGTCAGGATTTGTCAGTTTAGGTGGAATGGGTTGGATAAATCCGGCAGCCTTCATTCTTTCATAGAACTGAGTTCTGGTTTCAGCTAGCTAGGTAAAAGTTTGAGGAACTTTCTTTTCTAGGTTAGGGCAAGGGAGATTGGTATTGGCAAGAGGCGGAACCTTGTAATTGTTTTAATTCTCAGGAGCTTTCTGATACACTTGGAAGTTTTGAGGAGAAGCTTGGTATATGGGAGGCAAGTTTGGTTGTCGAGCTTGGTAAATAGGCTTCATATTTGGTTGCGAAGTTTGTTATATGGGATGCAAGTTTGGTTGTGGATCTTGGTAGATAGGCTGAGTATAGAAAATTAGTTGAGGACTTTGTGGAGCTGGGGGAGGGGTTGTTGGAACAAGTGACTTTTTATAGTTGGCTCCAAAGGGCTTCTTTGGTTTCGTGCTAGGACTAGAGGTCACTGAAGATACCTCTTCCCTCTTCTTCTTTGGAAATTCTGTCGATCCTGCGGATGCCGAAGCCTTGGCAATCTTGCCTCTATAAAGACCTTCTTCAACAATTTCACCAATCTTAACTAGATCGGTGAATTTTGCTTTTACAGCTGATTTCATTTTATCGTAGAACTCTGGCTCTTGAGAGCGCATAAACATTGCGCTTATCTCTTCTTCGGTCATAGGAGGCCGAACTCTCGCTGCTTCTTTTCTCCATAAATATGCGTAATCTCGAAAGTCCTCATTTGATTTCTTCCTGATGCGACCTAGGGAGTATCGATCCGGAAAAACTTCCATGTTATATGCAAACCTTTGAGCGAAGTCTTTAGCTAGATTACTCCACTTAGACCACTTCTTCAATTCCTGTGAGGTTAACCATTCCAAAGCCTCTTCACTCAGACTTCGGCTGAACAACCTTATTAATAGAGCATCATTCTTTCGTGTGCCGACCATTTGGTCGCAATAGCTTCTTAAATGGGTATCAGGATTCCCGACACCGTTGAAGGTTTCAAACATGGAAATCTTGAATCCGTCTGGCAGGTCCATTTGTGGATGGATACAGAGATCGTCGTAGTCATAGCCCTTTTCATAGGACAAGCCTCAAAACTCCTTGATTCTGGCTATCTCCTCTTTCATTTGTGCCATGTCATAATTATGCTTTTTCTCTGTGTACCTCAACTCTTTCTCTTTCTCTTCATAGTGGTCAAGCTTGGGGATTTCTAGGAGGGCGGTGTATGGTTCTACCATAGCGTGAAAAGTGGTAGGTGGCATATTCTGGACAGGCGGAGGCTGGACATGTGGAGTGGCATTTGGATGTGTGGGGGTATAGTTGTATGGGTCAGTGACGTTGGGATGGTTATTCTGGGAGTTGTAGGTACTTGGTGGTGTATTTTGGTAGTTTGGAGGGACGTTCTGTGGATTGTAGGCATTTGGGTTGTTGTTTTGGTTAGTATGCTGGATAGGAGGAGTGTGGATTTGATACGAGGATCCGATATGAGGGGGATTACTGGAGAGAGGTTTGTTGGAAGGTCTAGGTGCAGAGGCAGGAGGGATATTTACTGGATGGTTTTCAGTCAACGGGGAATTGAGCAAAGGGATTTGGAGAGGAGGCTGAGAGGTGCCCAGATTTGGAGTGTTAGCGGCAATAGCCAAGCTAGCCATATCCTTGGCTTTTTGTACCTCTTCCTGCATCTTTTCCAATTTTCTTGCGAGCTTTGCAATCATTTCATTCTGTTCGGCGATAATATTATCTCTTATAGCCAAAATATTTTCTTCCTCACTGTCAGTCATTTTTTCCTTAGAGAAGTGATGGCTAGAGGAGGAATCTATTTGCGCCTTAGAGCGGGTGAAGTAGGGATGTTCGGCCAATTTTGTCAACACAAATCAATTTCTATTACATGTTGAAGTAAAACAACTCAAAGGCTGATATGTTAGATCCTGTTAGTTATAAACAATACAAGATATCTGACTGAAGATAAACACATAAGAGTTGCTTTTCATCAAAGCAAATTGATCCACGGGTATTTATTGACTCGAGAGTTCGATGGACAGAAATTTGCCTATCGATTTTGGATAGTTAGATTTTATCAGGAAAGTTGATTTGTGAGTCTTCGTTTTTGATACTTTTTCTTGTATCACTTGGTGTGTTTTTTGAACTCTTTGGCGTCTCCGTCAATAGTGGAGAAATGAAAATTTCATAAGGATAGGGGACGGGCCCTAAAGGGATACAGTTCGGATATGGTAAGTTCATTTTCTGAAGAGGTAGAACAAGTCTTAAAGGGGATTTTAAGAAGTCTTTGAATTGTTTCTGGGAAATTTGAGGAACTCCAAGAGCGATTTTAGTTGGACCTTTCATGGTGGACTTATAATATGCTTACGGGTTCTAGAAATATTCAAATAAGAGTGGACCAATTCACTTTTGATTCGAGCAATGCACATAAGCACGTAAGATAATTATATCACATAACAGTTCATAGCGCGTCCTATACGGATATGTGACCTTTTTATGCCAAAGGTAGGCCTAACGAATTGAAGGATATGTATGCCATTTGTAAACGTTCCATTTCCCCAAAATATATTTATACATATTTCTTAAATGAAATGAGGGTACAAAATTTTGGGAAAAAGGAATGTACATCAAAATCAGTCCCACGCAGGGGTACAATCTTAACTAGGCCGTCGTGGCTGGTCCTTCGTTCTCAAACTTCTTGGACTTCTTGCAAATTCCGAATGCCTTTTGGATGACTATCTTCAAAAACAAAAAACAATCTAAATATATTCCAATCCCGAGGGACAATGATTCATACAACTCGACATCACATCCTTTAATTGAGCACGTAGGGGATGATTGTTCTTTCGAGCCGTGGGCCCTTTCGAACACAAGGTGGTCTTACTAATGGACATAATATCCCTTGGATATTAAGACGTCTTAGGTCAATGCCTATTTTGGAATTTGATTTTGCTCTATCCTGAGTTTCTAGAATAGGTTTGAAATTGACCGGGAACCCAGGCGGACAACCAAGGCTAAAATAATAAGTGACCGTTAACCGACCGCGGGTCAACTACTTCACTCGTCTGTTTTGAAAATTGTATGTTTTGTTAAGAACGACCGCAAAGACTTGCGTAATCACCTTTTTACCCCTAATGCAATCTAATGCTTTGCCAAGGGAGGCGTAAGATACCATGAACAATTATTCTTTGCGAAAAAATAAACAAGTAAGAAAAGCAATAAATTTACTAATTATTATAATACGAATAATTAGTCAAATAAGTTAGTTTCAAACAATAAGGTTAGAACCTAGTTGAATTATCTCCAGTAGAGTCGCCATTTCTATTTTACGGGAAAAAATGACTTAATTTGAAAACCATTTCGAAAATCTAAGTTAAGGTTTCCAAAACGTTTTTCAATATTGAAAGCAAGAGTCGTCACTTAATTAATTAAAGAAAAATTAAGGAAACCTTGGAAAAATCTTTAAAATCTAAAACAGATAAAGACTTTAAAAATTCAAAGATTTTGGGTAAGAGGTTCCTATTAATGTTTCGAGAAGGTTTTAAAGGCATTCGAAACATCCGCTAACTCGCGGTTATCCAGACTTGTTTGAAAACATAACTTATTTGACTAATTTTAAGAAAATCTTAGTTTTTTTTAAAAAAAATATGAAAATTGTCTATTACAAGAAAATTGCCAAGTTGAAATTCTTTGAAGCGTTTTTGAGAAGAAAGCATGATTGCATTTCAAAACAAGAAACAGTAAGCAAAATTATATTTTTAAGTAGGAAAATATTTTCTCAAATGGAAAGTTTAGACAAGTAGCTGATAAAATTAAAAATAAGAATAGTTCTTCCTTTGGAAAAAATCCAACTAAGTTAAATGTTAGTCCGAATTATACAAGAAATAAAATCTAACTAATACAAAGTAAAATTAGAGAAGGAAGAAATGTGATCAAGCTCTTGCTTAATCGAATCTGTCCTAAATCTAGCTTGTGGGCCCTCTTTAGGCTCACCGCCGTTTATTTTGGACTTTTAGTCCAATTTCATCTTCTGCCCATTTGGGCTTTTGCTATAATTGCTATCTTTATGGGTTTTTAGCCCACTTCTCCTTTCCTTTTTATTCTTCTCCAACCTGTTCACCAATTCTTCATAGCTTGCTATGAGGTGACCCGAAGATGAAAAATATTGGACGTCAGGCCCAAAGAAATGCAAGGGAGAGGGGTCCAAAAGACCCAAAGAGTTCATGCACAACAAAGAAATCAAGGATTAGACACGTTTTAGAGAATGTCACACTAATATAATGAACATTCACAGCCTTGTATACATGCATCAAATGATCCATTTTCTTGCAGCTTAAACCCGACAGGATTGAAATGCAATGATGAACAATTAGTAAAGCACCTTAGTAGAAGCTAAATCATATAGCAAGTGATAGTTCATGCTTAACATTATAGGTTGAGTTAGGACATTATTTATAACAAGAAAAAGATTGGTTTTAACCACTTGGATTCTTTAGATACCGGGGATTAATTACGAAAGGTGATCATATTTAAGAGGTAATTACAGAAGAAAACATAGGCAAATCCAGACATCTAAACATGCTTCCCAAAAGATCTAAACAGAACTATACCAATTCTTCATTTGTTCTAAAAAAGATTTTTTCTAGACATTCTTAATCAAGCCTTGATTAGATCAAAATGAATGCAGAAGGTGGTCATACCCAAACATTGAAAAGCAACAGTGACAACTCGTTCTAGTTCACATCTGGAGCAGGGTTATATAACCAAATAGATCTAACTAGTTCACACTCTAAATCAAGGAGACGTTCGTTAATACGATAGAGAACATTAAGAGGAATACAAATGACATAACTGAATACTCGGACGTAAACATAAGCAGATGAAGGATTCTTTGTTAAAGGAACTCATACATGAACATGTAAAAGGGCATGATTTTGATTCAGCTTTGAAAGAAAAAAGAAAACATGTGACTTGAAACCAAAACAACATATCACAACAATAACATCAAATACTAGCAATATCTAGGGTGATAGCTTAGTCAGCCTTTTGTTATGAACAGGTAAATAGGGACGAGATCAAACTCTAAGGAAATCATACATTATACACCAGAATCAGTGAGTTTAAACCAAGTAGAGAACGAACATCATCCAATAACCTTGTTTACACTTAATAAGGTAGTTTTGAGGAAAATCTTTAAACAAACTCAAGGCAACACATAACAACCATGAAAACAGTGAACAACTTTAGGTGAAGATTTCAACGACTTAAAGGAAATTAACAACAACCTCGACTCACAGAAAATGATCCAGTCATTCATCCTGATGTTGCACAAATATTATCAAAATAAGACCAGCCTAAAACCATATGAACATTTCTAAGGAACAATAAAACAAACATAAAAAAGAAGAGAGAAAGACTGAACGAGGGGTTTTACCTTCTTTAGAGCAGCGACTGGAACCACGAGATTCGTCGGAGACAACCTTTGACCACCGAAACTCAGCTTGTATTAGCCGAAAGAACATGAACTTTTAGGGGTTTTCCTCTGAAACTTCTGACTTCTTTGATGGGTTTAGAGAGTGGTTCTCCAAAGAAAACCCTAAGAAATCCAAAGCCCGTCCCTTTTCCTCTATCTTAGAGAGGTTTTATAGGGGAAATTAGGGTAGAAAATGGGGGGAAAACAAAGGGGTAAAACTGGGAATTCCTTTGGATTTTTCAAATTCAAACTCGAATCCAACAGTATTGTGCCATGGATGTACCTCCTCATTAAGAATCTGAGCTGATTCAACTGCGATTACAGAGGATAAGAACGTTGTAGAGCCACCTGTCTCTTTTCTAGAATCTTCACGACTCTTTCATTAACAACTTTGAGATTTCACGAAGGGTTATGATGGAATTTGGATGGATTTTAATAATTTTAACGGGGGTTGGTTATTGTTTCGATGAGCTATTGGATCTGTCGTTTGCTGCTGTTAACGCTGTAACATTTGTAGACGTTAGGGTTTTGGGGGAAACAGACGAAGAAGAAGATGAAGTACAGAGTGAAGTGGGGTGGTGAGCTGGGGGCGTTGTCTTCGTACAATGCATTCTTTTTTGGGAGAGATGAAGAAAGTGAAATGCGTGAGGGAATATAAGTGCGTAGATGAATGTGTATGAGCAGATAAGGAGTGGGCCGGAGTGGGTCATCCGGATTGGGCTCGGTCGGGTTGAATGAATTGGGTGAGAATAGAGTGGGCCTATGGGTATTTGGGATTATTTTGGCCCAACTTGGCTGGAACAAGGGGGTTATATAAGGTGTTGCAAATATGGCCACATTTACAAAATTTGGCCATTTTAATGTTAAGGAGATAGCCAGATTAATAGGAATTAGGAAAAATCTGGCTAAATGATTTTAAAGAAAAGGCTAGAATAGAAATAAAGATTAATTAATCGCAATTATCCTCGAGTTTCAATAAATTTAAACAACTCAAAATAACTATTGTATTTAACATATAATTACCTCACTTAACAATTATTAAATTAATTTCTCATTTTGAATTAATTTGGAGGAAAATCAAGCTTTTAAATCTTTTAAAAGAATTTCTTATGAAATTAATCTTTAAAATAATTCTTTAAGTAAACTTATATAAATTCCACATAATTAAATATAAAAGATATAAATTATTACTCAGAACTATTATAAAGCTTATTTTAAAAAAAGTTTTATCCTCTTTCACAAAATAATTATTTTAAAAATTGTTTAAAATTACAAAAAGGCTCAAGATTAGTTCGTAATGTGGAGGGCAAAAATTGGGTGTCAACATCAGCAACCCCATCCTTTTCCATGTTTCGCAAAGTTTGTTAGAGTTTGGGATCAAATGGAATCAGGGGATTGCCTTGACTCCTTGTACTGGGCATGGACAAGTGTGCAACCTGTGGAACAAAACAAAAACAACAAGAAAAGTAAAATAAAGAAATCAGGACTAATAGTAAAATAAACACAATCTCTCTTAATCCTACACCATATCCCCGACAACAATACCAAAATTTGATATGCCCAAATTACACCTCCAAAAGAAGCATAAAGCGGCCGATGTTCAAATATAGAACCCAACGAAGGTTGGGATCAATTCTACAGGGTATATGGTAGGACTAGGGTCAACTATGTTTATTCGCACTCTTAACCATTTATTTCCCAGAAAGAGGGGGTTCTAAAGTAAAATTAATGTTTTTAATTTAGATTCGAACAATGTGTTATGATGTCTCAAAGTTGCATAACCATTGCCTAACAATGCGTAACGTATGAAATAAAACTCTAGGGAATGTATTTATAGACAACAAATACCAAATCCTAACAGAACTAGGAGTGCTGGAATGTGGCAATTTCGATGGGCAGGCCCCACGAGCTATCATGGGTGCCACGAGCATCGTGGGTGCCCGTCAGATCTTCTAACTTTATGCCTCAAGCCCTCTGCCTTGTTTCCATGGGCTAGGCTGACGGGCCATCATGGTTTCCATGGGCATCATGGGCAACCCATCGGCTAACTCATCTGATGCTCCAGCGGCTCTGGCTCATTTTGACGGGTGTGTGCGATGTCCCATCGTGGATCTCAAGGGCATCGTGGTAGGACATCAAACTTAACTTTTTTGCTTCAGCTTCTCTGGTCCATTTCCACGGGCAAGTATGATGGCCCGTGGTGACTCTGACGCCCGTCCCAATTGGTCGTGGGATGGGATTTTTCCTTTAAGCCTTGCCATCTCATTTTAACATTCCTTCCCATAGGCCGTGGGGGATCCCAGGCCCGTGGGCATGACTTTTAGCCCAAAATAGTAACTTTTATGTATTTTTGTCGTTTAAAAACTTTTCCCTGCACATGTAGCAAACAAGCATCATATCTAACAAAACACAGTTAAAAACTCTCAAAATTCTTAGTTTTAAGCATCGAAAGTGCTGTGAAATCCTGACACATGAACACCCTCAACTTAGAATGCTTGCTTGTCCTCAAGCAACAAACGAAAATAAACTAAAGTGACACTTAAGTAAAGGAAACCTAGGAACAACAACAGCCAAGTGGTTCAACCATTTCAGTTAACAGAGTCAATACCCACTCCTTGTCAATTCAAAACCAATGCATACATACAAGTTATCAAAACAACACAAAATGGATCCATGGATGGAAGATGATATAGATGAACAAGCTAGCATACACAACAGACATTTACCCAATAAGTTAGCAATCACAGTCTACTCTAGTGCCCTTACAGCAAAGAAGTCCCGCTCACACAATATTTTATTCAATAAACAGGGACTGAAAATACACTCACTCTTGCAAAAAGGTTCAGCTGTACATGCACAATACTATAGGCTTGCCTTTATTTTCAATACCTTGGCTTTCAAATAGTCGGGTTCAGATCACTATAGGACTTTGGTTGGCTCATAATATAGGTTCAGGGACGGTTATGGTACATTTGGGTAAAAGTGACTATGCCCTCCTTGACACTACTCTTACTTTTATACTCCACTTTTCAGACCATGATATTTTCCTCCCTTATTCTCCTCTATTGTTATCGTTTTACTTTAATCAAGCTTCGGGTTTGGCTTTTATTACACTTTTGCATTCTTTTCATCTTTTCATTTTTTCTTTTCTTTTTCTTTTGTAGCACATAAACCACACCCGTTATCTTTATTTTCAACACTAACCCTGTCTTTTCATACCCCAATCTTCCTATTTATCCTAACAGTAGCCACCCTCAAATTAGGCATTTATCCTGAGTTGAGGTACACAATGTCCAAGGAGGAACCAGGGCCAAAATAAAGGTTTACAAGAAACAAGGAAGGTGAAAGGCTAACAACAAAAAAGGATCAGTTCAGGCTTAAATTCAGGGATCAAAAGGAATCATTTTTTCATTTGGTAGGTCATTTGAATTAAGTGGAATTCATTCAAAAATGGCCTATGATCATCTCCTAACCAACTATTTTTCAACCAAGGCAAGACTAACCAGGCAAGTTCTAGATTGACACATATAACAAGAACAAATACAAATGAGCTCACCCACACAAGGCATAGAGTTTAGACTAATAATTAGCTAACTATCAGTTCATACATTAGCTTAAGCTACTTATCACATTCATATACATGCTGTCAATCACAGATCCATTAAAGTTACTCTTAACAAGCTTATTGCACAAAAAGTTTAGAAGGGTTTCCATTTTCACAACCATTATCAAAATAAGACTATAGGATGAATTAAGTTCCTACTTTTCTTTCACAAACACACATCCTATTCTAAACATGCTGGTTCAACAGAAATTAAAAATCCTTATGGAAAGAACACAACAAGAAAACCCCAAGAATGCGGGTACCTTGTGGATACCCTCATAGGTTGCCTCCCATGTAGCGCCTGATTTAATGTTGCGGCATGACACGAGTGTTTTGGCTACTCAGATTTGGTAGCCAAAACAAATCTGGTGGATGGCTAGGGATTTTTTTTGCAGTTCTTCTTCTCTTTTCTTTCTCTTCTTCTCAGCTCTCTCCTCTTTTTGCTTTAATGATTTGGGCCTTAATGAAGCATCATCACCCTTTTTACGAACCTTCTTGTCTTTTCTCTTTTTCTTTTTCTTAGGCTTGGAAGGACTACTCGGTGCCTCTTCATTCTTATAATAATCTTTCTTTCGGAGCTCAGGATGTGCATAGTCATATAAATTTAACATCGGTGCAAGTGGCACCTGTGGCATGACTACTTGAGAACCGGAATACAATAGAGGGCGGGCGTACCTTTAACTCATCAACATCTACCCAAGCTGCTATCTGTTCTTTCATCTATGTAAGTTTAGCTGCCCCCATATCATCTAGCTTTTCATTGATATTCTCTTCTATTGAATTTATTCGTCCATGCACTTTAGCAAATGGTGCTATGGATCTATGTATAGAGTTATCAACAATTGCTTAGAACTGTTCAGCAAACTCTGTCATCTGCTTCTATAGTTGTATTGTGGGCTGAATAGTATTGGCAAAATTTGCCGGATGAAAGGCATAGACGGAGGTCGGATCCTCTAATGGTGGTGTAATAGAAGTGGAAAGAGCCCTAGAAGTCTCCGAAATAGAGGTGTCAACCCCATAGAGAGTTAATAACTGAGTACTGCGAGGGAATATTCAATCAACCACAACTTTTTCTCTTGCAGATAGAGTTTCCTCATTCAGGCTACCCTTAGGAGTAGGCAAATCAGTCTGATAAGGCATAACTTCTAGTGGCACTACAAATGCATCATGAATGGTGCGGGGTTCAGCTAATTCAGACGTACTGCCAAGGCCCATAGTCTTGCTATCATCTTTGTATCTCTCAGGATGATGGGTTAGGGTAGCACACTCTCCATGATCAACACTAGGATACTGCGGTATACCAACATCTTCACATAACTCGGTCAAGAGGCATGGGAAAGGGTATGAGGAACTGATCTTTGTGACCCTATCTCGAATCTCCTCATCTATGATCTTCCCAATATTTATCTTGTATTTGGATAACAATATAGCTATTAGAACAACCTTATCAATCGACACTTGATTATCTCCACCCATCAGCATAAGCTGGAACCGCACAATATTCTACCAGAATTTAGCCTTGAAACTCAGAGAAGCCTTGTTGATCTGTGGCTTGTCCTGATACAGCCACTTAGGGGTGCTGGTCTTTGTGAGAACATTTTCCAACCACTTAGTCTAGTCATTCTCATCTTTACTCTAGTGGTCGTACTCTGATGTGTTGAAGGGTGCAACATACTTGGGCCCATAGAGAAATCTGTTTATAGTTTTGGCCGAGATATGTACTGGGATACCTCACATAGGGATGCTCTCAAGAGCGGACAAGTATGAAACTTTCTAACCCTTTCTGCACCAACTCGCTTTGATAGCCTTATAATTTGCATAGAGATCCCTCACAAGAGTTGGCTGATAGTCAATGAGTGTCTTGCTGGTCTATCCCAGGTTGTAGTGTCAGAAGTACTCCTCAAGCTTAGGAAAGTCTTTCAGCTTGAATAAGTCTATCCTTCATTCTTCTGCAATAGGGCATTTCATGTTCCCCATTGCCATTATTTCAAGCCAATAGTCAAAGATCTTCTTCGAGTCGGATATCTTTTGATGTGAGGACTAGGGACGTCTCAGGAGCTTTAGGAATAGGTGGGGTCATCTCCTTTTACAGAGTAGTGCTCTCTATATCAGACTCAGAACCAACATCAGCAGCCTTGCCAGAACCTGACTGCATACCATCCTCAGAACCAGACTCGGTTTCCTTTCCACTAAAAACCTGAATAGCCGAGTCTTGTCCTCCCTTTGCTGGTGTAGGAGCGGTGTCACTTTCTTTATACAAACTAGCAGATCCAGATGATGATTCTTCCCTCTATTCAGAGTGGGGGGAAGTATGCTATGATTTTTTCTCCTTCTCTAGTGCTTCACCTTCTTCCTCTTCAGACTGAAAAGGATATGAAAACACCAATTTCCTCTTTGGTGGTCAGACAAGGGGGCGGTTGTCTGAATCACTCTTCTCTCCTTCCAAATCAGATTGATCCTTTAGACGAGTAGTGAAAGATTTTTCTTTTGCTTTCCTGGATCCCCCTTGTTGTAATGGAGTTGGTGGTTCCATATAGTACCTGCAGGTGAACTACGTTAGTAAACCAAACCAAAAACAAAAAACAAAAAAGTTAGAAATTTTTTACAATATTCAACCTCCCATGGGCGTGGGAGGTCCAATGTCGCATGGAAGAAGGCTTCAGGTTTAGACATTGGGGTTTTAAGGACATTTTGTCCTCCCACGATCTATTTCCACGGGCGTGAGAGGTCCGACGTCCCATCGAAATCGAGCGTCGAAATTGGACAGAAGTCTTCTCAGGCAATGGTTCATTTCCTATGATCTGATCCGACACCTGTAGTGCCTTCGACGCTCGTCGTGCCAGCCCGTGGGATCAAGACAACACAAATTTCATCTCTCCTAATTTTGTTGTTTCCAAAGGCATTAATCCTCCTGAATAATCAATATACAGAGTTATGAACAAGTGCTCCCCACACACTATTCACACAAATAACTAAACCCTAGTTCCCTTTTCTATCAAATACGGTTCACTATTATCACTTAAGAAACAACATGAGTTAGCTTATTTACGAACCCATAGATACTAAAGCACCAAGAAATAATTGAAACCATGAGAAAAACTTACTCTTGGTTAGCACAATATCCTTGAGGAATGATTCTTGGATGCTTGTGTGAACTTTCTTAGTGTGCCTTCATGATTGTTTTATGTGTATAGGGAACGTGGGGGAGTGATGAGTGGTGATGGGGAGATGATCGTGGGTAAAGAGATGTGAAAGATGGGAGCGAAATTAGAGTGGAGGGAGTTTGATTTTGTTTGACCTCAATTGAATGAGGTCAAATCCTCTTAAAACACGGGTAAAGGGGAAAGAGAGTCCAGGTCGGGTCTGGTCAGAGTAAGCAAAATTTTAAAATTTATTGAACCTTTGATCGACCTATACAATGAGCAGTTGCGATGCTTGTCAGGCGTGTAATATCCCATCATAGGGTACTTACCTGGGCATTGGAGACCCCATTTCCCACACCCGTTGGGGCTAAGATGGCCCATCATGTTGGGACTTGGGAATGGGACAGTGGCTTTTACCCTTGCTCTTCTGTTTGCATACCCATTTCCCATCCCCATTGGGTCTGCGATGACCCATCATACCCGGCCGTAGGAATGGGCCAGTGAACTTTTCTTTGATATTCCAATTGGTACGCCCATTTCCCACATGCGTGGAACCTACGATGTCTCGTCAGAGATGCCCGTGGGAACCCTTTTCTGCAGATTTCTCCTTTACTCAGTTTCACCAACTCCTGTACACTAAAACCAATGTTAGTACATTGGTTGCCTCCCATGCAGCGCCTGATTTAATATTGCGGCATGATGCAGGTTACTTGATTACTCAGAATTCCTCAAGTTTCCTTCATGGGTTACCTCCCATGCAGTGCCTGATTTAACATCGCGGCACAACACAGGTCCCTTGGTTAATCAAACGTCACCAAGCTCCTCAGCTTTAACCACCTTGATTTCTTTAGCATCTCCCAAATAGGCTTTGACACGCTGACCATTTGCCTTGAATCACTTACCGTCACTGTTCTCAAGCTCTATAGCATCATATTGGGAAACTTGAACCACTCAAAATGGCCCCATCCATTTAGACTTGAGCTTGCCTGGAAACAAGCACAGTTTTTAATTGTAGAGAAGAACCAGATCACCGGCCGAAAATCTCTCTTCTCAATCTTCCGATTATAGAACATCTTCATCTTCTTCTTCTATAGTGCTGAACTCTCATATGCATTAAGCCGAAATTCATCAAGTTCATTCAACTAACCAAGTCACTGATAGGATGCGACACACCTATCTAAATTTATCTTTTTAAGCGCCCACATGGCCTTATGCTGAAGCTTTACCAGAAGATGACATGTTTTTCCAAACACAAGCTTATAGGCTGACATACCTATAGGAGTCTTGTAGGCTGTCCGATATGCCCATAGGCCATCATCAAGCTTCCTAGACCAATCTGTTCTGTGTACATTCACTGTCTTTGTAAGGATGGATTTTATCTCCCGATTTAAGACCTCTACTTGCCCACTCATATGCGATGATAAGGTGTCGCGACACTGTGCCTCACCCCATATTTCTCAAGTAGAGCTCTGTACAGCTTATTACAAAAATGAAACCTTTCATCACTGATAATTGCCTGCGATGTGCCGAATCTGCAGAAGATATTCCTTTTCAAGAATACGGTGACACTGTTGACTTCATTATTGGGAAGCGCTACCGCCTTCACCCATTTTGACACATAGTCAACAACAACCAATAAATACCTCATACCATTCGATATCACAAAAGGACTCATGAAATCGATTCCCCATACATCAAATAATTCAATCACTAGGATAGGAGTAAGAGGAAGCTCATGCTTCCTTGAAATGCCTCCTTCACTTTGGCATCGATTACAGGCCCTCGCGTACTCATGAGCATCCTTGTGGAGGGTAGGCCAATAATAGCCACATTGTAAAATCTTGTGGGCTCTCTGGGTGCCACCATGATGTCCCTTTACAAGAGAGGAATGGAATGCCTCAATTATATCTTCAATCTCCATCTCAGCTATGCACCTATGAATCATGGTGTCACCGCATACACAAAACAAATAAGGCTCTTCCCAGAAGAACTTCTTCACATCTGATATGAACTTCCTTCACTGATGGACTGTCAGGTCCGGGGGAACTATATCATTTGCTAAGTAGTTAGAAATGTCTACATACCATGAGATCAAATCTTAGGAATCAGCCAATACTTGTTCATCTGGGAAGGCATCTGTAATCTCAAGCTCATCTTCCAGCTGCAACATTGCCTCATCTTGAAGTCTGGACTAGTGATCAGCCACCTGATTTTTTGTACCTTTGCAATCCTTGACTTCAAAGTCAAATTCTTATAATAGTAGAACCTAATGAATCAACCTAGGCTTCACATCCTTTTTTTCCATAAGATACCTAAGAGCTGCGTGGTCTGTGTGGACAATCACCTTGGTGCCAAGCAAATATGATCTGAACTTTTCAAATGCAAATACCATAGCTAGCAGCTCCTACTCTATCACAATATAGTTCTTTTGCGCTGGGTTCAGTGCTTTACTAGCATAGTAAATCGAGTAAAGAATCTTCTCACGTCTCTGTCCTAGGACTTCTCCTAGCGCCACTCCACTAGCATCACACATCACCTCGAATGGATCAGACTAATCAGGAGCAACAATAATGGGGACTGAGATCAACTGCAATTGTAGGCACTCGAATGCCTTTAGACACGCCTTATCAAACACAAACTTCACATCCTTCTCTAGCAGCTTGCACAAGGAATGTGCAATCCTTGAGAAGTTCTTTATGAACCTGCGATAGAATCCAGCATGCGCTAAGAAACTTCGAATACCCTTCACCAAAATTGAAGGAGGCAATTTTTCAATCACCTCAATCTTGGCCTTGTCAACCTTGATACCTTTTTTAGAAATCCGGTGACCCAACACAATGCCTTATTTAACCATGAAATGGTACTTTTCCCAGTTTAGTACCAAGTTGCACTCTTCACAACTTTGCAGCACACAACTCAGATGGGCCAAACAATCATCAAATGAATCACCTATAACAGAGAAATCGTCTATGAATACCTTTATGGTGTCCTACACCATGTCTGAGAAGATCGATATCACACATCTCCAAAAGTTTGCTGGTGCATTACACAATCAGAATGGCATCCTCTTGAAAGCGAATATCCCATATGGACAAGTGAAAATGGTCTTCTCTTGGTCTTCAGGAGCAATCGAAATCTGATTGTAACCTGAGTAACTATCAAGAAAACAATACCATACTCTACCAGCAAGAAGGTCTAACATCTGGTCCATAAACAACATCAAAAAATGATCCTTCTTAGTCTATGCATTTAGCTTTTTGTAATCCATGCAAACACGCTAGCCAGTAACTAGCCTCATCGGAATCATCTCATTCTTAGAATTAGGGACCACAGTGATCCCACCCTTCTTTGGCATACACTGAACCGGACTCACCACTTATTGTCTGCAATTGGATACACCACACCTGCATCTAGCCACTTGATAATCTCTTTCTTGACCACTTCTTGTATAGGCTGATTCAACCTACACTGATGCTCAATACTGGGAACAAAATTTGGCTCAAGCTGAATTTTATGCGTGCATATACCTGGTGGAATGCTAATAATATCTGCAATTGACCCAAATTACACCTCTAAAAGAAGTGCACGTGGTCGCTATTCAAATATAGAACCCAACTAAAGGTTGGGGTCGATCCCATAAGGAATATGGTAGGACTAGGGTCAATTAGTGTTTACTCAGTCTTTTAGTCATTTATTTCCCGCAAAGGTTTTTTTTAAAGTAACAAGTAAAGATCGTAATGTGAATTAGTAACAAATAACAGAGATCAATTTCAACAGTTGTTATCAATAAGAGAAGTGACTAGGGTTGTGTTCCCTATGAGATCATAACTTAGTAAGGCTTTTGTACTTCGTTAACTAGTTTAGTGCTTAGCATGCAGAATTGGTAAGTTAGGTTCACCTAATTCCTTGGTCTGGCAACTAGGTGAATTTCACCACACGCCTTGGTCCAGCCGCGGGTGTCGCTTTACTAACCCTTACCCTTGATTCTAGATTAGCTATTCCTAGACAAAGTCAAGCTATTAGATGAGGGTTGATAGCCTCAAATCTCATTGTTAACAACCCTTTTCCCATCCATTACCTCCGTGGTCCGGTAAGTAAGGATAAGGCGAGTTCTAACGTTGTGCACTGTTTAAAAGCAATCAAAACAAAGGAAAGAACAATACATGCCTAAATACCTCCCTAGATTACCTAAGTACTTTGCCTACTTCGTTAATCCTTCATAGTTCCCACAATCCTAGTTGTGCATTTTAGCTACTCATGTTAATAAGCATGTAATTAATGTTTGTTTGAGCAATCATCAAGAGATACTTACAAAGAAGAATAAAGAAAACTGAAATCTTGAAGAACAAACTTAATAACACTTCAATATCAAGAACTTGTGTCCGAAATCAATACCAAAATCAAAGTAACAAAATATCCGAAAGTAACTTGAAATATTTCGTGAACAACCAAAAATAAAACCTAAGGGAAACTATTTATAGGCAAAAAAGAAATCCTGTCCTAAATAAACTAGGAAACTGGTTTGGCAGGGACCACAAGTCGAATTGATGGTTCGTCGTTTGGAACGACGGTCCGTAGTCTTCTCAGGTCAACCATGGTCCTGTTGGTCAATGTCTTCTGGCATAAAAACTTTGGGTGGAACCACGAGTCATTCTTCTGAATGACGGCTCATCCTTGGACTCGTGGTTTCTTATCCCACTTTGGTACCTTCTCTGCTTCAGTGATGACGAGTCACAAAGACAGACCATCTTTTGGAAGTACGGTCCATTTTCTAATCCGTAATTCCTACTAGTGCTTTTCACCTTTGCGGAACCTCAGTTTATTTATTTAACAAAACATTTCCTTTCTTCACAAGAACGGACCGTGGTTTGAGTCGTCCTGTCCTCCATACTTATCATATCTTCTGATCTTTGGACAACGAGTCAACAGGACGGGTCTGTACTTTGAAAGTACGGACCGGCAACCTAATCGTACAATCATTCCTGACCTGCACCATTTCTGAAGTTTGGATTACATGTCCACAGGATGGGCCCATCCTTTGAAAGCACGGCCCGTCAACTGCCCCGTTTTCACTGTAATGTTCTAGCTTCTGCTTAGTTTCCAACATTTTGCTCATGGATCCAATTTGCCTGCACACTTAACCAAAAGCATCAAATCCGCAGGTAAAATGCTAAAGAACTTGCGAAAATCCTAAGTATTTAGCGTCAAAAGTGACGTATTTTTACGGCACATCAACACCCTCAACTTAAGACTGTTGCTTGTCCTCAAGCGACACAAAAACTATTCTACAACGACGCTATAGCAAAAGTAAACTAGGAACTACGACAGTCATATGACTTAGCAATTTAGCAATTTAGCTCATAACAAGTATCCCCCCTCCCCTTTTCAATACAAAACCAGTGCATGTGTTCTTACTATCAAGACAACATAAGAGGATCCATGGAAGACATTACACTATCAACAGACGACGTAGCATACACATACGAGACTCACACTAACAGTTAGCATTCAAAGTTGCTCTAGTGCCCTCACCACAAAGAAGTTCCAGTCACATAATAATATAATCAAGAATTTGGGGACTGAACAAAGACACTCGCACTCACAATAGATATTCAAGCAATGCGTGCACAATACCATTGTCTTGCCCTTATTTTCTATGCCTCGGCCTTCGGACAATTGGACTAGGATCACTATAGGACTTCCATTGGCTTGTAACGTAGGCTTGGGGACGGGTATGGTAGACATGGAAATCAGTGACTAAGGCCTTCTTGACACTATGCTATATTTTATTTCTTCTCCACTTATCGGACCAACTCTATTTTTTTCCTTTTTTTTTCTCCCTTTTTATTTTGCAACAAGTGACGGGTGCTACTTTTGGTTCAAATTCAACTCTTTTTCACATTTTTTTTATTTCTTTTCTTTTTCTTTGTTTTTCTCTTTATATTTCTTTTCTTTAACATCCCCGCCGTACCCGTTATTTCCCTTTTTCATTACTAACCTTCTTTTTTCATACCCCTACTCCTCACTCACTTCTACAGTAGCCACCCTCAACTTAGGCGATTTGCCTAAGTTGAGGTACACGATGTCCAAGGAGGGACCAGGGCCAAACTAAAGGTTTTGAAAAATGACTGGGAAGGTGATTAGGCTAATCAACAAAATGGGTCAATTTATGCTCAAAATCAGGGATCAATGGGTATTTACATCATTTGGTCGGTCATTTGGATAAAGTGGACTAATTCATAAATGGCCTATGATCCTTTCCTAACCAACCATCCTAGAACCTAAGCAAGACTAACCGGACAAGTTCTAGATTGGCACACAACGCAAGAACAAGTAATAATAAGCTCACACACTCATGGCACAGAGTCAAGCAATTGCATGCTAATTATCAGGTTCGTGCTCTAGCTTAAGCCATTCATCAAGTCGATTGAATCCTAATGTCATGCATGGATCCATAGCGGTCAGTCTATCAAGGACAGATACAATCATGTCACAACAACTTAGAGGGGTCTCCATTTTTCAATTAAAATTTCAGTTCCAAAACTCATACCATAGGCTGCGCTAAGTTCCTTTTCTTCTTTTACTATATACACCCTATACTACACGTGCTGGTTCAACAGAAAAATAAAACTCCTTACGGAAAGAACACAGGCAAGAAAACCCTAAGGATTCGGGTACCTTGTGGGTACCCTCATGGGTTGCCTCCCATGCAACACCTGATTTACCATCGCGGCATGACGCGGGTTTCTTGGCTACTCAGACTTCTCCAAGAAATCCATCAAAAACAGCAAACACCCCATGCAGTTCCCACCCCACCAAAAGAGATGTGCATTATCCTCAATGCACTGATGAAAATACAAAACATAGGGGGGAGAGAACATACCTGTGGCGCCTACGCGCCGGTGTCTGGTTTCGCATCCTTCGGGCCCTCAGGATCGATGCCCATAGTAGTTTCTTTAACAACTGAGGCTGCCTCCACAGTTCTCTCATCAACGGTAACAGCTACCTGAGCAGCTCCCTCATCAACCACTCCTGCACTGGGGTCTAAAGAAGTTATAGTACCATTTCATGGGTTGCCTCCCATGGAGCGCCTGATTTAACATCGCAGCACAACGCAGGCTGCTTGACTACTCAGACTTCATCAAGCTCCTTGGGTGCAACAAACTCATCAATGCTCCAAGCTTCAATAGTTTTGATCTCCTCTGCTGTACCGAAATAAGCCTTGATCCTTTTCCCATTTTCCTTAAACCTTTTTCCCTCATGATTCTCAAGTTCAATAGCTCCATGAGGTAAAACTTGAACCACCGTGAATGGTCCAATCCACTTGGACTTCAACTTGCCAGGAAACAAGCGAAGTCTAGAATTGAAGAGCAGGACCAAGTCACCCGACTGAAAATCTCTTTTCTCTATTTTTCGATCATGATACAACTTCATCCTTTCCTTGTACAGGGCTGAACTTTCATATGCGTTCAGGCAGAACTCATCCAACTCATTCAACTACCCTAACCTCTGCAATGATGCTGTATCCCAATTCAAGTTCAGCTTCTTTAGAGCCCACATGGCCTTGTGCTCTAGTTCAACCGGAAGATGGAATGCCTTACCAAACACATGATGATATGGAGACATGCCTATTGGAGTTTTGTATGCAGTTCGGTATGCCGATAAAGCATCATCTAGCTTTCGCGACCAATCCTTTCTATTGGTATTAACAGTCTTGGACAGTATTGACTTGATTTATCTGTTGGAAATTTCCACTTGCCCACTTGTCTGAGGATGATAAGGGGTTGCAACTCTGTGTTTCACTCCATATTTTTCAAGCAAAGCGCGAAACAATTTGTTGCAAAAGTGAGAGCCTCCATCGCTAATAATAGCTCTTGGCGTACCAAAATTTGAGAAGATGTTCTTTTTCAAGAACGTTGTGACACATTTACCTTCATTATTTGGAAGCGCAACCGCCTCCACCCACTTGGACACATAATCAACAGCCACCAATATATACCGGTTCTGATCAGACAACACGAATGGACCCATGAAGTCAGTGCCCCAAATATCAAATAGCTCAATCACAAGGATGGGGTTCATAGGAAGCTCATGCCTCCTTGATATGCCTCCTTCCCTCTTACATCTGCTGCAAGCCTTAGCAAACTCATGGTAATCTTTATGAATAGTCGGCCAATAATAGCCACATTGCAAGATCTTATGGGCAGTTCGGATACCACTATGATGACCTCCAACAGGGGAGGAATGGCATGCTTCTAATATCTCCATCATCTCAGCTTCCGGCACACATCTTCAGATCATAGTGTCAGCACACACACGAAACAAGAATGGCTCTTCCTAAAAATCTTTCTTCATATCAGACATGAACTTTCTCCTTTGGTGAACGGACATATCATCAGGCACTAAATTACTTGACAAGTAGTTGGAAATGTCCGCGAACCATGGGATCAACTCCTGAGAAGCAGCCAATACCTGTTCGTCAGGAAACCAATCATCAATCTTGAGCTCATCATTCAGCTTTAGCATAGCTTCTTCTTCCAACCTAGACAAATGATCTGCCACCTGATTTTCTGTACCCTTGCGGTCCTTAACTTCAAAGTCAAACTCCTGCAGCAGCAGTACCCATCTAATCAACCTTGATTTTGCATCCTTCTTTGCCATGAGGTATCGAAGAGCTAAATGGTCAGTATGCACCAATACCTTGGTGCCAAGCAAATAGAATCTGAATTTCTCGAAAGCAAAGACCACAACAATGAGTTCCTGTTCAGTCACAGTGTAATTTTTTGAGCCGGATTAAGCGCCTTGCTAGTATAGTAAATAGTATGAAGAATATTCTCGCGCCTTTGGCCTAGGACTGCTCCTAGCGCCACCCCGCTTGCATCACACATAACCTCAAATGTTTGCGACCAATCAGGAGCAATAATGATAGGAGTTGTAACCAACTTCTCTTTAAGGCACTCGAATGCCTTGAGACAAGCATCGTCAAATACAAATTTTACCTCTTTCTCCAAAAACTTACACAACGGATTTGCAATTTTGGAGAAGTCCTTGATAAATCACCGATAAAACCCTGCATGCCCCAAGAAACTCCGAATACCCTTCACAGAAACTGGTGGAGGCAATTTTTCAATTACCTCAATCTTCGCTCTATCAACTTCTATGCCCTTTTTTGAAATTCGGTGACCAAGCACAATGCCCTCTTTGACCATGAAGTGACACTTCTCCCAATTCAGCACGAGGTTGCATTCCTCACACCATTTCAACACACAACCCAGATGATCTAGACAGTCTTCGAAAGAGTCACCTACCACCAAAAAGTCATCCATAAAGACCTCTATCATATCCTCCACCATATCTAAAAATATAGATATCATACATCGCTGAAAAGTTGCTGGCGTATTGTAAAGACCGAATGGCATCCTCTTGAAGGCAAACGTCCTATATGGGCATGTGAATGTGGTTTTCTCTTGGTCTTCGAGGGCAATAGAGATCTGATTATACCCCGAATAACCATCAAGAAAATAGTACCAACCTCTACCTGCTAGACGATCTAGCATCTGGTCCATGAATGGCATTGGAAAATGGTCCTTCTCAGTCCACGCATTCAACTTTCTATAATCCATGCATATGCGCCAGCCTATCACTGGCCTCATCGGAATCAGCTCATTCTTAGAATTAGGAACCACAGTAATCCCTCCTTTCTTTGGTACGCACTGAACCGGGCTCACCCACTTACTATAAGAAATTGGGTAAACCACACCTGCATCCAATCACTTTATGATCTCTTTCTTGATGACTTCTTACATAGGTTGATTCAACCTACGCTGATGCTCAATAGATGGAACACAATCAGGCTCGAGCTGGATTTTGTGAGTACAGATTCCAGGTGGAATCCCAATAATATTTGTGATGGTCCACCCGATAGCTCTCTTAAACTTCCGCAATACTGAAACCAGAGCTTCAACCTGCGTTTCACTTAGATCTGCAGCAATGATGACTGGTAGAGTTTCATGATATCCCAAGAATATGTACCGAAGATGAGCTGGCAGTGCTTTGATCTCCAAGATTGGAGGATCCTCAATAGATGGACGAGCCAATAGTGTTGTCCTATTCTTCAAGTCCAAGTCTAGTTTTTTTGGTGCGTAAGTGTAAGAACCCCAGCCTGTAAGTGCTGCAACCATCTAATCATATTCATCAATGTCCTCACCTTCAAAATTCATAATGACTACTACAAGGGCTTCGACACCAAGTCTCTCTTCAATCGGTGCAACCAGCTGGTCCTCATCAACCACATCTATCACTGACACCACTCTCATATCATCATGGTGCTTCATAGACTTGCACACATTAAAAGTCACCTTATCATCATTCATCCTGGATTTCATCTGACCTATTTCCAAGTCAACTAAAGCACGCCCAGTATCCAAGAATGGTCGCCCCAAGATAATGGGCACCTCAAAGTCAACCTCGCAATCCAGAATGACAAAATCTGCAGGAAAGATAAAAGTGTCAACCTTTACCAATACGTCGTACAGAATTCCCACAGGCCTCTTCACCGTGCGGTCAACCATAAGTAGCCGCATTGTAGTTGGAGAGGGGGCTCCTAAGCCCAACTGATTATAAACTACGAGCGGCATCAGGTTGATACTAGCACCCAGATCACACAAAGCTTTTGTGAAGTAGAACGCTCTAATAGTGCAAGGAATGGTAAAGGCTCCAGGATCTTCCTTCTTCTGTACCATAGAATGGGATGCTATTGCACTACAGTGGTGTAAATTATTTACTGGCTCAAAACTGACCGTTCTCTTCCTCATCACCATATCTTTCATAAATTTTGCATAACCAGGCATCTGTTCCAATGCTTTGACCAAAGGAATATTGACTGACAACTACTTCAGCATGGAGATGAACTTGTGAAATTTGCCATCCTCAATATTTTTCTTCAACCTCTGGGGGTAAGAAGGAGGAGGTAGTGGCATGGGTTTCAGGATTGGTGCAACTTCTTTGCTCTTCTCCTTCTTTTTAGAAGGCTGTTTTTCAGATGACCCTTCACCACTATCTTTCTCCTCAGACTCGGGAACAATCTCAGCATCATCCTTTTTAGCTTCGGTTGGCTCATCAATGACAATAAGCATGGGGGGATCAAAAATCTTCTTACCACTCCGAGTAGTCACTACCATAACCTGTCGATTATTATTCAGATTCTGAACTGTGTCACTTGGGAGAGTACCTTTTTGGCACAGATTCTGGTTTGTTGACAACTGATGCATCTGTGTCTCAAGCTATTTTATAGAGACATCGTGGGACTCCACCTTTTGATTAATACTTGAAAGTTCATCTTTTATCTCCTTCATACTCGCATCCGTGGAGTCAACCTTTTGGAACACTTTATTGATCAGCTCTCTCATGGTGGGTTGTCCAGCCTGCTCTTCACGAGTTGCAGGCAGAATGTACAGGTGAATCCTATCATTTTTGTACCCATCCTTCTTCTGCCAGTCACCATCTGCTCTATCTCTGTAATCAAACCGATTGTAGAAGTCATCCCTATCTCTGTTCTGACCTTGATTTCCTTGGCCAGAGGCCCGGAAACTCGCCCCTTGATTATTCAGAGAACCAATTTCTTCTTCAGATGAGTACCCGTCTGACGTTGGTGCTTTGCCTTGGGAACCTAATGCTTTAACTTTTTCTACTCCCTCAGCCAGTAATTTCTTTGCCAGCAACCCAAGTGTCATGTTCATCTCAGCCTGTGTCTACTTAATGTCTTCTATCTCATTGGGATCCATAGACTTGACAACTGCATAAGTACCTACTGATGTTTCCACATCTCTCGTATGCCATGTTTGATTTGTCTTTGCAACCCTATCCAAACTCTCTACATCTTTAGGGTATGTGTTTTCCATGAATGCACCTCCAGTCACAGTATCAACTACAACTTTAGTATTTGCATTCAAGGCCTTATAGAATATCTCCATCAGATGCCTGGGAGGGATTCCGTTCCTTGGAACTTACTTTATCTTCTTCTTGAACCTCAACCATGATTCATATAGAGCTTCTGTAGGTAGCTGCCTGAAATTATATATCTCTTGCTTCAACTGCAACATCCTTGATGGAGGAAAGAACCACTCTAGAAACTGAGTCTTCAGCTCATACCACGAGTATATGGAACTATCAGGAAGTTCTGAGAGCCATGTAGTTGCCTCATCAGTCAATGAAAATGGGAACAACCTCAGTCTGATAGCCTCTTGACCCATTCCTGGCATGTTATACGATTTACTAATGCTCACAAAGTTATTCACATGTAGAATTGCATCTTCAGTGGGCTTTCCTGAATAAAGTCCTTTTATGGTCAACAGTTGAATCATGGCACTAGTAATGTCAAACTTCATCCCGTTATCCAATGGTGGTAGTACTATGGGACCAGTGGAGCCATATTCCTCCTCATCATAATCAACTACATCATAATATAGAGGAGCCTACCTTTGATGCTGTATCTGTCGACCCCTATTATATAGTGCGCGATGAGGTACTGCCTCATCCCGAACCACTTGCTGCCTTCCATGTCTTGCTTGCGCAGCTGTAGTGTTTCGAGCTGCAGGATCTTGTGCAATTTTCTCATCTTCGGCAACAAGGGCATCTTTGCCTTCCTTCTGGCGTGCTGCTTTATCCTTTTTCTGTTGCTTGGTTTCAACAATTAACTGAGCTGTAATCTTCTCTTGACTTTCGTGCTCTCCATCCTTAGCCATGTTTCTTAGTGTTTTGGAGAGCTCCGGATCATAAGGGATCAAGGGATTGCCTTGACTCCTCGTACTTGGCATGCACAAGTGTGCTACCTGTGATAAAAACAAAAACAACAGAAAAGGTAAAATCAGGAAATAAGGACTAATAGTGAATTAAACACAATCTCACTTAATCCTAAACCGTATTCTCGGCAACGACACCAAAATTTCATACACCCAAATTACACCTCTAAAAGAAGGCAAGCAGTCGCTGTTCAAATATAGAACCCAACTAAAGGTTGGAGTCAATCCCACAGAGAATATGGCAGGACTAGGGTCAATTAGTGTTTACTCAGTCTTTTAGTCGTTTATTTCCAGCAAAGCGGGGTTTTTAAAGTAACAAGTAAAGATCGTAATGTGAATTAGTATCAAGTAACAGAGATCAATTTCAACATTTGTTATCAATAAGAGAAGTGACTAGGGTCGTGTTCCCCATGAGATCATAACTTAGTAAGGCTTTTATACTTGGTTAACTAGTTTCACCTAATTCCTTGGTCTGGCAACTAGGTGAATTTCACGACACGCCTTGGTCCGGCCGCGAGTGTCGCTTTACTAACCCTTACCCTTGATTCCAGATTAACTATTCCCGGACAAGGTCAAGCTATTAGATGAGGGTTGATAGCCTCAAATCTCATTGTTAACAACCCTTTTCCCATCTGTTACCTCCTGGGTCTGGTAAGTAAGGATAAGGCGAGTTCTAACATTGCGCACCGTTAAAAAGCAATCAAAATGAAGAGAAGAACAATACATGCCTAAACACCTCCCTAGATTACCTAAGTACTTTGCCTACTTCGTTAATCCTTCATGGTTCCCACAACCCTAGTTGTGGATTTTAGCTACTCATGTTCATAAGCATGCAATTAATGTTTGTTTGAGAAATCATCAAGAGATACTTACAAAGAAGAATAAAGAAAATCGGAATTTTGAAGAACAAACTCAAGAACACTTCAATATCAAGAACTTGTGTCCGAAATCAATACCAAAATCAAAGTAACAAAATATCCGAAAGTAACTTGAAATAATTCATGAACAACCGAAAATAAAACCTAAGGGAAAGTATTTATAGAAAAAAAAGAAATCCTGTCCTAAACAAACTATGAAACTGGCTCGGCAGGGACCACGGGTCAGATTAACGGTATGTCATTTGGAACGATGGTCCGTAGTTTTCTCAGGTCAACCGTGGTCCTTAGAGTCAATGTATTCTGGCATAAAAACTTTGGGTGGAACCACGAGTCATTCTTCTGAATGATGGCTCATCCTTGGACTCGTGGTTTCTTGGCCCACTTTGGTACCTTCTCTGCTTCAGTGATGAGGAGTCACAAAGACGGACCATATTTTAGAAGTACAGTCCGTTCTCCAATCCGTAATTTCTGCTAGTGCTTTTCACCTTTGCGAAACCTCAATTTACGTATCAACAGGACGGGTCCATTCTTCACAAGAATGAATCGTGGTTTGAGTTATCCTATCCTCCATACTTAGTATATCTTTTGATCTTTGGACGATGAGTCAACATGATGGGTCCGTACTTTGAAAGTACGGACCGTCAACCTAATCGTGCAATCATTCCTGCCTTGTACCATTTCTGACGTTTGGATTATGTGTCTACAAGACGGGCCCATCCTTTGAAAGCATGGCCCGTCAACTGCCCAGTCTTCACTGTAATGTTCCAGCTTCTGCTTAGTTTCCAACATTTTCCTCACGGATCAAATTTGCCTGCACACTTAACTAAAAGCATCAAATCCACAGATAAAATGCTAATGAACTTGCGAAAATCATAAGTATTATGCGTCGAAAGTGACATATTTCTATGGCACATCACCAATCAATGGCCCTCTTGAACTTATTCAATATGGATAAAAAAGCTTCAACTTGCCTATCTACCAAATCAGCTATGATAATCATTGGCAAAGTGTTATTGGTTCCTAAGAAAATATATTGTAAGTGTGATGGAAGTGCCTTGAGCTCCAAGATGAAGGCTCCTCAATAGATGGTCTGGCTGGTTGGGTTACTCTATTCTTCAAGTCTAGATCAAGATTATTTAGAGCATAAGAGTAAGATCACATACCAGCAAGTGCCTCTACCATGTTAGCATACTCATCGATGTCATCCCCATTAAAATTTATGATAACGGCTAGAAGTGCTTCAACAACGAGTCTCCTAAATCGGAATTGACAACTGTCCTTCGTCCATAACATCAATCACTGAGACTACTCACATGTCATCATGGTTCTTCATTGATTAGTCCAGGTTGAAAGTAACTTCTATATCATTCAGCTTGAATTTCATCTGTCCTGTCTCTAAGTCAACTAAAGCACGTCATGTGGTAAGGAAAGATTGCCCCAAGATGATGGGGACCTCAAAATCTACCTCACAGTCTAGAATCATGAAGTCCACTGTGAATATAAAGGACTCCACTTTCACAAGTACATAATACAAGATACCTACTAGCCTCTTCACTGTGCGATCTGCTATCAATAGCCGCATGATCATTGGTGTAGGGGTTCCCAAGCCCAACTATTTAAACACTGCCAAAGGCATCAGATTAATGCTTGCGCCTAAATCATATAATGCCTTGGCAAAATAGAATGCCCTAATCGTGCAAGGAATGGTTAAAGCTCTGAAAGCTCCAGGATCTTTCTTTTTTTTTGCACAAGAGAACAGGAAGCTATTGTACTACAATGGTGCAAATTGTCTGCCAGCTCAAAACTGCCAATTCTCTTCTTCATCACCAAGTCCTTAATGAAATTTGCATATCCAGGCACCTTTTCTAAAGCCTCAACCAAAGGAATATTAACTGAAAGCTGCTTCAACATAGAGTTGAATTTTCTATACTTGCCTTTTTCAACCTTCTTGGCTAGTCTCTGTGGGAAAAAAGCAGGAGGTCGAGGCATAGGATTTACAACTTCAGTAACCTCTTTCTCCTTCCTCTTAGTCTCAGCTGGATCTTTTTTACAATTTGGCTTTCCTCATCACCCTTTAACTCAGACTCAACCATAACTTTAACTTCATCATTTTTAGGTTAAGTTTGCTCTTTAACAACTATAGGAATGGGAGGGTTAACAGTATTATTTATGCTTTAAGTAGTCACCACAATGAAATGTCTAGCATTCTTTAGATTTTGAACTGTATTACTTGGAAGAGTACCCTTTTGATGCTGATTCAGGGCTGTAGACATTTGCCTAACTATATCTCAATCTGCTTTATAGCGATGGCATGTGACTCTATTTTATGATTCATGCCTGAGATGTCAGTACACATCTCTTTCAAGTTACCATCAGTAGACTTAATCTTTTGTAACACCTTGGATAACATCTCTTTAATGGTTGGCTGTTCGGGTGCTGCTTTATAGTAACCAAGAGGGATATACAGGCCACTTCTATCATTCTTGTAGCCATCCGTTTTGTTCCAGTTGCCATCTCTGTCTCTACCGCTGCTCTTGTATCTATATCAATACTAGTTATAGTTGTTATCTCTGTCTCTGTTGTTATCCCTATCTCTGTTCTGACCTTGATTTCCTTGGATATTGGCCTGGAAACCTGCCACTTGATCATTTAGATAGTTAAATTCTTCATCAGATTTGGGCCCGTCCTGTCTTGGTGCCTTACCTTGTGCTCCTACAACATTTACCTTCTCTGCTCTGTTATTTAGGATTTGCTTTGCAAACTGACCCATACTCATTTTTAATCCTGCAAACTCCTGTCTAAGCTCCAGCAACTCTTACTGGTCTAAGGATTTCCCAACAGTATAAATTCCTACTGTACTCTTAGAATCTCTAGTATGCCAGGCTCTTTTCATCTTTGTAACCCTATCAAGCATCTCAGAAGCTTCTATAAAAGTGTTTTCTATGAATGCTCCCCTCGTGACTGTATCTGAAACTGCTTTAGTGTTTGCATTCAGTGCTCTATAGAAAATTTCCATCAAATGATCCGGAGGGATTCCATGATTTGACACCTGTTTTAGCTTCTTGTTGAACCTAAGCCATGTCTTATATAACGCCTCTGTGCTCAACTACTTGAAGTTATATATCTCCTATTTGAGCTGCAACATCTTTGATGGAGGGAAAAAATTCTCTAGAAATTGACTCTTCAGTTTTCTCCATGTAAATATTAAACTATCACGAAGCTCAGTAAGCCATAGTGTTGCTTCTCTAGTCAAAGAAAATGGGAATTGCCGCAACCAAATAGCATGTTGATCCACCCCTATAAGGGTGTAAGCCTTGCAGATCCCCATAAAGTTAACCAAGTGCAGATTTGCATCGTCAGCGGGCTTTCCAGAAAATAATCCCTTCAGGTTTAGCAGCTTGATCATAGTGCTAGTGATGTCAAACTTTGTACCATCGGGAAATACTGGCAATACTATAGGGCCTGTTGTCCCTACATTATTGATATCATCATCATCCTCAATATTATATCGTGGGATGTGTCAGGGTGGTTGAATCTGGCGGCCTCTTTGCCCTCTTGGTGCAACTGGATCTTGAGGTACATTACACTTGGCTGCCTCGTCTCTCGCAGCTTGAGAAAATGCGGCTTGACGAGCAGCTTCTTGCCTTGCTTGCCTTGCATATTCAGCTGTAGCATTTTCATTTGCCAGGTCTACGGTAACCTAAGCATCTTGTGCAATTTGCGCATCTTCTTCAGCCTTCTGCCTTTGCTGTTCTTCAGCCAACATTCGAGTTGTGGCCTGTTCTTGTGTCTCAGCAACCCCATCCTTTGCCATGTTTCTCAAAGTTTATTGGAGTTTGAGATTGAATGGAATTAGGGAATTGCCTTGACTCCTTGTACTGGGCATGCACAAGTGTGCAACCTATGGAACAAAACAAAAATAACAAGAAAATTAAAATCAGGAAATAAAAAGTAATAGTGAAATAAACACAATCTCTTTTAATCCTAAACCATTTCCCCTGACAATAGTGCCAAAATATGATACGCCCAAATTACACCTCCAAAAGAAACATAAAGTGATCGATGTTCAAATATAGAACCCAACAAAGGTTGGAGTCGATCCGACGGGGAATATGGTAGGACTAGGGTCAACTTTGTTTATTCACTCTCTTAGCCATTTATTTCCCAGAAAGAGGGGGTTTTAAATTAAAAGTATTGTTTGTAATTCAAATTCAAACAATTAACAAAGTAACAGTTTTCACGTGTTGTAATCAATGAGAGAAGCAACTAGGGCAGTGTTCCCCATGAGCTTATAACGTAGTAATGTGTTGTACCAGAAATATAGTCTAGTGCTATGCATGCAAGATCGGTAATTAGGTTCTCCTAAGTGGATGGTTACCAAAATAGAAGAATGTCACCACGCAACTTGGTTAGTCTACGGGAGTTTGCTTTGCTAACCTTTACCAGTGATCCCAGATTAGCTTTCCCCGGGCATGTTCAAGCTAATTAGGTGAGGGTTGGTAGCCTCAAATCTATGTTGTGTAATCCCCTTTCCCATTGTTACCTCTTTGGTCAAGAAAGTAGGAATAAGGCGAGTTCTAACATTTGCAACCATTAAAAAGCAATCATAACGAGAGGAAGCTCAATACATGCATGAACACCTTCCTAGAATTACTAAGTACTTTGCCTACTTGGTTAATCCTTCATGGTTCCCACAACCCTAGTTGTGGATTTAGATACTCATAATTGGAAGAGAACAATCAGATTTAGATGAACAAATCATGATTATAACTTACAAGAACAAGTAAAGAAAATTGTAATCTTGAATTCTCATGAACACTTCAATAATCAAGAACAAGAATTGGATTCTCAAAAGTATGGAATAAAATCTCAATAATGTGTTATGATGTCTCAAAGTTTCATAACCATTGCCTAAAAATTCATAAAGTACAAAATAAAACCCTAGGGAATGTATTTATAGACAACAAATACCAAATCCTAATAGAATTAGGAGCACTGGAACGCATCAATTCCAATGGGTAGGCCTCATGGGCCATCGTGAGTGCCATGAGTATCGTGGGTGCCCGTTGGATCTTATACACTTTATGTCTCAGGACCTCTACCTTTTTTCCATGGGCTAGGATGATGGTCCATCATGATTGCCATGGGCATCATGGGCCACCCATCGGCTAACTCATCAGATGCTCCAGCGGCTCTAGCTCGCTTTGATGAGCGTGTGCAATGTCCCATTGTGGCTCTCAGGAGCGTCATGGCAGGATGTCAGACTTAACTATTTTACTTCAGCTTCTCTGGTCCATTTCCACAGGCAAGTATGACGGCCTGTGGTGACTACGATGCCCGTCCCAATTCGTCATGGGATGGGATTTTGCCTTTAAGCATTGTTGTCTTATTTCAACGTTCCTTCCCAGGGACCGTGGAAGATCCCACGCCCGTGGGGCTTGACTCTTAGCCCAGAAATAGTAAATTTTTTATGTATTTTTGTCTTTTAAACACTTTTCCCTGCACATGTAGCAAACAAGCATCATATCTAACAAAACACACCTAAGAACTCCCAAAATCCTCAGTTTTAAGCATCGAAAGTGCCATGAAATCCCAGCACATCAACACCCTTAACTTAGAATGTTTGCTTGTCCTCAAGCAACAAACGAAAATAAACTAAAATGACGCTTAAGTAAAGGAAACCTAGGAACTACATCAGCCAAGTGGTTCAACAATTTCAGTTCACAGAGTCAATACCGACTCTTTGTCAGTTCAAAACTAGTGCATACATACAAGTTATCATGACAACACAAAACGGATCCATGGATGACAACATGATACAAATGAACAAGCTAGCATACACAACAGACATTTATTCGATAAGTTAGAAATCACCGTCTACTCTAGTTCCCTTACAACAAAGAAGTCCCGCTCACACAGTATTTTATTCAATAAATAGGGACTGGGAACACACTCACTCTCACAAAGAAGTTCAAGTTGTACATGTACAATACCATAGGCTTGCTTTTATTTTCTATGCCTTGTATTTCAAATAGTCGGGTTAAGATCACTATAGGACTTTGGTTGTTTTGTAATGTAGGTTCAGGGACGGGTATGGTACATTTGGGTAAAAGTGACTATGCTCTCCTTGACACTACTCTTACTTTTACACTCCACTTTTCAGACTATGATGTTTTCCTCCCTTATTCTCCTCTCTTGTTATCCTTTTACTTTAATCAAGCTTCGGGTGTGGCTTCTATTACACTTTTGCATTTTTTTCATCTTTTCATTTTATCTTTTCTTTTTTTCTTTTCTTTTTCTTTTGTAGCACATAAACCACACCCGTTATCTTTATTTTCAACACTAATATGGTTTTTTCATACCCCAATCTTCCTATTTACCCTTAAAGTAGCCACCCTCAACTTAGGTGTTTAGCTTGACTTAAGGTACACAATGTTCAAGGAGAGACCAGGGCCAAAATAAAGGTTTATAGGAAACAGGAAAGGTGAAAGTCTAACAACAAAAAAGGATCAGTTCAGGCTCAATTTCAGGGATCAAAGGGAATCATTTTTTCATTTGGTAGGTCATTTGGATTAAGTGGATTTCATTCAAAAATGGCCTATGATCATCTCCTAACCAACTATTTTTTAACCAAGGCAAGACTAACCAGGCAAGTTCTTGAGTGACACATACAACAAGAATGAATACAAATCAGCTCACCCACACATGGCACAAAGTTTAGACTAATAATTAGCTAACTATCGGTTCATGTGTTAGCTTAAGATACTTTTCACATTCATATATATGGTGTCAATAATAGATCCATTAAAGTCAGTCTTAACAAGTTTATTGCACAAAACGTTTGAAGGGGTTTCCATTTTCACAACCATTATCAAAATAAGACCACAAGCTGCATTAAGTTCCTACTTTTCTTTCAAAAACCCACATTCTATTCTAAACATGCCAGTTCAACAGAAATTAAAAATCCTTGGAGAAAGAACACAACAAGAAAACCCCAAGGATGCGGGTACCTTGTGGATACCCTCATGGGTTGCCTCCCATAGAATGCCTAATTTAATGTCGCGGCATGATGCAAGTGTTTTAGCTACTCAGACTTTGCCAAAACACTACAAAAACCACATAGATGACCAAGCTGCCCCCACCCCATAAAAGAAGTGTTGCATTGTCCCCAATGCACTAAAAATATCTAAAACAAGGGAGGCGAGGCATACCTGTGGCGCCTAAGCGTGGTCAACATATAGTAGTCGAGCCCGCTAGATCTGTGCCTATTCTTTCTCACTAACAAAGGTAGCCTCAACAGTTCTCTCAATATCAACAACTGTCCGAGCACCTTTATCAACGATCTCTCCCATAATAGGGTCTGAAGAAATTACCTCCATGGTGCATGCAACACCACTCCGTGAGCCACCAGTACCAATAGCATTAACTCAAATCTGGTGGATGGCTAGGAATTCTTTTTGCAGTTCTTCTTCTTTCTTCTTTCTCTTCTTCTCAGCTCTCTCCTCCTTTCGCTTCAATGATTTGGGGCTTAATAGAGCATCATCTCTCTCTTTACGAACCTTCTTATCTTTTCTCCTCTTCTTTTTCTTAGGCTCTGAAGGACTACATGGTGCCTCTTCTTACTTATCATAATCTTTCTTTCGGAGCTCAGGATGTGCATAGTCCTATAGATTTAACATCGGCACAAGTGGCACATGTGGCATGACTACTTGAGAACTGGAATACATAGAGGGAAGGCATACCTTTAACTCATCAACATCCACCTGAGCTGCTATCTACTCTATCATCTCTGTAAGTTCAGTTTCCCCCATCTTATCTAGCTTTTTGTTGATTTTCTCTTCCATCAAATTTATTCGGCAATGCACATCAGCACATGGTGTTATTGCTCTCTGTATAGAGGCATCAATAATTTCTTGGAACTATTCAACAAACTCTGTCATCTACTTCTGTAGTTATATGGTGGTCTGAATAGTATTGGCAAAATTCATTGGATGAAAGGCATAGACGGAGGTTGGATCCTCCAATAGAAGTGCAACAAAAGTTGAAAGAGCCCTAGAAGTATATAGAATGGAGGTGTCAACCCTGGGAGGAGTTAACAACTGAGTACTGCATGTGCATCTCGAATAAACCGCAGCTTTTTCTCTTGCAGATGGAGTTTCCTCATTCAAGCTACCCTTAGGAGTAGGCAAAGCCGTCAGATAAGGCACAAATTCTGGTGGCACTACAAAAGCATCATGAATGGTGCAGGGTTCAGCTGATTCAAATGTATTGCCAAGGCCCACAATCTTGTTATCATCTTTGGATCTCTCAGGATGATTGGTCCAGGTAGCATGCTCTCCACGATCAACCCCAGAATACTGCAGTGCACCAGTATCTTCACTTAACTCGGTAGATCCCATGCCCGTGGGTTATGCATTTTAGCCCAGAAACAACAACTTTTATGTCTTTTAAATACTTTTCCCTGCACATGTAGCAAACGAGCATCATACCTAACAAAACACACTTAAAAACTCCCAAAATACTTGGTTTTAAGCATTGAAAGTACCATGAAATCTTGGCACATCAATGTTTAAGGACATGTTGAGGGTATGTATGATTGACTTCCGAGGCCATTGGGATCAGATCTTGCCATTGTGTGAATTCTCATACAACAACAACTATCATTCCAGTATTCACATGGCATCGTTCAGGGCACTTTATGGGAGGGGATATAGATCGCCTATAGGTTGGTTCAAGTCAGGTTATGTGAAGACTTTGGGCATTGATTTGGCAAAGAAAGCTCAGGAAAAAGTAAGAGGTATCCAAACCAAGTTGTTGGCAGCCAGAGTAGACAAAAAAAATATGCTAATCGCAAGATAAGGGATATATCATTTCAGGTTGGTGAACAAGTTCTGTTGAAGGTGTCACCTATGAAAAGGGTCATGAAGTTTGGCAAGAAGGGTAAGCTTAGCCCTCGGTACATCAGTCTATTCGAGGTTCTCGAAGGTGTGGGGTCGATCGCTTACATCTTGGCATTGCCGCCCAGTTTATCTAGAGTCTATCCAGTTTTCCATGTATCCGTGCTAAAGATATACCATGGGGATGGGGATCACATCATCAAGTGGGATTCAATCTTGCTAGATAAATACCTTAAGTGTGAGGAGGAGTCAGTTTCTATTCTTGATCGGGATATCCAGAAGTTGATGACAAAGGAGATTAGATTAGTGAAGGTTTAATGGAAGAATTACACGATTGAAGAAGCCACTTGGGAAACTGAGAAGGACATGTGGGATAAGTACCCTCACTTGTTTGAGGATTCAGGTACTACCTTTTTTTTTCCTTTTGGCTTATCTTTTTTGTGTTTGATCATTCATGGATGAACGATGGGTAAATTGGTATCTGTTGTAACAACATGTTCCATCGTTATGGGAAAAATATTCGTGCAAATAAATGGGTTAGAAAACATCCGGTTTGGAAAGTTGGAAAATTCAAGCTAGGCTAGTCTCAGACAAATTCTGAGTAAGGTATGTTCTAGGGCAATCTGGGAAAGTATTGGGTGAATGACTAAGGTTGAGCTAGATTTCCTACTAGCTAAGATATTAAGGAGTCTGTAGGACTTTTCAAAAGTGAATTTGGGTGAGTAAAACTCCCGATATCAAACTTGACGTGAAAGGGTTGGTTTGGAACGTCAAAGTTTAAAGGTTTGTTGTAAAATGGGAAAATATAGGGGATTTTCTGAGGTTCTATGTTGTGTCAACTGCTATAGAAGTTGACACTTCACTACGACAATGACCACTATAGCAGAGAGATTCCTGCTATAGCGGAAGTCAAGGTGGTCAACACCGCTATAGCGTGTGGTTTTTGCTATGGCAGTGCCGCTATAGAAGACTGGAAACTGCTATAGAAGAGTAAGTTGCAGTAAATGCAGAAACTTCCCCAAAAATGTTTAGAATTGTTCAACAACATTTTGGGGAAGGGAAGAGGCTATTTGGGCGATTTCTTGTTAGTTTTCCACCAAATTTCTTTCCAAAGGTAAGTATTTTATTCTCCTACTTTTTTACTTTGATTCCCGGACCTTAGAATCGATATTTACGAGCTTTAGTAAAGGTTTGGCCTGACCTAAGGTAGATAATCTGGTATAATAAGGAATGTGGGTGTAGAAAGCCTTGGGTTTTGTATGTAAGCTGTTTATTTCTTGTTTTAACACCATAATTTGCTAATGTGACCACGAAATTGGTAGTTTTAGGTGAATTATGGGTGGAAAGGTCCTAAGTTAGGTGGAATGATCATGGTTTGGCCTGGGGATTAAGATTTGAATATAATCTGAGAATGATTAGGACATATTGATTGATTCTAGTATTATTGTGTGATTGTTTTAGATCAAGGTCAAGCAAAAGCTTCGAGAAATGGGAAGGCTCCAATCCACTAGAGCTTTCAGTCTAATTCGAGGTAAGTGATGGTTGTTGTTTTCCCAAGAGGCATTATATGTGCATATTAACTATTACATAGTATTTCTGTACGTTGCATGTTTAGGGAATAAGAAACTTTATGTGAAATGATATCTTGTTTTCAATCTCGTGCAATGAACTTGTTTATATGCTTGTTGGGTTTACAAGTGTGGTTTTATTCAATATTTCTATAATTGCATGATATCTGTGATTTATTGGTTGGCTTGGGTACCATGCCTGGTAGAGTTCTATTTGTTGGCTCGAGTATCACACCTGGTATGGGATATCTATCGGTTGGCTCGGGTACCACACCTTGTACAGGTTCTATCATAGTTGGCTCGGGTACCGCGCCTGGTACATGTTTGTTTATTCTTCTTGTGTTGGTTCCATGAGTGAACCAGATTGATAGTTGTGATGCATTTAATTTCTATTGGTCCTTGAGTGGCCAGGTTGCTGTGTTTGAATGCTGGAATGGTTCTTGTGTAGATTGAGGTTGCATTATTAAACACCATAGCTGATGTCATAGGGATCCTTGGGTGGTCCGGGTACTTAAAGGTCAGGTTAAATCCTATCCGAAGTTGTTCTTGTGGTGGCTCTAGGACATGTTTTTATGTGTTGTTAAGTCTAGTTGATGACTGAGAGTATTGGTTATACTCAATGGCTTGGACTGTATATTCTGTCTGGATTTATTGAGTTTTAGTTATTTGTTCATATTTAATTATGTTTGGAGCTGGACGATGATCTTACCAGTGCACTATTGTTATGTGTACTGATACTGCACTTGCTTTTCTTTTATGAGTACATGGTATATTTCGGCAGCTGCTACGTGACCTCAGTTGTAGTTTCGACATTTCCAAAATCCAAGGGTGAGTTCCTTCTTTCGGGCTACCACAGGTTCATCTATATTACTCCTAGTTCATTGTTTCAGCCTCAGGCTTCTTGTTTGTTGGGGTTGCATCTCCGTATTCTAGACTTAGTAGATGTTTTGGTACACCACTTTCTAGTTCTAGGGGGATAATTTCCTCATTGGTTTGTTTTATTTAAACTTATAGACATGGGGTCTTGATTTTATTTATGAAATTGATTTTTACTGTTTAACTTAGTTGATCTTTGGGTTGATTACTTGGTTCCCTCACTGAGGGTTTTGGGTGTGAGCCACTCACGGTGGGTTAGGTCCTGACACCACAGGATTTTAGGAAAACTCAACTTCTTTTTTCCTTCATGCTATTACTTGATTCTAATTGGTATCTGTCAATCCAAATTGGTATTTGACCCTTTCACTCTTATTCTCACGGATGGTGAGAACACGTGCTTTGGAAGCTAGAGTAGAGATGACAAAATCAGCAGCTGAAGCCGTGGTTCATGGCAGAGAAGAGTAAGGGGAAGAGCTAGGGGAAGAATGGGTGCACCCACTAGGGTTAGAGATCGAGCCGCAACACCATCTTGAGAAAGGTCAGCATCTCCTCCCCCACATGAGGATCTTCCAAAGGTTGTAGAGGATGAAGCAGTTTAGGTTCAAAATGATAAGGCAGTACAGTTCAGGGAGGTGCACCACCGATTCAGTTGTCTCCAGATATGATCCAGCAGGTTCTAGGTGTTCTGAGCAGGCTGGCAGGAAATGGGACTACACTAGCAGCTCACATTGTGCAATATCCGAGATTATAGCATACTTCTTCTGTGGCTCCTTGGATGGATGAGGTGTCGAAGGTAGGAGTCTTTCCGTTATAGATAACAAGCCCGGTAATGACCAGTAAGGGACATGATCTTTTCTACAAGCTTGTAAAGATGAAACCTCCAGTATTTTATGGGTTGGAGTCCAAGGATGGTTATGAATTCATCATTAATTGTCATGAGCGACTGCACATAATAAGTATAGTTAAGAGGTATGGTGTCAAATTTGTTACTCTCCAGTTTCAAGGAGATGCCAAGATGTGGTGGAGGGATTTGGTGGAGTGTAGGCCTACTGGGGCACTCCCAATGACTTGGAGTTAGTTTTACCAAGTGTTTTTTAGAGAAGTATGTTCCGCGTACTGTGAGGGATAGAAGAAGGGATGAGTTTGCTAGTATTGAGCAGGGGAATTCCTTAGTGGCAGCCTATGAGGCTCAATTTCATGCATTAGTTCATTATTCGGCATAGTTGATCAGTACCGAAGCAAAGCAGATTTGCCATTTTGTGAAAGAATTGAACATAGGGGTTCAGATTTCATCCCTGCAGGTAGCATTCTCCTGCAAATCTTTTCAGGAGGTGATTGAGTTTGTTAAGAATGTTGAAGGTGTAAAATAAGAGGGTTGCTTGAGGGTGACATCAAGGAAGCCCAAATATGGGGTAACTTCAGTAATTATTATTCCAAGGGTCAGAGTTCGCAGGGATACCATGCACGTCCTATCCAATCTGCGATGCAGGTATTTACTGGGGGTCCGTCAGGGGTCGGCCAACCTTTGTCAGATTTTGGTAATTATCTCACTTCGTCTGCTCCAGTGCAGCAACCTACTCTGGATTGTGCTTTTTATGAGGGCAGTGAGGTAGTTCACATTAGGAGGAATTATCCATGATTTTGACAGTTGAGTCAGTAACAGACTCCCAAAGCTCCGGCAGGTAAAAGGGGTAATAAGAATGGTAAAGATCACCTGCAAGGCAAGCAGGGTGCCCACACATCTGGTAGGGGTAGTACTCAGACAATCAGGGCAATATTGCTATTGGTAGAGGTAGTTATCAGCACACCAGGAGTGACATATAGGTAGGTGATAGGAACAACTTTTATGCTTTTCCAAGCAGACTAGAGGCAGAGGCATCTGATGTGGTGATCACATGTACTATTCTTGTTTGTGACCGCATGGCTGATAACGCCCAAACTACACCTCTAATTAACGAAGCGTAAGCGGTCGTAGTCAAATATAGAACCCAACAAAGGTTGGGGTCGAATCCCACAGAGAATATGGTGAAGATTAAGCCTTTAGTGAAGTATGTGACTAGTCGTCAATAGTTTCCGGTAAAAAGGGGGGGTTTTGTGTGATCAACTTGTAAACAAAACAAACAATAATGTATGCGAAATAATCAGTAGGAGAATGAACTAGGGAAGTGTTTACCATGGCGTTGGTAACAATGTCGATTCTAGGCTTAATCAGGTTCTTTTTATATGCGTGTCACGATGTGATTGAAGTAATGGTATCGTCTAAACGTTTCTCAACCAAATAGACAAATTTCCTTTTCTATTCTCTCGACCTCGAAAAGATGTGCTTTTTAGATTTCAATCCTAAACATCAAGTAGATTAATCTAGTTACATCATTAATCATTAGACGAGAGTTAGTAGTCTCGAATCCTTGTTGTTAATCAAGTTTCCCGGTTTTAATCTCTTTACTCAAGCAAATTTAAACCTAGGCATGTTCTAATGTTTGCAACCACTAGAAAACGTTAAATAATGAATGATTAACAACGTGACAATATATATATTGAACCCAACGCTACCCGGAATCTATATCGCTACGTTTCCCATGGCTCCCACAACCCTAGTTGTGGGAGGTTTAGTTAATCATGCTTATAGAAGAATAGAAGAAAGTTATATTCATAATAAAGAAAAGAGATCCTTACAATGTAGTGAGAACAATCTTTAATTATTCCAAGAACAAGAAACTAAAGATCCCAAGAACGAATCAAGAACAAGATTTAGGAGAAGGAAACCGTGTGTAGCGCGTTTCCTCTCTCAAAACTCGCTCAAAAACTCCTAAAACTATTGGGAGAACTATTGTATATTGAATGAATAATTAAAATAAAACTAACATAGGGTATTTATAGGAGTCTAGGAAACCAATCCCAAAAACGCTCGGATTCCGCGTCGCGGACTGCCTCAGTGTGACGGCCAGGCTGACGGACCGTCACAGGGTTGACGGACCATCGCTTGGACCGTCACCCTTAGGCAGTGGACTGCCTCACTTGCTGCCTTGGTGTGACGGTTTGGGTGACGGACTGTCACACCCTTGACGGACCGTCACCTGAACCGTCACTCTTATCCAGAATGCTCTTTTTCGCGTATTTCCTTCCGTTTCCATGTTTGTCTCCATTTCCTACAAATATAACATAAAAACATCAAAAACGACGACGGTTGCTTGAAAACGTACGATTGTTCTTAGTTAAAAGGAGTCGAAAGTGCCGTAAAATGGCGGCACATCAACACCCTCAACTTAAAACGTTCGCTTGTCCTCAAGCAACATGACATAAACAAAAAAACAATACGACGACTCAACTAAGAAAACAAATTCGTGTCTCTAGCAACTCATGGTCATTCATTAGTTCATTAAATCCAGCTCCCTCGTAGCACACAAATGTATGAAACACTAACTTGCAAGGATCCAAACATGTCATTCCGATATGATAGAACATTCTACATACACACGCGCAGCCATCCTAACAATCAATAGACAATACAGAAATCTTGGTGCCCTCACCACAAAGAAATCCCACACACAAGATTTGGGACTAGGTAAGCGCTCACACTCACAAACGATTTCAAACAATGCACATGCAACACCATAGGCTTTCCCTTACTATTCTATTTCAGTTCTTCAGAAAGCCGCTCAGGATCACTACAGGACTTGTTTAGGCTTGTAATGAGGCTTCGGGTGCAGGTAGGATACATTTAGGGGTTAGTGACTAAGCCCTCCTTGGAACTACCGACGTCTTATTACCACATAATTTACTTTGTCCATCCTTATTCACCTTTATATTTCCTTCTTTCTAGCTACAGGTGCGGCCTCTTTATTTTGACAATTCTTTTTTTATTTCTTTTTCGATCTTTTTCATCTCTTTTTTTTTTCTTAGGCACACACCCGACTTTTCATTCTATTCACAACCAATCTTCACTATCCTCTTTTTCTTATCATTCACCTCTCTAGTAGCCACCCTCAACTTAGGCTGATTGCCTGCGTTGAGGTGCACAATGTCCAAGGGAGGACCAGGGCCAAAACAGGGTTTACCTCTATAGTAGCCACCCTCAACTTAGGCTGATTGCCTGAGTTGAGGTGCACGATGTCCAAGGAAGGACCAGGGCCAAAATAGGGTTTCAAAGTTAAACAGGAACGGTGACAGGTTATTGAAAGAATAAGATCAATTATGGCTCAAACAGGGATCAAAGGGATTATTTATATTTGGACGGTCTTTTAGGTTAAGTGGACTGCATACAAAAAGGGCCTGTGATCCTTTCTAAGCAACCAAACTTCGAACTTAACAAAATAGACCGGGCAAGTTCTAGATGCATGCACAGAGTAAGAATTTATAACAATAATCTCACACACTCTTGGCACCAAGAAACTATATCGCTACCAACTATCAAACAACCGCTCGGCTTAAGCATGCTCATTCTAATCATAATCACACAATGACATTCAAGGATCCAGACAGTTAATCGTTTCAACATAAGTACAAAACCAGAAAATGTTTTTTTTAAAGGGGCCTCGTTTTAGTCAACAAAAACGCCATGCTCATCACTATAGATACTAAAAAATTTAAAATAACAACCTAAACATGCCGGTTCTACTAGATAGCACACCGGAAGGAAAAGAAACACGGCAACAAAAACCCTCGGTGGTGACTCACAGGTTTCCCCACGAATTAATTAGATTATAATACAACAACAATTTATGGGTTGCCTCCCATACAGCGCCTGATTTAACGTCGCGACACGACGCGGGTGTCTTGATTACTCAGACTTCATCAAGATACCCCAGACTTAATAAACAACCGTATGCACAACTATATACCCTATAATAAACAAAAACAACAAATAAAAGTAAAAGCAGGAAAGTATGACTAAGAGTCAAATAAACACATCGGACTTAACAAACAACCGTATTCCCCGGCAACGGCGCCACTTTTTGATAACGCCCAAACTACACCTCTAATTAACGAAGCGTAAGTGGTCGTAGTCAAATATAGAACCCAACAAAGGTTGGGGTCGAATCCCACAGAGAATATGGTGAAGATTAAGCCTTTAGTGAAGTATGTGACTAGTCGTCAATAGTTTCCGGTAAAAAGGAGGGGTTTTGTGTGATCAACTTGTAAACAAAACAAACAATAATGTATGCGAAATAATCAGTAGGAGAATGAACTAGGGAAGTGTTTACCATGGCGTTGGTAACAATGTCGATTCTAGGCTTAATCGGGTTCTTTTTATATGCGTGTCACGATGTGATTGAAGTAATGGTATCGTCTAAACGTTTCTCAACCAAATAGACAAATTTCCTTTTCTATTCTCTCGACCTCGAAAAGATGTGCTTTTTAGATTTCAATCCTAAACATCAAGTAGATTAATCTAGTTACAGCATTAATCATTAGACGAGAGTTAGTAGTCTCGAATCCTTGTTGTTAATCAAGTTTCCCGGTTTTAATCTCTTTACTCAAGCAAATTAAACCTAGGCATGTTCTAATGTTTGCAACCACTAGAAAACGTTAAATAATGAATGATTAACAACGTGACAATACATATATTGAACCCAACGCTACCCGGAATCTATATCGCTACGTTTGCCATGGCTCCCACAACCCTAGTTGTGGGAGGTTTAGTTAATCATGCTTATAGAAGAATAGAAGAAAGTTATATTCATAATAAAGAAAAGAGATCCTTACAATGTAGTGAGAACAATCTTTAATTATTCCAAGAACAAGAAACCAAAGATCCCAAGAACGAATCAAGAACAAGATTTAGGAGAAGGAAACCGTGTGTAGCGCGTTTCCTCTCTCAAAACTCGCTCAAAAACTCCTAAAACTATTGGGAGAACTATTGTATATTGAATGAATAATTAAAATAAAACTAACATAGGCTATTTATAGGAGTCTAGGAAACCAATCCCAAAAACGCTCGGATTCCGCGTCGCGGACTGCCTCAGTGTGACGGCCAGGCTGACGGACCATCATAGGGTTGACGGACCGTCGCCTGGACCGTCACCCTTAGGCAGTGGACTTCCTCACTTGCTGCCTTGGTGTGACGGTTTGGGTGACGGACCGTCACACCCTTGACGGACCGTCACCTGAACCGTCACTCTTATCCAGAATGCTCTTTTTCGCGTATTTCCTTCCGTTTCCATGTTTGTCTCCATTTCCTACAAATATAACATAAAAACATCAAAAATGACGACGGTTGCTTGAAAACGTACGATTGTTCTTAGTTAAAAGGAGTCGAAAGTGCCGTAAAATGGCGGCACATCAATGGCTTCAATTTTGTTTGATCCTAGTTCTACTTTCTCATGCGTATCTACTAGTTTTGTTGTGGGATTAGACATGGTCTATGAAATGTTTGACTATCCTGTTAATGTGCTTGGGTGATTTTGTTGTTGTTGATAGAGTTTTTCATGCTGGTCCTATTATATTTGTAGGGCAAAAGACAGGCTGATTTAGTGATTCAGGACATGGTGGATTTTGACATCATCCTAGGGATGAGTTAGTTGTCTATGCACCATGAAATATTAGACTATTAGGCTAAGACACTGACTGTGGATATGCCTGGGTTGGGTTGATTGGAGTGGGAGGGTAATTATAGTCCTGCTCCCATGAAACTTGTATCTTTTATTCATGCTCAGAGTTTGATAGGAGTGGGATGTTTGGAATTCTTGGCTCATCTTTGGGAAACTAGTGCAGAGGTCCCTGCTGTCGAGTTAGTTTCTGTGGTGTGTGAATTCCTAGATGTATTTCTAGTGGACTTGCCTAGTATGCCAATAGACTGTGATATTGACTTTTATATCAACTTAGAGCCAAATACGCACCCCATCTCTATTTCCCCTTATATAATGGCATCGACTGAGTTGCGAGAGCTTAAAGCTCAGTTACAGGAGTTGTTGAGTAAGGGATTCATTCATCCAAGTGCCTTCCCGTGGGGTGCTCCAGTGTTGTTTGTTTAAGAAGAAGAATGGTAGTCTATGTATGTGCATAGACTACCAGCAGTTGAATAAATTTATGATCCATAACCAGTATCCTCTCTCTCATATCGACAACTTATTTGAACAGTTGCAGGGTGCGTTGGTTATGATATTCCTAAGACTGCTTTCCAGACCAAGTACGAGCATTATGAGTTCCTAGTGATGTCCTTTGGGCTGACTAATGCGCTAACTGCTTTTATGCAGTTGATGAATGGGATATTTAAGCCTTATCTTGACTTCTTTATAATCATGTTCATTGATGATATCTTAGATTGTTCTAAGTGTGAGCACGAGCATAGAAATCACCTCAGGATTGTGTTGGGGTTGTTGAAAGAGAAAGAGCTTTGAGCAAAGTTTTCCAAGTGTGAGTTCTGGCTATCTTCTGTGTCCTTTTTGGGACATGTAGTTTCAAAGGACGGTGTGAATATTATACCCCGAGCCTACACCCTAGACGTAACACCATTCTTAGAGCCATAAGAAACCCCAAGCTAACCCTTGATCTGGCATATACTAAGCATTCTGATTAATAACAATAATTAAGTGGAGGCTAAACTGAATTAAAAAGGCAAGTTTAGAAATATAGAATAAAAATCTCCGAATTTATATATATATATATAAGTCTAAAATATATAGTGACTGAATAAGCTCAAATCTGACTCTATGTCTGAAAGCCTCTGCTACTGACGAGTTGCTGGGACAAGCCCCCAACTAACCCAAAAATATTGAGACTAGAATGAACTAATGAAAAGCATCATAAAGTACATCCTCAAATGATGAGGACTCACCACTGGATGTCACTAAGGTGGCACATAATCGAACTGATCACGAGGCTGAATTTGAGAACCTGGACCTGCATCATGATAGGATGCAACATATAGAGTATGCGTTAGTACCTCGAATGTACTGAGCATGTGGGATGTTCAAGTAATTGAAGATTCTAAAATACTAATTGATGTTTAAAACTGTAAAACTGTAGTACATAGGCCCAAAATATAAACATGCATAAGAGTCTGGAATGCAAGGATATGTAAAGAAATATAATGAAAAGCTGTAAAAATGAACTGAGGGCCTAGTACACACTACTGAATCTGATTCTATGGGAGAGCATGTTAACCGACATAAACCACGTGAGCTAAATGTGGAGTCCGATGTATACGCCCAATCGAGAGGACCCAATATACCTTGCCAGGGTATAAAGGCATGACTAGCGTGATCACTAAACTAAGGCCCAATTGAGGGCTAAATAACCTACGGTTGCATGTAGTTCTAGGACTTTAGGGTACGCTAAACCCTAGTTTAACTCGATGCTAAGTGCTACTCCCAAAACTGATATGTTAGCTCATTTAAAAATAGAGTTTTAGAATATTGTGTCAGAACTAAACTAGTCTGAAATCATATTTTTCTGAAAAGCTATAGATGAAAGCTGACTAAATTTTGCTTAAAACTTCAATGCTAGTGTTCTGAGTTAGATTCTGAAGTAAACTAATTCGTGAGAAAATACTACAATTAGGGCTAAGTTCCTAATTTCTTAATTCTTGTAGAAACTCATGCAAATCATTGAAAACATGATACATATCATTTAAACAAGATAAAAACCACATTCTAAGCATGAAAATTGAATTTCATAAAAATTTGCATAAGGGGATAAAAACCCTAGTTTCTAAAAATCATGGAAAGCTTGAAATTTACGGCTGAGGTTTTGGGTATAAGGGTGAACAAAACCCTTACTGAATATCCTCATACATGGTAGATGATGATTCCTGAATTGGGGATGGAGTTCTAAAGCTTTGGAGAAGAAAGCCCTAGGTTGGTGGAGAGAAAACTGCTTCTGTTCTTTCTTTCTAAGACTTGAGCGAATGAATGAGGGAAAACTAGGCTAAGTATGATTAAAACCTTTTAAAATAAGCCTAAAACTACTTATTGTCAGAGTTAAATTAAGGGGGAAGGGTCTAAAATACCCCCGAGGAGGCTTAATGAAAACTATTTTTACCTAAAGTTGGGTTCCATGGACGGGAACCATGGGTCGTGGATTGAACGATGAGCCGTGGAACCCTCTCATGGTTCCCTGGCCTTTTACTGATCCTCTGGAAGTGGTTCCACGAGGCTGGTCCATGATCCTTAGACTCTTCCATGAGCCGTGGATCCCACTTATGGATCCTGGCTCTCTTACCCTTCTCTGAGACGTGGTCTACGAGGGTGGTTCACAGTTTGTGGACTCTTCCATGAGCCGTGGATCCCACTTGTGGATCCTAGAAAATTTCTCAACCCTCAGAGGTTGTTCCATGGATGGGTTTCACGATCTATGAACCATTTCATGGTCCATGGAAACCTTTCATGAACCCTAACTGTCACTTTGACAGTTCACACTTAGGATTTCTGGGTTGGTTCAATGCTTAGAATTTTATGGGGTGTTACAATATTTCCCCCTTGGGATCCTTCATCCTCGAATGAAGACTAAGAAACCTGAGTTTGATAGGAAAGAGCTACAATCCCTACCAACTAAATTTTAAAAGCTGAAATACTTCCATACTAACTGAGGTTTAACTGAAATGTGACTGGACTGAGTTCGTAAAACACGAGAGTATATTAAAATGCAAGAATAGCTGAGGGAGCATGAAGTTGAGGGGAATATAAATGAGAAAACTATTACCTCACGCTGGAGCTGAATCAAAAGGAAAGCGGTGAGGGAATTGGCCATCATAACTACTTCTACTTTCCAAGTAGCTCCTTCAACTAACTGGTTCCTCCAAAGAACTTTCAATGAAGTGACTTCTTTGTTTCTCAACCTACAAACCTGACGATCAAGAATCTCAATTGGTACCTCTTCATAAGAGAGACTGTCTTTCACGCCCACACTCTCTAAAGGCACAACTAAGGCTGGATCACCAATGCGCTTCTTTAGCAAGGATATATAAAAGACTGGGTGCACCGATGCTAAGTCTATGAGAAAATCTAATTCATAAGCCATTTTGCTAATTCTCCTTAGAATCCTGTAGGGACCTATATATCAGGGACTAAGCTTTCCCTTCTTGCCAAATCTCATCACACCCTTCATGGGTGACACCTTCAGAAATACCCAATTATCAACCTAAAATCTAAGTCCCTTCTCCTCACATCTGCAAATGATTTCTGATGACACTGAGCAGTATTCAACCTCTCCCTAATGAGTTGAACTTTTTCTATAGTCTCATGGACTGAATATGGCCCTACCAATGCTGCTTCTCCTACCTCAAACCGACCTATAGGTGATTTACATCTCTACCCAGAGAGTGCCTCATACGGAGCCATCTGAATGCTAGAATGAAAACTGTTATTGTCGGCAAACTCTATGATATGTAAGTATTCATTCCAATTACCTTTGAAATCAATCACACAAGCCCTCAATATGTCCTCTAAGGTCTGGATGGTACGTTCTGCCTGACCATCTGTCTGTGGATGAAATGCTGTGTTGAGATTAACCTAAGTACCAAGACCCTTCTTAAATTATCTCCAGAACTAGGATATAAACTGAGTACTCCTATCGGCGGTAATGGACAATGGGACACCATGCATCCTAACTATCTTGCGTATGTAAAGTCTGGCATAGTCTTCTACTAATTCAGTAGTCTTGACAAGCAAAAAGTGGGTTGACTTAGTAATCATGTCTACTACCACCCAAATAGAATCATGTTGTCAGCGAGTGTGTAGTAAACCTGTAATGAAGTCCATATTGATCATTTCCCACTTCCAAGTAGGAATGCCAATATCCTGAGTCAAACCCCACGGTCTCTGATGTTCTACCTTTACCTGTTCGCAGTTAGGACACTTAGACACAAAGTCTGCAATGTCCCTCTTTATGCCATTCCACCAATAGACTTCTTGTAGGTCACAATACATCTTGGTGGCACCAGGATGAATAGAATATCTGAAGATGTGAGCTTCTGTAAAAATCCGCTGTCTCAACTCATCCATATTAGGAACACATAACCGACCCTGTAACAAAGCACACCATCTCCCACTTAGGAGAAAACCTCTACTCTCTGATGATGGACTGCACCCTTCAATTGATGCAAGATAGGGTCACTGTCTTGTTTCTCCTTTACCTCAACTACCAAGGAAGATTCTGAATCATTCTGAACTATCACACCACCATCTGCTGAGTTTGTAAGGTGAACTCCTATATGAGAAATCCTATGGACATCCTTAGATGATTCTTTCTTTTCTTTCTCAACCTGTGACACACTACCCATAGATAATCTACTAAGTGCATCAACTACAATATTAGCCTTACCCAGATATGGTGTCTCCAAATCTTTAAGGCAAAATTAACTGTTGCTAACTCAAGATTATGAGTTGGGTAGTTTTTCTCATGGATCTTAAGCTGTCTGGAGGCATATGTAATGACCTTATCATGCTGTGTCAAAACACAACCTAATCCAACTCTAGATGCATCACAATACATAACGAAACCATCTGAACCCTCTAGCAGAATCAAAACTGGAGTTGTGGTCAATCTAGTCTTAAATTCCTGGAAGTTCTTCTCACACTTATCTAACCACTGGAACTTAACCTTTTTCTGAGTCAGCCTGGTCAAAGGGGTATCTATGGATGAAAACCCATAAACAAACCTTCTGTAGTAACAATCCAAGCCCCAAAAGCTCATAATGTTTGTCGGAGAGGTGGGTCTATGCCAATTCTTTACTTCCTCTATCTTCTACGAATCTACTCGAATGCCCTTCTTAGACACTATATGACCAGAAAAGCAACTGATTGCAACTAAAAATTGTATTTACTAAACTTAGCGAATAACTGGCGATCCTTGAGAGTTTGCAGCACAACTCTCAAATGATCTACATGCTCTTTCTCACTCTGAGAATATACAAGGATGTCCTCAATTAAGACAATGATGAATATATCCAAGTACTGCTTGAATACCATGTTCATCAAATCCATATAGGTTGGAAGACCATTTGTTTTTCTAAAAGAAATAACTATAAATTCATAGTGACCATACTGAGTTCTGAAGGTTGTCTTCAAAATGTCACATTCTCTAACTCTGAGCTGATAATAACTGGATCTTATGTCAATTTTGGAGAAGTAACTGGCACCCTGAAGCTGGTCAAATAGGTCATCGATCTTGGGAATATGATACGTATTATTGATTGTGACTTTGTTTAGCTGACAATAATCTATGCACATTCTGAGCAAACTATCTTTCTTACACACAAAGAGAACTAGAGCGCCCTATGAAGAAATGTTGGGTTTGATGAAGCCTTTATCTAGGAGGTCTCTTAACTGATCTTTCAACTTCTTAAGGTCTGCCAGATCGATTATGTAAGGAGGAATATATATGGGCTACGTATCTGAAAGAAGATCTATCCCAAAATCAATCTCCTGCTTGGGAGGAACTCTTGGCAAATCCTCAAGAAACCTTTCTGGAAACTCATTGACTATAGGGATTGACTGAAAATATGGGTTTTGGACTCAGAATCCTTAACGCAAACTATATGGTATATGTAACCCTTTGAGATCATCTTCCTAGATTTGAGGTAAGATATGAAATGACCTTCTGATATTGGAGGACTACCCTGCCACTCTAAGACAGGCTCATTTAGAAACTAGAATTTTATGACTATGGCTCTGCAACTTATTGAGGCATAACAGACATGTAGCCAATCCATGCTAAGAATAATATCGAAATTGGTCATATCTAATTCTACCAAGTTTTCTGAAGTGATTATATGAAGTACTAAGACTGGGCAATTTTATATACCCTTTTAGCTAGGACTGACTCACCAACTGGAGTGGAGACTGAGAAGGGTTCTAGGAGTTTTTCAGGACTAACTCTAAATTTGCATACAACATATGGGGTCACAAAAGATAGTGAAGCCCCTGGTTCTAGTAGAGCATAAATATCAAGGGAGAACACTTGAAACATACTAATGACTATGTCTGGTGAACTCTCCTGATCCTGATGAGATGGCATGGCATAAAGATGGTTCTGACGTTGACCACCACCTGTGATAGGAGTAGTACCCTTCTGAGTTGTGTGACCTGCTAGAGCTGCTGAAGTGGTAGATTGAGCTCGGTTACCTCCCTATCCTTTCTTGGCAGAGGGGCACTTCTTCAACCTATGGCCAAGCTGACCACACCCAAAATACCCCTCTCTGCCAGCAAACACTCACCTAGATGATTCTTACCATACTTTGGGCATACCAGGAATGTGCGGTTACTTGAATCACTACCCTGTGACTTAGAGACTGGTGCCTTCTTTTTTTGATCCTATCAAGGTCTAGGATATGGAGTACTAGCTGGTGAAGGTGCTGGAGCTAAAGACCTATGCTGAAACTCAAAGTGATTTCTACTGCCTACCTCTGTTGAGGATAGTCATAGTAACTTGTGCTAGCCTTCTTACTTTCCCTTGCTATCTCCTTAAGCTTCTCTTCCTCCATCTGTTGAGCATAAGTACTGAGTTTGGAGATGTCTATATCTCCAACTAACATGGATGTCTTACATTCCTTCTTAACTAAGTTAGAGATACCTAAAATGTTCTTAATTATTTGAGCCCTTGGCTTAGCTACCATTGATGGAGCATACCTAGAGAGCTGAGTGAATTTCAACCCATATTCCAGGACTGACATGAACCCCTGCCTCAGATTTATAAATTCCTTTGCCTTAGACTCTCTCAACTTTCTTGGGAAGAACATGTCTAGAAAAGCTCCAGTAAAGCAGTCCCAAGTCATGGGAGTTGCATTCCTGCCCCTGTTTTTCCTTCCACTGCATGAACCAGATATGGGCCACATCTTTAAGTTGATAGGATGTCATCTCTACACTCTTGACCCCTGAAATATGCATCATATTAAGAACCTTCTTCACCTCATAAATAAAGTCTTATGGATCCTTATCTACTCTCGACCCAAAGAACTCTGGTGGATTCATACGGATGAAATCCCTAACTCTGGAAGCAGTTGTCCCACCATTTGGGTTAGCGGGAAGATGTGGTTGTTGATTAGTTTAGGCAGTCACAGCTTATGTCAATATCTGAATGGCATTCCTAAATTCTACATTCGTGACCTTATGGTCTGGGACTAGAGGATTAGCATTATAAGCATTGGATCTACGAGGAGGCATGATCTAAAATGCATAACAAATTGATTAGAAAGGAGAAATAGAGTTAAACTCTATTGCATGGTACTGAATCATGAAAGAAGTGGAGTTTCCTAGAACATCTCATAGCCTTCCGCTCATAAGTGTGGTGCACTTTACACCTATGAAAAAGACTCTACTTAACGTGACTTTCAAACACCCCAGGACACATTAAACCAGATGCTCTGATATCAAGTTTGTCATACCCCGAGCCTATTCCCTAGACATAACACGATGCTTAGAGCCATAAGTGACCCCAAGCTAACCCTTGATCTGGCATATACTAAGCATTCTGATAAATAATCACAACTGAGTGGAAGCCAAATTGAATTAAAAAGGAAAGTTTAGAAATATAAACTAAAAATCTTTGAATATATGTATATATATAAGTCTAAAATATAAAGTGACTGAATAAGCTAAAATCTGACTCTGTGTCTGAAAGCCTCTACTACTGACGAGTTGCTGGTACAAGCCCGCAGCTACCCCTAAAATACTGAAACTAGAATGAACTAATGAAAAAGCATCATAAAGTACATTTTCGAATGATGCGGAGTCACCACTAGCTGTCACTGAGGTGGTGCAGAATCAAACTAATCACGAGGCTTAATCTGAGAACCTAGACCTACATCATGATAGGATACAACATATAGTATTTGTGTCAGTACTTCGAATGTACTGAGCATGTGGAATGTGTAAGTAACTGAACATACTAAAATACTAATATGCTGTTTAAAATTATAAATTGAACTGTCGTATATAGGCCCAAAATATAAACATGCATAAGAGTCTGGAATGCAAGGATATTAAAAGAAACATAATGAAAAGCTATAAAATTGAACTGAAGGCCTAGTACATACTACTGAATCTAATTTTGTAAGAGAGCCTGTTAACCGATATAAACCACGTGAGATAAATGTGGAGTCTGATGTGTACGCCTAATCGAGAGGACCCAATATACCTTGACAGGGTATAGAGGCATGACTGGTGTGATCACTAAAATAAGGCCTAACTGAGGGCCAAATAACCTATGGTGGCACATCGTTCTAGAACTTTAGGGTACGTTGAACCCTAATCTAACTCGATGCTATGTGCTACTCCTAAAACGGATATGCTAGCTTATTTAAAACTGGAGTTTTGGAATACTGTGTTAGAACTAAAGTAGTCTAAAATCATATTTTTCTGAAAAGCTAAAGCTGAAAGCTGACTAAATTTTGTTTAAAACTTCAATGCTAGTGTTCTGAGTTAGATTCTGAAGTAAACTAATTCATGAGAAAATACTACAAAGTAGGGCTAGGTTCTTGATTTCTCAATTCTTGTAGAAACTCATGCAAATCATTGAAAACATTATTTAGATCATTTAAACAAGATAAAACATTCTAAGCATGAAAATTGAATTCCATAAAAATTTGCATAAGAGGATAAAAATCCTAGTTTCTAAAAAAATATGGAAAGATTGAAATTTAGGGCTGATGTTTTGGGCATAAGGGTGAAAAAAAACCCTTACTGAATATCCACATACCTGGTAGAAGATGATTCTTGAATTGGGAATGGAGTTTTGAAGCTTTGGAGAAGAAAGCCCTAGGTTGGTAGAAAGAAAACTGCTTCTGTTCTTTCTTTCTAAGACTTGAGCGAATGAGAAGGAAAACTAGGTTAAGTCTAATTAAACACTTTTAAAACAAGCCTAAAATGACTTATTGACAGAGTCAAATTAAGGGGGAAAGGTCTAAACTACCCCCGAGGAGGCTTAATGAAAACTACAGTTTTTACCAGAAGTTGGATTCCACGGATAGGAACCAGCGGCCATGGATTGAACCACGAGCCGTGGAACCCTCTCATGGTTCCCTGGCCTTTTTGTTTCTCCTTTAGAAGTGGTTCCACAAGGCTGGTCCATGGTCCATGGACTCTTCTATGAGCCGTGGATCCTACTCATGGATCCTGGCCCTCTAACCCTTCTCTAAGATGTGGTACACAAGGGTGGTCCATGGTCTGTGGACTCTACCACGAGCTGTGGATCCCACTCATGGATCCTAGAAAATTTCTCAACCCTTAAAGGTTGTTCCACGGATGGGTTTCACGATTCGTGAATCATTCCATGGTCTGTGGAAACCCTTCGTGAACCCGAATTGTCACTTTGACAGTTCACACTTAGGATTTTTGGGCTAGTTCTAGGCTTAGAATTTTCTAGGGCATTACAGTGTGATGGTAGACATTCAGAATATTGAGGCAGTTAAGAGTTGGGCTAGTCCCACTTTAGTGACTGAGGTTCGCAGCTTCTTGAGGCTTGCTAGCTACTATGACAGATTTGTGAAGTGGTTCGCATCCAATTCCACTTATCTGACCCACTTGGCTCGGAAAGAGGTACCTTTTCTTTGGTCAAATGCATGTGAGGAGAGCTTCCAAAAGCTTAAGACATTGTTGACTACTGCTTTTATTCTAACCTTGCCAGTGGAAGGTAAAGATTTTATTGTATTTTGTGATGCCTCACGATCTGGGTTATGTGATGTATTGATGCAAGATAAATTTTTTATCACTTATGCTTTGAGGAACTGAAAGTGTATGAGAAGAACTACCCTACTCATGACTTAGAGTTGGCTACTGTGGTATTTGTTCTCAAAATATGGACATGCTATTTGTATGGGGACCATTGTGAAGTGTTCACAGACCATCGTAGTTTGCAACATGTATTCACGTAGAAGGACTTGAACTTAAAGAAGCAAAGGTAGATGGAGTTACTCAAAGATTATGATACAAAAATTCTTTACCTTCCAGGTAAGGCTAGTGTAGTACCCAATGGATTGAGTAGAAAACTGAGAGTATGGGTAGCTTGGCCTATTTGAAAGCTACTAGGCATCCATTGGCTAGGGAGATCCAAACTCTAGCTAATAGTTTCATGAGACTGAAAGTTTCTAAGAGGGGTGGATTGTTGGCATGCGTCAAGAAGAGGTCCTCTTTTCTTGATCAGATTAAGGGTAAGCGGTTCAATGATGTTAAGTTGGGTAAAATTCATGATAAGGTGTTGTGGGGTGAGGCCAAAGAGGTTATGATTGATGATGAAAGTGTCTTCGAATCAAAGGGCAAGTTTGTGTGCCTCGTGTTGATGACTTGATTCCTACTATCTTAGCAGAAGCCTATTGTTCTAAGTATTCCATACATCTTGGTGTGACCAAGATGTATTGAAATTTGAAGCAACACTACTGGTAGGGTCGAATGAAAAGAGACATAGTCGACTTTGTGGCTAAGTGTCAGAACTATTAGCAAGTGAAATATGAGCACCAGAAGCCTGGTGGTACTCTTCAGAGAATGCCCATTCTTGAATGAAAGTGGGAGAAAATAGTCATGGATTTTGTGGTTGGCCTTCGCAAGACTCTGGGGAAATATAATTCGATATGGGTTATTATGAATAGATTGACGAAGTCTGCACACTTTATTCCTGTACAAGAGACTAACAATGCGACTAAGTTTACCAAGATCTACCTCAAGGAAGTTGTTGGCTGCATGGGGTGTCTATCTCCATTATTTTTGATAGGGGTACTTAGTTTACCTCTAACTTTTGGAAAACATTTCATGAAGAGTTGGGTACTAGGTTGGACCTGAGTACAACTTTTCACCCTCAGACTGACGAACATTTGAAGCGCTCGATTCAGGGGTTGAAGGACATGATCCACGTATGTGTGATAGATTTAAGGGTCCATTGGGACCAGTATATATCATTGTCTGAATTTGATTATAATAATAGATATAGCTATCTTTCAAGCATAGATATGGCCTATTTGAGGCATTATATGGGAAGAGATATAGGTCTCCCATTGGTTGGTGATTTATTTGAGGTGAGGCCATGGGGTACAAATCTTCTGAGGGATTCTATGGAAAGGGTGAAGTTTATCCAAGAGAAGCTCCTAGCGGCTCAAAGCTGGCAAAACAAGTATGCCGATAAGAAGGTGAGAGACGTACACTTCATGGAAAGTGAGAAACTATTGCTCAAGGTTTCACTCACAAATGGTGTTATGCGGTTTGAGAATTGTGGCAAGTTGAGCCAGAGATATATTGGGCCTTTTGAGATTCTTCAGAGTGTGAGGCTGGTGGCATATAAATTAGCATTTCCTCTAAGTTTGTCAGAAGTTCATTCGGTATTTCATGTGTATATTCTTAAGAAGTACCACGGAGATGGAGACTACATAATTCCCTGGGATTCGGTCATGTTTGATGAAAACCTCTCTTATGAAGAGGAAGTTGTTGCTATTCTTGATAGAGATATCCAAAAATTAAGGACTAAGGAGATTACATCTGTAAAGGTCCAGTGGAAGAACCGTCCTATTGAGGAGGCCACTTGGGAGACTGAAGCATATATGTGTACCAAGTATCTGCACTTGTTCAACGATTTAGGTAATCCTTATTTTTCCTTATTTTCTTCTTGTTGTCATCCGAGGATGAACGATTGTTTAATTGGTATCTTATGTAACAATTTGTTCCATCATTATAGTAAAGGGAGAAAATAAATAACTGGCTAAAAAAGTCCCTAAGATGAGAGTTGGTAGAATCTCAGGCTAGGGTGAGCTTTGAAAATAATCTAGTATTCGGTTCCTTAGAGACGGTTGGGGTCTCATGTTTTTTGTATGATAGTGTGGTATCCATTTATGGATAGTCAACTATTGTAGGGTCTCATAGGAAGTTTCATGATAGAAATTGGGTTCATAGAACTCTGGTTATGGTATTTTCCATGTCGGGATTAATCCGTGATGTTTAGAAACTGAAATGTGTCTTGAAATGAGGGGTTTTGAGCGGGTTTCTGACATTTTCTCATTTGTAGTTTGCTAAAACAAGATGAACTCTTGTCGTGATAAGTCATAATAAAGAGTCAATTCTCGCCATAGCGACTCGCTATAGCGAGACACGGCTTATAGTGATGATTGATGAGGCAGATTACCTGCACTTAAGTCAGTTTTTTGCATTATTTTGTCACAGACTCCAAGTTGCATTCTACAGCTCAAAAAGGGTAATTTTCCCAAGAATGAAGTGTTTTCCTTTGATTGAGGTAAGTATCTCCGTAAACCTCTTCGTTTATCAATCATTAATCTTTGTAAGGTCTTTAGATTGAAGACTAATGGTAGGATTCTTGGGTTTGAGCCCTAAAAGTATGAAAAGTGGGTAAAACCCCATGGATAGGTACAATTTCACCTAGGATCAATTATAACATGTATTTTTATAATTTCTAGCATGAGATTTGATAGTTCTTAACATGATTAGTACTAATGGAGAACCTTGGATTTCATATGAGACTTTTAAGCATAAATATGGCTAAAAGGGGGTTAACTCTACTAGAAACCTTTTGGGTGTAGATTATTTGATTATTGTGGGACTAGATAATGGATTATTGACCCTTGGGGAATGCTACAGACCTCAGATAACAGTAGAATTAGTGGGTTAAATTCCCAACACCTGAAATGAAGACTAATTGATTATTACTCTTGTAAATTATTATTTATAGACCTTGAATGATCTAAAGGTTTAAGGAAGGGTAAGACAATTGCAAAGTAACTTACGGGCGGTAATTCTTTACTCGAGGTAGGGTACGGTTTAAATTGGAGTTGAGATTTATTTTAGTGCATTTATGTGGTTAAGTTATATGACTTGTGATTATTTTTTAGACATGCTTGAATAATGGACTATTTTCGTGTTGTGTGCTAGGGTCCCCTGCATGTCATAACTTTGTGCACTAATTAAACCCCTAGCATGTGTGTACCCTCTTTTTATATTGATTTGTTCTCTGAATTAGGTATTGTGAGATGAAATATGAACTAAAGTGAGGCTAATGATGTTAAGTGTATTGTAAAGGTTAAACGAACATAGATCCATGTGATATAAATGGTGAAAGTGTTACTCTTATATCGTTGTGGTGATACTTCTATGACCTGTGTGAAGATTATATGAATGTTGATGAATTGACTTGAAATGATTACTTGTTAACTGAAATACATGTGAAGTATTGAAGTACCTTTTACTTGTTATTTAATATGACTGTATACTTGTTCTGAATTGAGTCGGCCTATGATACCTACCGGTACATAGTAGTTTTGTACTGCTACTACCCTGTACTTTTCTTTTATTGAGTGGAGACCGTGTTCTAGAGGCTGATACGCGACCTCGTCTAAGCTAGGTAGTTGACACTACAATCCAAGAGTGAGCATTACTTCTCAGGCTGCCGTAGATCCTCCTCGAGTTATTGTCCTTCTTCCGAATGACGGAACTCTTTTACTGTTTTTAGTTTATTTTTGGACATCTTAGATAGGAATTTTGATTAGAGTTCTTGTACGGTAACTTTCAGTTCTTGGAAAATATAATAGGTAGTTGGATATTTTTCACTTATATTTTATTAGTTTCAACTATCTTTGTTTGGCTAAGCTGATTTTGCATTATCTCTTTTAAAATTGGTTAAGTACAAAGGTTATAAGTCGGGTTAGATGGTTCTTCCATCGGAGGGTTAGTGTGGGTGCCATTCACAACTATTTGGGTCATGATATTAATCAATTACACAAAAGAATATTTCAATCAAGATAGAGTAGTCAAAGTTTCAAGGCAAGCATTTGATTTTGCACTAACACTAGGTTGTATATTTGTTAGTATGATGTTCACAATAACAAAGCAAGAATCATTATTCAAGTATACAGTTACTCATTTAAGTTCAACAACGATAACCCACCAACCACAATATACCATTACAATGCATACACAAGTAGAAATGATGAAAATAGATGCAATATGATGAAATGTATGCTACAATATAACCCGTTGTGCTGTATAGCTAGCTGGGACTCATGGGGGACTCGTGAGATTTATAAGCTCCCTCCGGTTCTTGCCACTTTTTTCCCTTGAAGGAACTCAATCCAGATCCTGCCCTAAAGACATTGGAGAGTAATATAATGGCAAGTCCGATGTCTCAAGACCTCTGGATCATACCCGAAGGCCATCAGTGAGTAACTATATGATATAGCCAATAGTGTGCATATAAAGTCATATGTGGTACAATGAAATTCTTCAGACACATAAGAACAAGTATCATAGCAACCAGGTATAAGCATGCCCTAAATCATAAAGTTCCTAAGAATGTCAAAATCATACATCTTTTCTATCGTACATGTAATTAAATAAGTAAAACTCACCCAAAATTCTTTCCCATTGGGTATGTACGTTAAAGACCACTCAGACCACCTGGAAAACTTCCCCACGGGTATGCAAGTCAATCAAATCAATCCTTTCAAAAATATCAGTTTCACAATGCCAGAATACAAATATGAGTGAGTATACATGACATATAGAAATAAAAGATATCACAAATATCACAGTCCAAGCTCACAAGGCCAAACAATGCATTTATCTTCCCCCAATCTCACAAGTCTAAATAACACAATTATCTCACTTCAGGCTCACAAGGCCAAGTAACACAATTATCTCACTTCAGGCTCATAAAGCCAAATAACACAATTATCTCACTTAAGGCTCATAGGGCAAAATAATTCAATTATCTCACTTCAGGCTCACAAGGCCATATTAAACTCAAAACCAAAGAATAGGGAGATTGGGCAATGCACAACAAGTATTTCATTTTTAAATTCCTTTATTTCACACCTAAACCTACGTACATCCTCGTCATCTCATCTATACATGACCCCCATCCCTATTACTCCCTATGCAATAGAAATTTATTTGCAAATCACTTTATCCGTAACTTAAGGAGTTCACATATGAAATTTTATAAAAAATACAGGGTTGAAATCAAGCTTGAAATCATCAAAATAACAATTATTAACTTTATCAAGAAATCCCCAAAGTTCCAAGTTAAAAAATCAGGTTTTTAAGGTAAAATCATGAACTAATCATCGGGAAATGTTAAAATATAAATTTAGAAACTCACTTAATAAAGAAATCTCAAAAACCACCTTTTGAATCTTCCAAAATAGAGTTCCCAAGCTCAAAAAAATGAGATACAAAGTCTATGGCCGAAAAGGATTTTTAATTCTGTCCAAGAATTTTTCCCTCTTCGTGAATGCAAAGAGGCCGTCACGAATGCCATGGGCCAACCAAGCCCACCCTCGCGAACACAACCCATCCTCCACGAAAGTGAAGCGTACACCCCGACCCGGACTTGGCCTCAACCCTTTGCGAACAAAAGCCCTCCATTGCAAACGCAAAGGTCAATGAGATCCTTCTCCAAAATGCAACAAGGACATCACGAATGCAAAGAACGAAGAATCATTCCACCAGAATTGGTGCACCAGCAATGTGAAAGGATAAAAATTTCACTGACCGGACCCTCAGAATACATTCAGAACTCTTTGAACACAAACCAACTATGCTACTAGACTAAAATCAACATTCTGAACTTAATAGAATCATCAAATTCACCAACAAAGGTTGTTATTAATGAATTTTGACCAAAGTCAACTTTAGACTAACTCCTCCAACTTTTCAACCAATACTCAAAATGCATCTGAATACCTCGAGACACAAATCGACAGTTCTACTAGCCCAAAAATGGCATTCCAAAAGTAACAAAACTAACGGAATACTCATATGACACTCAAAACTTCAAATGTTTACCAAAAGCTACCATATCAACTTTAAAACCTTCCAAAATAAAAAAAACTCACATAAAAACCAAACGAATACCTCGAAAACTATGTCACCCACTCCCACAGACTATGAATACTATAATACAACTATGGAAGAGGGAAAATTGTCAAAATTCATATAAATCCAAAAATCATAACGAGGATTGTTACACTATCAACCACTAAAATACACGTTCGTCCTTGAATGTAAGAGTAAGGAAGGTAGCAAGACTGTCGGGCAACTACAAATACCTATAGTAGACCTCATACCAGCACTCTCAGCAAATATTACATCTACAACACCACTTATTCACACTAACTGTCAAAATCCTTCTTTTTTTAACTCTTAAGTCTACACCTCTAACATGCAAAACTAAAAACCCTCCAAGTATATTATTCCCATATATTTGAACCCTCTCATCCGTAACCAAATTTTAGTTGATCGTAATTATAGTTCTAAATATAACCGATTCATTAAATTCTAACATAGTCACCATAACCCAATAATTGAAACAAATTATAGTGCTAAATATAAACGACCAAATACATGACCTTACAAAACCCTCTATCACACCTCCAAAACTATCATTAGTGCCTAAATCCCTTAGATTACATGTTTCCACTCCCCGTGACTCTAAACTATAGTCCTCTTCCTCCCAAAAAGGAATCTCTACTACTGTTGAGCCCATGCTAAGAATTTATTGTCAGAAACTAGCCTTATCCAAAGCCGATAGAGCCGAGTCCAAGTCCGTTAGTACTATTTCCATGAGCTAAAATTACTTAGTCAAAACCTATATAAAACCCATACAAATCTTCAAATGACATGCTTCAACCACTAGTCCAGTAATTATATTCTCATGCAAAATCTTAGAGAAAAATCATTGATCACCCTAACAGCTGCTTATACCATAAGCATATACCCTCTATACAATACCCATCGTCCAAGTAACTCATCATACTGATCCATATAGTTCTCCATCGACAAGGTAGTATCAACCTAACATGAATTCCTCAGTAAACTTGTAGAATTGTAAGTCTTTTCGGTAATGTACCTATACATCATCTGGCATAAAACGAACAACTCAACCTAGTGTAGAAATGCAAAGTCATCCACATATCACAGATGGTCACTCAAACCAAACAAAATCTTTAAAAGAGTTACTACTAAGACTTTCATAAGTCTGTGCCAACACGTTCCATTTTCTAGTAATAGATATTTACCTTTTTTTGTCATTTCTGAACTCAAAGGTTGAAATCTACACAATTATCCAACTCTATCCATGACATAATCCTTAATACGCCGAGCTCTCCATCATACAAGCCTCATATCCCTTAAACAAGACCTTAGCGTGAAATACTCCCTTATGCCCTTTTTACATTCCAAAGTATCCACTTCTGCAACCCATGTGCTTTCCTAGGCACAAGCCCCTTATAAGTCCTCCATAATCGCTAAGTTCAAACTCTCTTACCTCACTTACCTATACCCTAATATGAACCCATAACCACAAATAAAACCTTACCATCAAAAAATCTGAATTCTCACCCAAACCATAGAGACAATCAAACCATTTGCCTATTGATGCTATAATGTCAAACCTCTAGTACACTACCAATCACATTCCATCGATCTTATCATGTCTTCCATTTGAAATTTGAACCCTGCTAGTGCCCAAAATTTTGAACCACCGTGGAACTCATCACAACACTTGACCCTAATGCCTGTAGACTTTCTTCTCTAAGCATACTCAACAGTTTACAATCCATCTGATCAACACCTGATAATATCATCATAACCTAAACAAGACCCCATTAACCATGTCATTTTGATCTTAAGTATCAATTCATGAAGATAAATCCTTAGCCTTACATATCAAAATATATTTTCTCATCCTTAATTCCTAAATGTCATATTCCATTTCCAACCACTTTTACTGTTATGAGTTAAAAATTTCTTCAAGTCTACTTGAGAAATGTTTCAAAATACCGCAAGTCTGCACAAAACTAAGCCTATCTTGAGGGTAGTAACAAACCATAAATCTAGAATACATAAAAGCCCACTAGATCTACAACTTTTCCACAACCTAACCATCAAAAAGATCATACCCAAATCATGCAAAAATCTGTCATACCTTAAATAATCAAGTCTACCCAAGTATCATACCCTAAAAAAGTCATATTACTAGATCAATGTACCTGATCCACCACTAAAGAATCACCTACTAGGGTGAAAATGCAAATGAACACAATCAAAGACTGACACATCATACCAAGAACTAATGTGAAAATATGAAGACACATAGGGAAAAGTAGAACTAGAATTACATAACATTAAAAAAGGTCAATGGCACACTGAGATGATACCTGTAATAAGTGCATATGAAAACTCCACCTCTGGCCTATCTAGAAAAGCATAACACTACACCCTACCACCTTATTGACTGACTAATGGTGTATCCCTACCTCCCTGAGGTCCATCATAATCCCTAGCTGGGGGTGCTGCTACTCTGCACAGTGCTTGAAAATCCTATTGTAGACCCCTGTGCCTACATTGTGGGAAGTCCTTCTCATAATGCCCGAGATCCCCATATATGAAGCAACCAAAGTGAGTAGAAGTCCATTGAGATGAATATGAAAACCCAAATGACCATTACAGCCTGACACCTTTTGAGAAGAACCCTGAGAACCCTGCCCTGGGCTGAAATAGTCTCAGTTAGAGTACCCTCTCTCAAATGCCTGAAGGGCTACCTGAAATGGTCTACCATGGTGTGGTCGAGAACCATGTCTGAAAGAACCCCTACCCCAAAATAAGGTACCACTAAACTAGCCTAATATGCAGGATCTCTTGTCCCTCAGATCTCTAAAATCCTCATGGTGCATAAGCCCAAATTCCTTGGCCATCTCAATGACCCTCTGAAATGTAGCTCCCAACTGAGCTGTAGAAAACACCACCTCTCGAACCCTGAAGGTAAGACCCCTCACAGACCTGTGAATCCTCTTGGTTTCATCTAGTAAAATCACCAAGGCATGGAAATACAAAGCATAAAATTGAGTTTGATACTTAGTCACTAAGATCCCATCCTGAGTTAAGTGGACAAATTGATGCCTACACTCATCCCTCAAGCTACGAGGAACAAATCAATCAAGGAAAGCATATGGAAACAACTCCCAAGTCATGGGAGGATATCATGTAAGTATAGAGTCAACTTAAGAACGACACTATTTCTTGGCAAGACCACGAATCTGCAAAGTTGTATAGTCAACCCTGTGAGACTGCACTAGTCCCACACTCTGAAGCCTCTCTTGACAACTAACCAAGTACTCATAAGCATCCTTAGCCTGGACACCCTGAAAATAAGATGGATCCATCTTTCTGAACATCTCAAACCTCTTATGCTTCTCATCTGACATTGACGACATAACCACTCCTATGATTCCTTCCCCTGATAAAGGCATACCATTAAAGTAGTTACTGTAGCAACTTGATGACCCACTGGTCCATGAAAAATTGGAATAAGTTGTTTATCTAGGGTCTGAGCCCTAACTCTAGTTTATAAACACTTCGGAGTACCAGCCACACCGCCACTCTAAGCCATACCCTCTAACAAATCGATCATGCAAACCAAGGTATCCTGAAGCACTAGAGTAGTAATAAAACCAGGTGGAGCCTGAACTGGGCCCACCTCCTCTACCTGAACCTGGCCATCATCTGCCTTATACTCAACCTCAGAGGACCTTGCTCTAGCTGGAACATGAGAAAATGTCTGAGCTCTACCCTTAGCATGACCTATGCCATGACCCCTCCCACATCCCTTACCTCATCCATGTGTCTTGGCATAGGTAGCAGGCATGGGTGCTCGAATGGGATCCTGATCTCTCTCTGTAGTGGCATGAGTCCTCACCATCTGTAAGAGAGTGAAATAAGGATATCACTAATTAGGGAATTCAAATCTTTGCACAATAAAAAAAGAAGAAGGGAAATTTTCTAAAGTTCTGTAGCCTATCAATGATAGATAATGGAGGTCTTTGTACCGATCCACAAGACTTTACTAGTCTTAGCTTGTACTTGTGAGACTAATGAACCTAGCATTGTGATATCAACTTGTTCTGACCCAAAAATCTGATCATGATGGAACCTTTCTCATCCTCGTAATAGGTAAGCAAACCCAACACCATTTACGATAGAAAAGATAAATAAGTGGAAGAACTAATAAAAAACTAAATATTAATTGGACTTCATAAACAATGATAAAGAAGTATTCGAAAATAACAACCAACCCCAAAATCGAGTGGTCACAAGGTACAAGCCTCTAAGTGAAGAATACAAAAAAAAAGATCCAGAAGTATCTCAAAATGCAAAAAATGTGTAAGACTAAGATAGAGGGTGCTCTCATATTCTCTAAGAACAATAACTTCTACCTCGGGAATCTTCGAAAGGGATTGCAACACAAGCACAAGATTAGTGTCCAAGAAATGTCAGCTTAGTACCTGTACAGAAGGTGCAAAAGTAAACAAGCATGAGTACGGGGTCACGTGTACTCATCAACATCCTTGACTGACCCGAATTCAAAGTGGTGGTGAGGACCACCTAAAATACTGATATCAATAGTAAGTTTAAACACCTGCACTCAGGAAAGACAACTTAGACTAGCATGTTCACAATAACAAAGCAAGAATCATTATTTAAGTACACAATTACTCATTTTAGTTCAACAACGATAACTCACCAACCATAACATACCATTATAATGCATACACAAGTAGAAATAATGAGAATAAATGCAATATGATGCAATGTATGCTACAGTATAACCCGCTATGTTGTATAGCTATCTGGGACCCATGGGGGACTCGTGAGGTCTATATACTCCCTCCGGTTCTTTCCCCTTTGGGCCCTAGAAGGAACTCAATTTGTATTCTTCCCTAAAGCCATCAGAGAGTAATATAATGGTAAGTCCTATGTCTCAAAACCTCTGGATCCTGCCTGAAGGCCATCAGTGAGTAACTATATGATATAGCCAATAGTGTACATGTAAAGTCAAATATGGTACAATGAAATGCTTCAGACACAGAAGAACAAGTATCATAGCAACCAGGTAAAATCATGTCACACCCCGAGGCTACCCTCTGGGCATAACACGGGACCTGAAACCACAAGTGCCCCAAGCTAACTCTTGGTCATAGCATAACTCAGGTATAACAATTAAACATAGGGGAAGCATAATACAAATTAGATAACTCAATCCATAAGATAAAATCAAAAGAACATGATTCGAAGAAGACCCGAAGATCGTCTATGTCTGAAAAGCCTCTATACATGACATAAGGAGTTGCTATGACAAGACCCTAGCTAATTCAAAGTACGAACATAAGTAGTCTAAACAAACTAGAGTTATAATTAGCCCTCGAACAATGAGGAATCACCAACACTGACTGGATATCCGACTTCATCTAGCCACGAGCCTGATGGCAAACACCTGAATCTGCATCATCAAGAGGATGCAACGCAAAATATACGTCAGTACTGTAGGATGTATCGAGTATATGAGATATGCATGATCATGATAAAAACATACTTAAACATGCTTAAGGTGAACCTTTTCATAAAGAAATAACATAAGAGGATTATCAAGATATAAGACATAAAAACATGAAGTACGGTTAAAATTCAAAGTATGATATCATATAGCTTCATAGCTTGAAAATAATCATATGGGAGTCTCTTAACCGACATAAACCATGCTGAGCTACATGGAGTCCACTGTCATGCACCTACATTGAAAAAGGTTATCCTAACCGGCCAAAGTTAGAAGCATGTTTATAAGGATCCTTTCATAAGACACGGAGGGCAACCTATGGTGGCAACATAGTTTTGAACTTGGGTTATCTAGAACCCTTATCGCTTGGTGCTAAATACTACTCCTAAAACATATAACATATGGCTCACATTCATGTGACATATCTAATTATCAAGTTTGTTCAAAAACATGTTCATACCCCGGATCTTCATACTACTCACGAATCTTGGTTTAGAAAATAATTCATGAGCATTGATGGCACATCGGATGTCTTGCATTGCATAATAGTTCATAACTTAAAAACTTGCATGCCCTTAGTTCAAATTGACAATAACATATACTTTCATAAAACATAGGAACAAGGCATGCACTTGCTTGAAATTCATGAAATCATGCTATCATTTTCCCCGATTTGCTTAAATCAATTCATGCATGTAGGATTTACCATAATTGACCTTCAACCCATGAAATAGGAACTCATATGTAAAAACCCATGCAAAATCATACAATTTAATTAAATTTCATAATAAAATCATGAGAATATAATTTATAGTAAAACCCATAAGAATTGGGTAAAAACTCTAATTTGGAAGTTCATAAAATCACAATTTGAAATTTGGGGTTTGGGGCACAAGGGTGAAAGGAGCCCATTGTTGAATACCCACATACCTTGATTAGAGTTAACCCACTTGAAATTGAAAAGATTAGGAGACTTGGACTTGGAGCTTGAGACCTTGAGCTTGAGAGAGTTCTTTTCCTTTTTGGGAGATGAATGAGGTAATGAGAAGGGACTTAGGCTAATGAGGGTAAAAACCCTTCTAAAAATAGTCAAAATGACATCATTTAGGAGTTAAAAGGGTGGGTAATAAATAAAATACCCCTGGGACATAATTAGGAAAAAGCTAGAAAAATTTTACTTTCAGGGACCATGGATGGGTTCCATGAACCGTAGACCAAACCACGGCTCGTGGTTTCCATCCATCGTTCCTGACCAACGAACAAACTGCAGAAGCCAAGCTAAGGTTCAACATGACATACCCCTAGAATGGATCACGAGTCATAGACTCAAGTCGTCATTTCTGGGAACTGATCTGCTCTCTGATCAAGTTCCACGAGTCAACAGGACGGACCCGTAATTCCAATCACGGGCCATAGACTGGACTCGTGGTTCCTGGGACAACAGTCAGCCCATAGGTCAGATTCCACGAGTGGATATTACGACTTATAGAATGAACTATGGTCCGTGGAACCCACTCGTGGTTCTCAGACCAGAGGCTAATCCTGCAGACTTAAACCACAGATTCATTCCATGACTCGTGGTTCAAACCACAGATTCATTCCATGACTCGTGGTTCAAACCACGGTCCGGGGTTTGGACCCATCATTCCTGGAAATATGCGATTTTTCATAGTTTCAAACTTAGATAGCTAGTTCAATTTTTGAGGTGTTACAATATCTTCCCCTTGGGATCATTAGTCCTCGAATGAAAACTAAGCAAGGGAAACTGAAGAGGAAACAACCCAACCAGCAACAAAACATGGAAATCAAGGAACAAACATGAAAACTGAAGTTTTCAACTTTGAAAACATGAATGCATGCTAGGATCATGAGAGTAACTGATGGGATAGGATTGGAGGAACATACTAGGGACGAAACTATTACCTCAAGTTGGAACGAAATCAGAAGGAAAGAGATGAGGGTACTTGGCTTTCATGGCTGATTCTGCTTCCCAAGTAGCTCCTTCAACAAGCTAATTTCTCCAAAGAACTTTTACCAAAGCAACTTCTTTGTTTCTTAACCTCCGAATCTGACGATCGAGGATTTATATGGGAACCTCCTCATAGGTGAGACTATCCTTCACACCTACATCCTCCAAAGGAACAATCAAGGTCGGATCACCAACACACTTCTTCAATAAGGAAACATGAAAAACTGGATGAACCGTTTCCAAATCTGATGGAAAATCCAACTCATAAGCAACCTTACTAACCTTCCTCAGAATCCTATAAGGACCTACAAAATAGGGACTAAGCTTCCCTTTCTTGCCAAATCTCATCACACCCTTCATCGGTGACACTTTTAGAAAAACCTAATCATCAACTTCAAATTCTAATTCCCTTCTCCTCACATACGCATATGATTTTTGTCGACTATGAGCGGTCTTTAAACTCTCCCTAATAACCTGAACCTTCTCCATGGTCTCATACACCGAATCTGGGCCAATCAAAGCTGCCTCACCTACCTCAAACCAACCAATAGGAGATCTACATCTCTGACCATATAGTGCCTCATAAGGAGCCATCTGGATGGTGGAGTGAAAGTTGTTGTTGGAGGCAAACTTGATAAGAGGTAAGTGATCATCCCAATTACCTTTGAAATCAATCACACAAGCTCTCAATATATCCTTCAAAGTCTGAATAGTACGCTCTTCCTGGCCATCTGTCTGAGGGTGAAAAGTTGTACTAAGCTTCACCTGAGTACCAAGACCTCTCTGAAACGATCTCCAAAACTGAGAAGTAAGTTGAGTACCCCTATCTAAAATGATGGACAAAGTAACACCATGCAATTGAACTATCTCTCGGATGTAGAGTCTGGCATAATCATCTGCTGAATTTGTAGTCTTAACAGCCAAGAAATGGGATGATTAAGTCATCCGGTCGACAATCACCCAAATCGAATCATGTTGCCTCCGAGTACAAGGAAAACCTGTAATGAAGTACATATTGATCGCTTCCAATTTCCAAGTGGAAAGGTCAATATCCTGGATTATGCCACCCGGTCGCTGGTTCTCTACCTTCACTTGCTGACAGGCCACAAAACCGGCTATGTTCCTCTTCATACCATTCCACCAATAGACTTCCCGTAGATCACGGTACATCTTGGTGGCACCGAGGTGTATGGAATATCTAGAACTATGAGCCTCAGTCAAAATTTGTTGGCGCAACCCATCTACATCTAGCACACATAGTTGACCCTGATAACGAAGTACACTATCTCCCCCTTGGGAGAAAATCTCAACCCTTTGCTGATGGACTGCACCCTTAAGATGAAGTAAAATGGGATCGCTGTCTTGCTTTGCCTTCACTTCTACTACCAAGGATGACTCAGAACCATTCTGAACAATAACACCACCTGCTGTCGAGTCCATATGGAGAACTCCCAACTGATCTAGACTATGAACCTACTTAACTAGTTCCTTCTTTCCTTCTTTGACTGAATCCACAGTACCCATCGACAATCTACTAAGTGCATCCGCCACAACATTGGCCCTACTTGGATGGTAAAGCACACTCATTTCGTAATCCTTAAGAAGTTCAAGCCATCTTCTTTGTTTCAAATTCAATTCCTTTTGAGTGAACACATACTAGAGGCTCTTATGATCGGTGAATACATCCACATACACCCCATATAAGCAATGTCTCCAAATCTTCAAAACAAAGACCATGGATGCCAACTCAAGATCATGAGTAGAGTAATTCTTCTCATGAGTCTTAATCTATCTCGAAGCATAAGCAATCACATTACCATGCTGCATTAAAACACAACCCAAACCAATCCTATAAGCATCACAATACACAAAAAAATCATCTAGGCCCTCGGGTAGAGCTAACACTGGAGCTGTGGTCAAACTATTCTTCAATTCCTGAAAGTTCTTCTCACACAAATCAGACTACTGAAATTTTACCTTCTTCTGAGTCAATCGAGTCAAAGGGGAATCAATGGAAGAAAATCCTTCCACAAACCTCCAGTAGTAACTAGCCAAACCAAAAAAACTTCTAATATCAGACGGGGAAGTGGGTCTAGGACAGTTCTTTACTGCCTCTATCTTTTGAGAATTAACCTGAATACCATCTTTAGTCACAATATGACCCAAAAAAGCAACAGACTGCATCCAAAACTCACACTTGCTAAACTTAGCAAATAACTATCGGTCCTTGAGAGTTTGCAACACAACTCTCAAATAGTCCGCATGCTCCCCTTACTCCGAGAGTAGATGAAGATATCATCAATGAAAATAATCACAAACATATCCAGATACTGCTTGAACACACGGTTCATCAAATCCATAAAAGCTGCAGGAGCATTCGTTAGACCAAAAGACATAACAATAAATTCATAATGACCATATCGAGTCCTGAAGGCCGTCTTCGTAATATCACACTCTCTAACACGAAGCTGATGATACCCAGATCTAAGGTCGATCTTGGAGAAGAAACTAGCACCCTGAAGCTGATCGAACAAGTCATCAATCCTAGTTATGGGATACTTATTCTTGATTATGACCTTGTTCAACTGATGGTAGTCAATACACATACTGAGGGAACCATCTTTCTTTTGCATGAATAAGACAGGACCACCCCATGGAGAAATGCTAGGCCTGATGAAACCCTTATCAAGAAGATCCTTCAACTGATCCTTTAAATCTTTAAGTTTTTCAGGGGCCATTCTATAGGGAGGGATAGAGATAGGATTCATATCTGGAAGAAGATCTATCCCAAAGTCAATTTCCCCTCGGGAAGGACTCCAGTTAAATCCTCCGAGAACACTTTCAGGAATTCATTCACAACAAGAACAGACTGAAGGGATGGGGTTTCAGACTCCATGTTCATAACCCGAGCTATATGATAAACGTACCCTTTAAAATCATATTCCTAGCCTTAAGATAAGATATGAAATGACCTTTCGAGGATGTGGGACTGCCTTGCCATTCTAAAATGGGTTCATTTGGAAACTTGAAACTGACAACCCGAGTACGACAATCAATAAAAGCATAACAAGCATGTAGCCAATCCATACCAAGAATAACATCAAAATCTGTCATCTCCAACTCTACTAAATCCGCTGAAGTGACTCTATGGAGGACTGAGATAAGGTAATTTAGGTAGATTATTTTGGCTAAGACTGACTAACCAACAGGAGTAGAAACACAAAAGGGTTCTGAAAGCAATTCAGGACATACTTTGAATTTGCATGTTATATAAGGGGTCACAAAAGATAAGGAGGCACCAGTGTCCAACAAAGCATACACATCAAAAGAGAAGACTTTCAACATACCAGTAACAACATCTGGGGAACCCTCCTGGTCTTGACAAGAGGACATAACATAATGTCAGTTCTGGCGCTGACCACTAGAACTAGAAGTTGTGCCCTACTGGGCTGGTCGACCTCCTAGGGCTACTGGAGGAGACTGAGCCCTACTACCTCTCTGCCCCTTCTTCGCTGAAGGGCAGTCTCTAATCATGTGTCCAACCTATCCACACCTAAAGCATGCACCTGTGCCCAAATGACACTCTCCGGGGTGAGTCTTCCCACACTTGTTGCAAATAGGGTGGGAAGATCCCTAAGCAACACTCCCATGAGATTGTGAATAGGAACTAGAACCTCTACCAGTTTGATCATGACAAGGCCTCTGGGCCTGGGTAGGAGCACTTCTAGAATAATGAATGGGTCCTGATGACTTCTTATAGAACGAGGAGCGATATTCGCCACTGGACCTCTGATGACCAAAACCTGAACCCTGGGATCTAGCCCTCTTGTTCTCCCTACCCATCTCCCTAAGCCTATCTCCCTCGATCTGGTGAGCATGGGTCATGAGTCTGGAAATGTTCATATCACTCAACATCATAGCAGAACTACACTCCTTTTTCACCAAATCTGAAACCCCATAGATAAACTTGCTCATCTGATCATGAGGGTCTGCTACCATAGAGGGGGCATACCTAGACAACTGAGTGAACTTCAAACTGTACTCCTGAACAGTCATAAATCCCTGTCTCAAGTTCACAAACTCCTCAGTCTTCGCTTGCCTCAACTCTTGGGGAAAGAACCGGTCAAGGAAGGCTTTCTCAAAACACTCCTAAGTCATAGGGACCTCGTCCCTAGCTCTAGCTTCCTTTCATTGCGTGAACCAGATATGAGCTACATCCTTGAGTTGATAGGATACCAACTCAACACAATCAACCCCAACCACTTGCATCACATCAAAGATTTTCTTCACTTCATCAATAAAATTTAGCGGATCCTCATTCACTTTTGAACCCTAAAACTCTGGCACGTTCATACGGACAAAATCACAAACTTCGGCTGCTACCCTACCTTGATGGTGGACGGGTGCAGGAGCCTGCAGATTGGCCTGAGCGGCCAAGGTCTGGGCTAGCAAATGGATGGCATTCCTAAACTCTTCATTTGTGACCTCGAGGGCCAAAACTGGAGGAGCGACATTCCAAGCGACTCGGTGAGGCATAGCACGTCGAGGCATGATTTGAAATGTACAAGGTAAGGATTAGAGAAACATTAGAGTTAAGATCTATCGCACGATATGATCGTGAAAGAAGTGAAGTTTTCTAAGACACCTCATAGTTTCCCTCTCATATGTGTGGCGAGTTTCACAACATGAAAAAGACTCTACTTGATGCGACTTTCAGACATCCTAGGACTCTTGAACCTGAGGCTCTGATACTAAGTTTTTCAAGTCCCGAGGCTACCCCCTGGGCGTAAAATGGGACCTGGGACCACAAGTTCCCCAAGCTAATCCTTGGTCATAGCGTAACTCAGGTATAACAATTAAACATAGCGGAAGAATAATACAAATTAGATAACTCAATCCATAAGATAAAATCAAAAGAACATGATTCGAAGAAGACCCAAATATCATCTATGTCTGAAAATCCTCTATACATGACATAAAGAGTTTCTAGGACAAGACCCTAGCTAACTCAAAGTATGAACATAAGTAGTCTAAAAAAACTAGAGTCATAACTAGACCCCAATCAATGTGGACTCACCAACACTAACTGGATATCTGGCTTCGTCTAGCCACGAGCCTGATGGGAAACACCTGAATCTGCATCATCAAGAGGATGCAGCGCAAACTATGCATTAGTACTATAGGATGCACCGAGTATATGAGATATGCATGATCATAATAAAAACATACTTAAAATATGCTTAAGGTGAACTTTTTCATAAATAAATAACATAAGAGGATTATCAAGATATAAGACATAAAAACATGAAGTACGGTTAAAATTCAAAGTATGATATCATATAGCTTCATAGCTTAAAAATAATCATGTGGGAGTTTCTCTTAACCGACATAAACCATGCTAAGCTACATGGAGTCCAGTGTCATACACCCACACTGAAAAAGGTTGTCCTAACCGGCCAAAGTTAGAACCATGTTCATAAGGATCATTTCATAAGCCACAGAGGGCAACCTACGGTGGCAACATAGTTTTAGACTTGGGTTATCTAGAACCCTTATCGCTCGATGCTAAATACTACTCCCAAACATATAAAATAAGGCTCACATTCATGTGACATATCAAAATGTCAAGCTTGTTCATAAACATGTTCATACCCCGGATCTTTATACTACTCACGAATCTTGGTTTAGAAAATGATTCATGAGCATTGATGGCACATCGGGTGTCTTGCATTGCATAATAGTTCATAACTTGAAAACTTGCACGGACTTAGTTCAATTTCATAATAACATATACTTTCATAAAACATAGGAACAAGGCATGCACTTGCTTGAAATTCATGAAATCATGTTATCATTTTCCCCAATTTGCTTAAATCAATTCATGCATGTAAGATTTACCATAATTGACCTTCAACTCATGAAATAGGAACTCATATGTAAAAAGCCATGCAAAATCACGCAATTTAATGAAATTTCATAATAAAATAATTTAGAAGTTCATGAAATCACAATTTGAAATTTGGGGTTTTGGGCACAAGGGTGAAAGGAACCCATTGTTGAAATCCCACATACCTTGATTGGAGTTAACTCAGTTAAAATTGAAAAGATTAAGAGACTTGGACTTGGAGCTTGAGAGAGTTCTTTTTCTTTTTGGGAGATGAATGAGGTAATGAGAAGGGACTTAGGCTAATGAGGGTAAAAACCCTTCTAGAAATAGTTAAAATGACATCATTAAGGAGTTAAAAAGGTGGGTAATGACTAAAATACCCCTGGGACGTAATTAGGAAAAAGCTAAAAAAAGTTGACTTTCAGGGACCACAGATGGGTTCCATGAACCGTAGACCAAAACCACGGTTCGTGGTTTCCATTTGTCGTTCTTGACCAAAGAACAAGCTACAAATGCCAAACTATGGGTCAACAGGATGGACCCGTAGAATGGATCACGAGTTATAGACTCGAGTGGTCATTTCTGGGAAGGGATTTGGTCTCTGATCAGGTTCCACGAGTCAACAAGATGAACCTGTAATTCCAATCACAGGTCATAGACTAGACTTGTGGTTCCTGGGACAATAGTCAGCCCATAGGTCAGATTCCATGAGTGGATATTATGACTCATAGAATGAACTATGGTCCATTGAACCCACTCGTGGTTCTCAGACCAGAGGATAATCCTGCAGACTTAAACCACGGATCCATTTCACAACTCGTGGTTCAAACCACGGTCCATGGTTTGGACCCGTTATTCCTGGAAATATGCAATTTTTTAGAGTTTCAAACTTAGATAGCTGGTTCAATTTGTGGGGTGTTACAAAGCATGCCCTAAATCATAAATTTCCTAAGATATGTCAAAATCATACATCTTTTCTGCCGGACATGTAATTAAATAAGTAAAACCCACTCGAAATTCTTTTCCATTGGGTATGTATGTCAAAGACCACTAAAACCACCCAAAATACTTCCCCATAGGTATGCAAGTTAATCAAATCAATGCTTCCCAAAATATCAGTTTCATAATGCCAGAATATGAATATGAGTGAGTATACATGACATTTAGAAATAAAAGATGTCACAAATATCACAATCCAATCTTACAAGGCCAAACAATGCAGTTATCTTCCCTCAATCTCACAAGGCTAAATAACACAATTATCTCACTTTAGGCTCAAAGGGCCAAGTAACACAATTATCTCACTTCAGGATCATAAGGAAAAATAATTCAATTATCTCACTTCAGAATCACAAGGCCATACTAAACTCAACAACAAAGAACATGGAGATTGGGCAATGCACAACAAGTATTTCATTTTTAAATCCCTTTATTTCACACCGAAACCTACATAGATGCTCGTCACTTCATCTATACAAGACCCCCATCCCTATTACTCCCCATGCAAAATCAAAAATTTATTTGTAAATCACTTTACCCATAACTTAAGGAGTTCACATATGAAATTTTATAAAAAAGAGGGTTGAAATCAAGCTTGAAATCATCAAAATACTGTAACACCCCGAAATCCAATCCAGCTATCTAACTCAGAACCCAAAGTTTTCTGTAATTGTTGGTCATGATGGGCAGCTGCCATGGGCATCAGAGTCCCGACAGCCCATGGGGTACACCATGAGAATTGACCAACGACTGTCGAACATCACCTTTCCAACCGACAGGCAGCCACGATGGGCATCATGAGTACGATGTCCCATCGGAACCCACCGTTAAAATGGTCCAGTGGAATTCTCCCCAGACTACCCTTTCCTCAACGAGCGGTCACTACAAGTGTCACAGTTATGATAGGCCATGGGACACACCGTCAAAACTGTCCAGAAGCCTTTACCTCAACTCAGCTTACCTGACGCCTTGGTCTAATGGGCCGTCATAGGTGTGATGCCCGTCAGGCAGCCCGCGAGTCATCTTTTCCTTCAACTTTTTGTATCCTTAAGTCAGGGGTAAATTGGTCTTTCTCTAAATCCTTTAGATCCTAAATGAGGTCTTTTTGACCCTTTTTATTAGGGTTTGACCCCCTAATAGCCTAAACCATTCTCATTCTAAGTCATTCCATCCAAAAAAGAAAAAAGAACTCCTTCAAGCTCCAAGTCTCAAGCTCCACGTTCAAGACTCCTTTTCTTTTCAATTTTAGTTGTGTTAGCTTCAATTAAGGTATGTGAGTATTCAACAATGGGTTCCTTTCACCATTGTGCCCAAAACCCCAAATTCTTATTTTGATTTATGAACTTGTGAAATTAGAGTTTTGATTCAAATTGGGAAAAACTTATGAAATCAGTTTTTGAGCATCAATTTATGATTTCTCATTACTAATCTATGATTTATTTGAAGTCTCTTAATTGATTTCAAAAGCCCATGCATTAAAATTGATTCCTAGCATGCTTCCATTGAATTACATGTTTTCAAGCAGAAATTTGACATGTTTAGATAACATGATCTTATGTATTCATGAAATTGCATGCCTAATTCTTCAAGTCATGAATTTAGAAAGAAAAGTATATTTTGAATTATGGCTATGCTAAGTTTTAAGATTTATGAACTTAAAGTGCATGACATCAGATATGTCTCTATGCTTTTCGAACAGATATGACATAAGATATGCCATCAATTATGATCAGTTTTGGCATCAGATATGCCACAAGTATGATATAAGCTATATGTATTATTTTGGGAGTAGTATTTAGCACCGAGCGATGAGGGTTCAGCTAACCCAAGTCCAAAACTACGTTCCACCGTAGGTTACCCTCTGTGGCTCATGACATGATCCTATTCACATGGTTCTAACCTTAGCCGGTTAGGATAATCTTTTTCAGTGTGGGTGCATGACACTGGACTCCATGTAGCTCACCATGATTTATGTCTGTTATTAGAAACTCCCGTATGAAAGTTTTAATATGTATGCTCTTCTATTTCATGTTTTCAGATTTAACTATGATCTTGACTTATGATTTCTCTCATAATGCATGAACTTAGTTTTAACTATGTTCTAAGTATGTTTTATCACATTCACGCATATCTCACATATTCAGTACATCCTATAGTACTGACCATATTTTGCGCTACATCCTATTATGATGCATATTGAGGTTCTACTCCTCAGGTGCATGGCTAGTCATTGCCAGCCATCTAGACTATCTTTGTGAGTCCTCATCATCTGAGGACCGTAGTTATGATTAGTGTTTTTATGTCTCTTTCTTGTTGGATTTTTGAGTTAGTTGGGGTTTTGTCCCATGAACTCTTATTTCATATTTAGAGGCTTCAGACATAGCTAGTTTGTATTCTGGATTGGTATTTCATAGACTTTATCCTATTTCAGTTTGTGGATTTCTATCTTTATTATGTATGCTTCCGCTTTATTTTCCTAAATATATCTGAGTATGCTATGAGCAAGGGTTAACTTGGGACAGTTATGGTCCCAAGTCCCATGTTACATCTAGGGGGTAGCCTCAGGGTGTGACAAAATTGGTATCAGAGCCTTAGGTGCAAGAGTCCTAGGGTGTCTGAAGCCGCATCGAGTAGAGTCTCTTTCATTTCAGAAGAAGTCATTGGGACTCGTGCATTCTTCAGCCAAAGCTCCTACCCATGACCACAGGCCTCGTCATGATTAGTTTGGTAGAGGTTCAGGTTCGCAGTCTCATGGTAGTGTTGCAAGAGGGCCTTCTCATCCTGTTTGCAACAAGTGTGGAAAGAATCATCTGGGGAGTGTCGGTTTGGCACAGGTGGTTGCTATGGGTGTGGGAAGGTTGGACATATGATCAAGGATTTCCCTTCAGCTAAGAAGGGACAGGGAGGTAGTAGGACTTAGTCTGCCCCAGCAGTATCAGGAGTCGACCAGCCTAGTAGGGTGTTGCTTCTAGTTCTGGTGGTCTGTGCCAGAACTGCCTTTAGGCCATGTCATCTCATCAGGACCAGGAGAGTTCACCGAATGTTGTTACTGGTATGTTAAAAGTCTTCTCTATAGATGTGTATGCTTTATTGGATCCCAGTGCCTCCTAATCTTTTGTGACCCCTTATGTTGCTTGTAAGTTTGAGATTTGTCCTGATCAGCTTTTAGAACTCTTTTGTGTTTCTACTCTTGTTGGTGAGTCAGTTCTAGCCAAAAGAATCAACCAAAATTTCCCTATCTCATTCCTGTATAGAGTGACTTCAGTGGATCTAGTAGAGTTAGAAATGACTGATTTTGACATTATTCTTGGTATGGATTGGTTGTATGCATGTTATGCCTCGGTTGATTGTCGTACTTGAGTTATCAGTTTTAAGTTTCCAAATGAACCTATCCTAGAATGGCAAGGTAGTCCTCCATCCTCGAAAGGTCATTTCATATCTTACCTTAAGGCTAGCAAGATGATCTCTAAGGATTATGTTTATCATATAGTTTGTGTTGTGGACACGGAGTCTGAAGCTCCATGTAACACACCAGAATTTAGGCCAGCTTTAGAACCCCAAAACTCGACAAGACTTAAGAAAATACCCATCCATCGTCAAGCCTCATGGGTTGACCCACGAGTGTCGTGGACATGACGGCCTGTCAGGTATGCCGATAGGGATAGCCCGGGGACTCAGCCATTTAGGCTCCAGCTAACAGGGGACCTGACAGGCGTCGGAGGTCTGACGGGCCATCAGGCAGCCCGTGAAAAGGGGCCAACAACCCCCCCATCCTCCCTTGCCCTGACGGGCAATCGCCACAAGAGTCACAGATGCGACAGGCTGTGGGTCTGCCCATGGGAATAGTCTAGGGGATCAGCCCCTCCTGCCTAGTCATGACACCTTGGCCGATGAGCCGTCGCAGGTCTGATGCCCATCGGGCGGCCTGTCCGTCAGTCAATTTTTCCGAAATTCCCAGATTAAGTTGGGGGCAGTCCGATCTTTTCCCAATTCTTTTAATTCCGATACTTAGTCATTTTGGGAGTAACTAAAGGGTTTTTAACTCTATTTCCCCTCATTACTCCAAAATCATTCGATACTTAGCAAATTCAGTCAACAACAAAATGCTTTCTCTCAAGAACAAGGGAAAAGGGTTTCCTCCAAGTTCCTCTCAGAATCCAAAGGTTCAACCGTAGAATCTTCATCCAGGTATGTGGGATTTAACTAGTGGGTTCCTTTCACCCATTAGGTCCCTAGATTTTCGTCAGTTCTTTAGTTTCCCCATGAATTGTTCAGACCTAGGGTTCCTAAATCTTAGGGATCCATTGTAATTTAGTTGTTATAGCTTCTATGGTATAAATTACATGTTCTCGGAGAATTAGTATAGTTCCATGCTATTAGACTCAGAAACCCTAGCTTGTGTAAATTTAAATAAGTCATAACTTATGCTTGCTAGGCAGTTTGATTAGACAATCATGCTCCAGAATTTGAATGCCATATCTTTCAGTACATGTATGTTGCATTCTTAGTTAATTATCAGTGTTTTCAGCTATCTATTATTTCAGTGCATTGTTGCTTATATTCAGTTGGGAGTAGGCTTAGTACCAAGCGGACGAGGGGATGAAGGTTTAGCTGTCAGTTTAGGCTAAGACCTTTAGTAGCAGTCCCCAAATCCCAGAACTACAGCGCCACCACAGGTATAAAAGGAGTCAGCTGTCAGACTAGGTTGCATCTCCTTGTCCCTTGAGGACATCGGTAGTGGATCCACGTCAGACTTGTTTGTACCCTTGTCAAGGTATGAACACCCTTCCATCCAGGGTTACAGGTTGGTCCCATAGTTAGCTCAACTTGGGGTATGTCGGTTAATAATATCTCCCACAGTCAGACTCATATTGCAATGACCATGTGCCCAGTATTTATTTGAGTACTCAGTCCATCATGTTATACTCATGATTTGTACTTGGTCATTGTATCCAGTCCACCTTTTCACTTATATTTTAGTATGTTCATGTTTATTCTCAATTCTTTACTGTTCAGCTTAGTCCATATAATGTATGCTCAGTATATTCAATGTACCGACACATACTTTTGTGCTACATCATTTTATGATGTAAGTTTAGGCACTCAGCATCCAGATCGTGCATAGTTGACTCCAAGTCCATACTTATCAGCTCAGTGGTGAGTCCTCAAAGTTCGAGGATGATAGACATGCTTTACTTTCAGTATTTACTTTTCTTTTTCAGTCTTATTAGGGTTAGCTGGGGGCATGTCCCAGTAACTCGCATCAGTTAGAGGCTTTCAGACGTAGACTATATTCAGTTGAGTAGTTAGTGTTGTTTTCAGTCATCACTATACTCTTATTATAGTTTATATTTAGACATGTTTTGGGTTCTTCTCACTTCAGATATAAAAACTATTTTTGGTTTCCGCACAGTATTTGCTTTTCACCTTAAATTTGGTAGATATGTCATGCCATGGGTTAGCTTGGGGTCACTTGTGACACTGAGCAACATGTCACATCTAGGGGGTAGCCTCTGGGTGTGAAAAACTTGGTATCAGAGCATCAGGTTCAAGTGTCCTAGGCTGTCTAAAAGTCGCGTTAAGTAGAGCCTTCCTCATGGGTGTGAAGCACGCCACACTTATGGGGAAGGGCTATGAGATGTCATTAGGAACAACTTCGCTTCCTTCTTTTTTCAGCTCGTGCTATAGGGTGTAAACTCCATTTAATCTCCTTCTAACTCATGCTCTTCACATTTTAGAAAAATGCCTCCCAGAAGAGCTAACACTAGGAATCAGCCAGCAGCTCCAGCAGATCCGTTGAATGAGCAAGTCATGAATGCCAAATTCAGGGTTGTTTTCCAAGTGCTTGCTTAGGTCATGATCTCCTAGGTCAACCAGCAGGCTGTAGCACCAGCTCTGCCTCAGATCAACACTGCTGCAGCCAGGATTCAGGATTTCACAAGGATGAACCGTCTATAGTTTCATGGGTCCAAGTCAAAAGAGGATCCCCAAGAGTTTTTAGATGATATTCAGAAGGTGACAGACATTATGGGTGTCACTCCAGTCGAGGGAGCAGACTGGGTTGCCTATCAATTGAAGGAAGTGGCCTATATTTGGTACCAGTAATGGAAGGAATCCCATTGTGCCAATGCAGGGCCAGTGACTTAGAATCTTTTCAAGACAACTTTTATGGATTGGTTCTTCCCACTAGATCTCAGGGAATCCAAGGTTCAGGAATCCATCAATATGAAGCAGAATGATATGAGCGTGAAGGACTATGCTCTCAAGTTCACTCAACTATCCATGTATGCTCCAGTGATAGTAGCTGACTCCAGAGCTCGTATGAGCAAGTTTGTATCTGGTGTATCTGATGATGTAGTCAAGGAGTGCAAGAATGCTATGCTGATTAAAGAGATGGACTTCTCCAGGTTGGTTACCTACGCTCAGTAGATCGAGGAGGAGAAAATCAAGGAAAAGGGAGGAGATACTAAGAGGGCTAGGATGGGTGACTTTAGCTACTCTCAGCAGAGGTTAGAGGGTGGTAACCGCTCTCAGTTCCATCAGAAGAATTTAGCTCTAGCTCCATCTTATGCTAGTGCCCCAGTGCCTAAGTTCAAGAAGTATTGATGGGATAGAGCATGTGGCTCTAAGTCCCAAGGTACAGTTACTAGTGGGCGCACAAATCTAGTGTGTAAGAAGTGTGGTAGAAACTACCAAGGTGAGTGCATGGCAGGTAGTGTAAATTGCTTTGGGTGTGGTAAGCCAGGCCACATGATGAGGGATTGTCCAATAGCTTCTAAAAAGGGTAAGGAAGTTCGCCCACAGACTCAGACTGGTTCTACAACAGCTCCAGTAGGTCGCCCCACTCAGCAGGGTACCTCGTCTGGAATAGGTGGTGGTAAGCACCAAACCAGGTTATATGCTCTTCAGGCTCGACAGGACCAGGTGGATTCTCCCAATGTAGTCATAGGTACATTGCGAGTCTTTAATACTGTTGTCTATGCATTATTAGATCCAGGGGCTACACTTTCCTTTATAACTCCATATATAGAAGTAAACTTTGGTGTCAGTCCAAAAATCCTTCCAAAACCCTTCTCAATCTCTACTCCAAATGGTGACCCAGTTATAGCTAGACGGGTATACAAAAATTGCCTTGTCACAGTTCCCCAGAAAGTCACCTCAGCAGATCTTGTAGAGTTAAAATGGTAGATTTTGATATCATTTTAGGCATGGATTGGTTGCATTCCTGTTATGCCTCAGTCGATTATAGAACTAGGATCGTTCGGTTTCAGTTTCCAAATGAGCCAGTCTTAGAATGGAAGGGTAATAACTCAGTGCCTGTAGGTCGTTTCATCTCCTACCTTAAAGCCAGAAAAATGATTTCAAAGGGTTATATCTACCATCTTGTTGGGGTTAAGGATTCAAACTCCGAAACCCCAACCCTTGAGTCGGTTCCAGTAGTAAGTGAATTTCCATAAGTATTCCCATATGATCTTCCCGGAGTTCCTCTAGAAAGGTAAATCGACTTCGGAATAGATCTCCTTCCAGATACCCAGCCTATTTCAATTCCTCCTTATAAAATGGATCTAGCTGAGCTTAAGGCATTGAAAGAACAGCTGAAAGACCTTCTAGATAAGGTCTTCATCAGACCCAACATCTCCCCATGGGGTGCTCCAGTGTTATTTGTGTATAAAAAAGACGGTTCTCTCAGGATGTACATTGACTACCATCAGTTGAACAAGGTCACAATCAAGAATAAATATCTCATCCCCAGGATTGATGACTTGTTTCAACCAGATTCAGGGCGCTAGTTGATTTTCTAAGATAAACCTCAGATCCGGCTATCATCAGCTCAAAGTCAAAGGTAGTGACATCTCAAAGATAGCCTTCAAGACTCGGTATGGTCACTACAAATTTGTAGTTATGTCTTTTGGTCTAACCAATGCTCCTGCAGTTTTCATAAACTTAATGAATAGGGTGTTCAAGTAGTACTTGGACTTGTTCATTATTGTCTTCATTGTTGATATCCTCATTTATTCTCGGAATGAGGAAGAGCATGCGAATCATCTGAGGATCATTCTGCAAACTCTCAAGGACTGCCAGCTATTCGCCAAGTTTAGTAAGTGCAAGTTCTGGTTGAAATCAGTTGCTTTCCTTGGTCATGTGGTATCCAGTGAAGGGATCCGAGTGGATTCTCAGAAAATTGAGGCAGTAAAGCACTGGCCCAGACCCACTTCCCCGATAGATATAAGAAGTTTATTAGGTTTGGCTGGTTACTACAGGAGGTTTGTTGAAGGATTTTCATCCATAGCTGCCCCATTGACCAAGTTGACTCAGAAGAAGGTCAATTTCCAGTGGTCAGATGAGTGTGAGAAAAGCTTCTTAGAGCTGAAGACCAAGTTGACTAAAACTCCTGTCTTGACTCTACCAGAGGGTTTGGATGGTTATGTGGTTTATTACAATGCGTTCAAGATTATCCTGGGTTGTGTCTTGATGCAGCAGGGTAAGGTCATAGCATATGCTTCCAGACATCTTAAGGTCCATGAGAAGAACTACAAATTTATGACCTCGAGTTTGCAACTGTTGTGTTTGCCTTAAAGATTTGGAGACACTACTTGTATGGTATTCATGTTGATGTGTTCACAGACCATAAGAGCCTCTAGTATGTGTTCACCCAAAAAGAGTTGAATCTTCGTCAGAGAAGATGGCTTGAGTTTTTCAAGGACTGTGACATGAATGTGCTCTACCCCAGGTAAGGCCAATATAGTGGCTGATGCTCTCAGCAGACTATCTATGGGTAGTGTATCACATGCTGAGAAAGAGAAGAAAGAATTAGCCAGAGATGTTCATCGGCTAGCTTGCTTAGGAGGTTTCCTTATGGACACGTCAGATGGTGGGGTGATAGTACAGAACGGATTGGAATCTTCTTTGGTAGCGGAGGTTAAGGAGAATCAAGATAGTGACCCTATATTACTTCAGCTGAAGGGTGCAGTTCATCAGTAGAGAGTAGAGGTTTTCTCCTAAGAGGGAGATGGTGTGCTTCGTTACCAGGGTCGCTTATGTATTCCTAGGGTGGGTGAGTTGAGGTAGAAGATCCTTACAGTATCCCATAATTCCAGATATTCTATTCATCCGGGTGCCACTAAGATGTACCGTGATCTATGGGATGTCTATTGCTAGAACGGCATGAAGAAGGACATCACAAATTTTGTGGCTAAGTGTCCCAATTGTCAGCAGGTGAAGGTAGAACATAAAAAACCAGGAGGTGTGACTCAAGATATTAGCATTCCTACTTGGAAATGGGAGGTGATCAACATGGATTTCATTATGGGTTTACCTCGTACTCGCAGACAGCTCGACTCCATTTGGGTGATAGTGGACAAAGTTACTAAGTCAGCTCACTTCCTGGCAGTCAAAACTATAGATTCAGCGGAGGACTATGCCAAACTCTATATCAGCGAGATAGTCAGGTTTCATGGGGTTCCCTTGTCTATTATCTCAGATAGAGGTCCTCACTTTACATCTCATTTCTAGAGATCATTTCAGAGAGGTCTTGATACTCAGGTGAATCTCAGTACAACATTTCACCTGCAGACGAATGGTCAGGCAGAGCATACCATTCAGACCTTAGAGGACATATTGATAGTGTGCGTGATCGATTTCAAGGGTAGTTGGGATGATCACCTATCTCTCATATAATTCTCCTACAATAACAACTTTTACTCCATTATTCAGATGGCCCCATATGAGGCACTCTATGGGCATGGGTATAGATCACCGGTTGGTTGGTTCAAAGTAGGTGAAGCAGCCTTGGTTGGACCAGATTTGGTACATGAGGCTATGGAGAATGTTCAGCTCATCAGGGAGAGATTGAAAATAGCTCAGAGTCCTCAGAAGTCCTATGCAGATGTGAGGAGAAGGGACTTAGAGTTTGAAATATATGATTGGGTTTTCCTAAAAGTGTCACCCATGAAGGGGTGATGAGATTCGGCAAGAAGGGAAAGCTCAGTCCCAGGTATGTAGGTCCTTACAGAATCCTGAAAAGGGTTGGTCGTGTGGTTTATGAGTTAGAGTTGCCATAAGAACTAGCAACAGTTCATCCAGTCTTCCATATTTGGGTGATCCGGCATCGATTGTACCTCTAGAGAGCGTGGTTGTGAAGGATAGCCTTGCCTACGAGGAGGTTCCAGTTGAGATTCTTGACTGTAAGGTTCGTAGGTTGAGAAATAAGAAAGTCACTTCAGTAAAAGTTTTGTGGAGAAATCAGTCCATAAAGGGAGCTATTTGGGAAGCAGAAGCAGCTATGATGGCCAAGTACCCTCACCTCTTTCCTTCCGAGTCAGTTTCAGCTCGAGGAAATAGTTCCTCTCCAGTCTTTCAGTTTACTCTTGTGAAATTCAGTCTCAGTACCTTGTTCCATCAGTTATTCTTGCACTTCAACATATTTGCATGCTCATGGAACTCAGTTAAGTTAGGTATCAGCTTCTAGTTTTCTGATTGGTAGGGATTGTAGCTCTTTCCCTCCAAACTCAGCTTAGTTAATCTTCATTCAAGGACGAATGATCCCAAGGGAGAGATGTTGTAACACCTTAGAATTTAGACCAGCTTTAGAAACCCAAAACTCGGCAAGACTTAAGAAAAATCGCATCCCCATTCAAGCCCCACAGGTTGACCCACGGGCATCATAGACAAGATGTCCCGTCAGGTGTGCCCGTGGAGATAGCCCAGGGACTCAGCCTTTCAGGCTCCAGCCAACAGGAGACTCGATGGGCGTCGGAGGTCCGATGGGCCATCAGGCAGCCGATGAAAATGGGCCAGCAACCCCCATCAACCTCCCTTGCCCCAATGGGCAATCGCCACGGGCATCACAGACGCGATGGGCCATGGGCCTGCCCATGGGAATAGTCCAAGGGACCAGCCCCTCCTGCCTAGTCATGACTCCCTGGATGATGGGCCATCGTAGGTCCAACGCTCGTCGGGCGGCCCATCTGGCAGTCAGTTTTTCTGAAATTCCCAGATTAAGTTAGGGGCAGTTTGGTCTTTTTCCAATTCTTTTAATTCCGATCCTTAGTCATTTTGGGAGTAATTAAATGGTTTTTAACTCTATTTCCCCTCATTACTCAAAAATCATTCGATACTTAGCAAATTTAGTCAAGAACAAAACATTTTCTCTCAAGAACAAGGCAAAAGGGTTTCCTCCAAGTTCCTTATAGAATCCAAAGTTTCAACCGTAGAATCTTCATCCAGGTATGTGGGATTTCAGTAGTGGATTCCTTTCACCCATTAGGTCTCTAGATTTTAATCAGTTCTTCAGTTTTCCCATGACTTGTTCAGACCTAGGGTTCCTAAATATTAGGGATCCATTATAATTTAGTTGTTATAGCTTTTTGGTATAAATTACATGTTCTTGGAGAATTAGTATAGTTCCATGCTATTAGACTCAAAAACCCTAGCTTGTGTAAATTTTAATAAGTCATACCTTATGCTTGCTAGGCAGTTTGATTAGACAATCATGCTCTAGAATTTGAATGCCATATCTTTCAGTACATGTATATTGCATTCTTAGTTAATTATCAGTGTTTTGAGCTATCTATTATTTCAGTGCATTGTTGCTTATATTCAGTTGGGAGTAGGCTTAGTACCGAGCGGACGAAGGGATGAAGGCTTAGCTATCAGTTTAGGCTAAGACCTTTAGTAGTAGTTCCCAAGTTCCAGAACTACGGTGCCACCGTAGGTATAAAAGGAGTCAGTTGTCAGACTAGGTTGCATCTCCTTGTTCCACTTCAGACTTGTTCGTACCATTGGTAAGGTATGAACACCCTTCCATCCAGGGTTACAGGTTGTTCCCATAGTTAGCTCAACTTGGGGTATGTCAATTAATAGTATATCCCACAGTCAGACTCATATTGCAATGACCATGTGCCCAGTATGTATTTCAGTATTCAGTCCAACATGTTATACTCATGATTTGTACTTGGTCATTGTATCCAGTCTAACTTTCACTTATATTTTAGTATGTTCATGTTTTTGCTCAGCTCTTTACTGTTCAGCTTAGTACATATCCTGCATTCTCAGTACATTTAAAGTACTGATACATACTTTTGTGCAACATCATTTTATAACGTAGGTTCAGGCACTCAGCATCCAAATCGCGCATAGTCGACTCCCAGTCTACACTCAGCAGCTCAGTGGTGAGTCCTCATATTTTGAAGATGATAGACATACTTTACTTTCAGTATTTACTTTTCAGTTTCAGTCTTATTAGGGTTAGCTGGGGGCATGTCCCAGCAACTCACATCAGTTAGAGGCTTTCATACATAGACTAGATTCAGTTGAGTTATTAGTGTTGTTTTCAGTCTTCACTATACTCTTATTATAGTTTATATTCAAACATGTTTTGGGTTCTTCTCACTTCAGATATAAAAACTATTTTCAGCTTCTGCACAACATATGCTTTTCACCTCAAATTGTGTAGATATGACATGCCATGGGTTAGCTTGGGGTCACTTGTGACACTGAGCACCGTGTTGCATCCAGGGGGTAGCCTCGGGGCATGACACCCTATCTCTTCAGTCTATTCTCATTGTGAATGAGTTTCTAGAAGTGTTTCTCAAAGATTTGCTCAGAGTCCCTCTCGAGTGGGAGATCAACTTTGGAATAGATCTTCTTTCAGATACGAATCCTATCTCTATTCCTCCCTATAGAATGGCTCCTGTGGAGCTCAAGAAATTGAAGGATCAGTTGAAAGACCTCCTTCATAAGGGGTTTATTCGACCCATAATCTCTCCATGGGGTGCTCCAGTTTTAATCATGCGAAAGAAAGATGGTTACCTCAGAATGTGTATCGACTACCATCGGTTGAACAAGATCACAATCAAGAATAAGTATCCCATTCCTGCGATTGATGACTTGTTCGATCAGCTTTAGGGTGCTAGTTTCTTCTCTAAGATCGACCTTAGATCCGGTTATCATCAGCTTCGTGTTAGAGAGTGTGATATTCCTAAGATAGCCTTCAGAACTTGGTATGGTAATTATGAGTTTGTGGTTATGTCCTTTGGTTTAACAAATGATCCCATAGCTTTTATGGATTTGATGAACCGTGTGTTCAAGCAATACTTGGATATGTTTGTGATTGTTTTAATTTATGATATTCTTATCTATTCTCAGAGTAAGGAGGAGCATACAGACCATTTGAGAGTGGTGTTGTAAACTCTCAAGGATCGACAGTTATTTGCTAAGTTTAGCAAGTGCGAGTTTTGGATGCAGTTTGTTGCCTTTCTGGGTCATATTGTGACTAGAGATGGTATTCGAGTTGATTCTCAAATGATTGAGGCAGTAAAGAATTGTCCTAGACCCACTTCCTCATCTGATATTAGGAGCTTTTTGGGTTTGGCTGGTTACTACAAGAGATTTGTGGAAGGGTTTTTTTCCATTGTTTCCCCTTTGACTCGGTTGACTCAAAAGAAAGTTAAATTTTAGTGGTCTAATCTATGTGAGAAGAACTTTCAGGAATTGAAGACTAGATTGACCACAGCTCTAGTGTTGGCTCTACCCAAGGGCCTAGATGACTTTGTTTTGTATTGTGATGCTTCTAGGATTGGTTTGGGTTGTATATTGATGAAGCGTGGAAGGGTTATTGCTTATTCTTCGAGAAAACTTAAGATTCATGAGAAAAACTACCCTACTCATGATCTTGAGTTAGTAGTCGTGGTTTTTGCTTTGAAGATTTGGATATATTACTTTTATGGTGTTCACGTGGATGTATTCACCGATCATAAGAGTCTTCAGTATGTGTTCACTCAAAAGGAATTGAATCTTCGTCAAAGGAGATGGCTTGAGCTTCTCAAGGATTATGATATGAGTGTGCTTTACCATCCAAGTAAGGCCAATGTTATGGCGGATGCACTTAGTAGATTGTCCATGGGTAGTGTGTCTTCAGTTGAAGACGAAAAGAAGGAATTGGCCAAAGAAGTTAATCAACTAGCTCGATTGGGAGTTCTCCTTATGGATTCGATAGAAGGTGGTGTTATTGTTCAGAATGGTTCTGAATCATCTTTGGTAGCTGAAGTGAAAGAAAAGCAAGACAATGATCCTATTTTTCAGCAGTTGAAGGGTGCAGTCCATCATCAAAGGGTAGAGGTTTTCTCCCAATGGGGAGATGGTGTGCTTTAATATCATGGTCGATTGTGCATTCCTGACATAGATGGGTTGATAGAGCAAATTTTGACAGAGGCTCATAGCTCCAGGTATTATATTCACCCCGGTGCCACCAAGATATACCATGACCTACGGGAAGTCTATTGGTGGAATTGCATGAAGAAGGACATAGCAGGCTTTGTGGCTAAGTGTCCCAACTATCAACAAGTGAAAGTAGAGCATCAGCGATTGGGCGGTATGACTCAGGATATTGATCTTCCTACTTGGAAATGGGAAGCAATAAATATGGATTTCATCAATGATTTGCCTCATACTCAAAGGCAACATGATTCTATTTGGGTAATTGTTGACAGGATGACTAAGTCATCCCGCTTCTTGGCTGCTAAGACTATGAATTCAGCAGATGATTATGCCAAACTCTACATTCGGGTGATAATCCGATTGCATGGTGTTCTATTGTCTATCATTTCTGACAGGGGTACTCAGTTTACATCTCAGTTTTGGAAGTCATTTATAGAGAGTTCTTGGTACACAGGTTAAGCTTAGCACAACTTTTCACCCTCAGATGGATGGGCAGGCAGAGCGTACTATTCAGACTTTGGAGGATATGTTGAGATCTTGTGTGATTGATTTCAAAGTTAATTGGGATGATCACTTACCTTTTATCAAGTTTGTCTACAACAACAGCTTTCATTCTAGCATTCAGATGGCTCCTTATGAGGCACTTTATGGGTGGAGGTGTAGATCTCCTATTGGTTGGTTTGAGATAGGTGAGGCAGCTTTGATTGGTCCAAATTTGATTCATGAGACTATAGAAAATGTTTAGATCATTAGGGAGAGGTTGAAGACCGCTCAGAGCTGATAGAAATCATATGCAGATGTTAGGAGAAGAGAATTAGAGTTTGAGGTTGATGATTGGGTATTTCTGAAGGTGTCACCCATGAAGGGTGTGATGATATTTGGTAAGAAAGGAAAACTTAGTGCCCTCTATGTGGGTCCTTATCAGATTCTGAGGAGAGTTAGTGGTGTTGCTTATGAGTTGGATTTGCCAATAGAATTAGAAGTGGTTCATCCGGTTTTCCATATTTCCTAGTTTAAGAAGTGTGTTGGTGATCTAACCCTGATTGTTCCTTTGGAGGATGTGGGTGTGAAGGATAGCCTTATTATGAGGAAGTTCCCATGGAGATTCTTGATCATTAGATTCGGAGGTTGAGAAACAAAGAAGTAACTTTGGTAAAGGTCCTTTGGAGAAATCAGCTAGTTGAGGGAGTTACTTGGGAAGCAGAAGCAGCCATGAAAGTTAAGTACCCTCACCTCTTTCCTTCCGATCTAATTCGAGCCTAAGGTAATAGTTTTCTCCTCAGTATGTTCCTCCAGTCCTATTCCATCAGTTTCTCTCATGATCCTAGCATGCATTCATGTTTTTTGAAGTTAGCTCTATCATGTTTCAAGTTGAAAAGCTCAGTTTTCATGTTTGACCTTGAAGTTCATGTTTTTATGATTGGGTTGGGCTGTTTTCTCTCCAGATTTTCCTTGCTTAGTCTACATTCGAGGACAAATGTTCCCAAGGGGGAGATATTGTAACACTCCAAAATCTGAACAAGCTATCTAACTCAGAACCCAAAGTTTTCTGCAATTGTTGGTCACAAAGGGCAGCCGCCACGGGCGTCGGAGTCCTGACGGCCCATGGGGTGCACCATGGGAATCAACCAGTGGCTATCGAGTATTACCTTTCCAGCCAATGGGTGGCCACAACAGGCATCGCGGGTACACCGTCTCATCAAAATGGTCTAGTAAAATTCTCCCTCGACTCTCCTTTCCTCGATAGGCGGTCGCCATGGGTGTCGCAATTGCGATGGGCCATGGGACGTGCCGTCAAAACCGTCCAGCATCCTTTACCTCAGCTTAGCTTACCTAACGCCTTAGTCCAATGGGCCGTCATGGGTGCGATGCCCATCGGGCAGCCCGTGAGGTGGCTTTTCCTGCAACTTTTTTTATCCTTAAGTCAGGGGTAAATTGGTCTTTCCCCAAATCCTTTAGCTCCTAAGTGAGGTCGTTTTGACCCTTTTTAGTAGGGTTTGACCCCCTAATAGCCTAAACCATTCTCATTCTAAGTCATTCCATCCAAAAAGGGAAAAGAACTCCTTCAAGCTCCAAGTCCAAGCTCCAAGTTCAAGCCTCCTTTTCTTTTCAATTTCAGTTGGGATAGCTTCAATTAAGGTATGTGGGCATTTAACAATGGTTTCCTTTCACCCTTGTGCCTAAAAATCCAAATTCTTATTTTGATTTATGAACTTGTGAAATTAGGGTTTTTGATTCACATTGGGAAAAACTTATGAAATTAGTTTTTGAGCACCAATTTATGGTTTCTCATCACTAATCTATGATTTATTTGAAGTCCCTTAATCGATTTCAAAATCCCATGCATTAAAGTTGATTCCTAGCATGATTTCATTGAATTGTATATTTTCAAGAAGAAATTTGATATGTTTATATAACATGATTTTATGTATTTATGAAATGGCATGCCTAATTCTTCAAGTCATGAATTTAGAAAGAAAAATATATTTTGAATTATGGCTATGCTAAGTTTTAAGATTTATGAACTGAAAGTGCATGACATCGTATATATCTCTATGCTTTTCGAACAGATATGACATCAGTTATGATTAGTTTTGGCATCACATATACCATAAGTATGATTTGAGCTATATGTATTATTTTGGGAGTAGTATTTAGCACCGAGCGATGAGGGTTCAGATAACCCAAGTCCAAAACTATGTGTCACCATAGGTTGCCCTCTGTGGCTCATGACAGAATTGTATTCACATGGTTCTAACCTTGGCTGGTTAGGACAACCTTTTTCAGTATGGGTAAATGACACTGGACTCCATGTAGCTCACCATGGTTTATGTCGGTTATTAGAAACTCTCGTATGAAAGTTTTAAGATTTATGCTCTTATATTTCATGTTTTTAGCTTTAACTATGATCTTGACTTATGATTTCTCTCATGATGCATGAACTCAGTTTTAACTATGTTCTAAGTATGTTTTATCACATTCATGCATATCTCACATATTCAGTACATCCTATAGTACTGAAGCATTTTTGCGCTATATCCTATTATGATGCAGATTCAGGTTCTACTCCTCAGGCGCGTGGCTGGTCGTTGCCAGCCATCCAGAATATCTTAGTGAGTCCCCATCATCCGAGGACCGTAGTAATGATTAGTGTTTTTATGTCTCTTTCCTTTTGGATTTCTGAGCTAGTTGGGGTTTTGTCCCATTAACTCCTATTTCATATTTAGAGGCTTCAGAAATAGCTAGTTTGTTTTCTGGATTGGTATTTCGTAGACTTTATCCCATTTCAGACTGTGGATTTCTATCTTCATTATGTATGCTTCCGCTTTATTTTCTTAAATATATTTGAGTACGCTATGACCAAGGTTTAACTTGGGACACTTGTGGTACCGGGTCCTGTGTTACGTCTAGGGAGTAGCCTCAGGGCATGACAAACTATTTATTAACTTTATCAAGAAATCCCCAAAATTCCAAGTTAAAAAACTAGGTTTTTATGGTAAAATTATGAACTAATCATCGAGAAATGTTAAAATATAAATTTAGAAACTTACTTAATGAAGAAATCTCAAAAACCACCTTTTGAATCGCCCAAAATAGAGTCCCCAAGCTCAAAAAATGAGATACAAAGGATTTTTAATTTTGTCCAGGAAACAAAGAGGCAGTCACGAATGCAATGGACAAACCTATCCCACCCTCGCAAACACAACTCATCCTCCACGAAAGTGAAGCGTACACCCTGACCCAGACCTGGCCTTAACCCTTTGCGAACAAGAGCCCTAAATTGCAAATACAAAGGTCAACGAGATCCTTCTCTAAAAGGCAACGAGGAGATCACAAATGCAAAGAAGGAAGAATCATTGAACCAGAATTGGTGCACCAGCAATGTGAAAGGATCAAAATTTCACCTACCGAACCCTCAGAATTCATTCAGAACCCTGTGAATACAAACCAACAATGCTACTAGACTAAAATCAACATTATGGACTCAATGGAATCATTGAATTCTCCAATAGAGGTTGTTCTCAATGAATTTTGACCAAAGTCAACTTTATACTAACACCTCCAACTTTTCAACCAATGACTCAAACTGCATCTGAATACCTCGGGATCCAAACCGACAGTGTTACTAGTCTAAAAATGGCATTCTAGAGGTAACAAAACTTACAAAATACTCATACGACACTCCAAACTCCAAATATTTACCCAAGTCAATCATATCAACTTTAAAACCTTTCAAAATAAAAAAACTTGCATAAAAACCAAATGAATACCTCGAAAACTATGTCACCCACTCTCACAGACTATAAATACCATAATATAACTATGGGAAGAGAGAAAATTGTCAAAATTCATAGGAATCCAAAAATCTTAATGAGGATTGTTACATTATCCATGAATAAAATGCACGTTCGTCCTTGAATATAAGAGTAAGGAAGGTACCAAGACTGTCTGCTGCAAATACCCATAGTAGACCTTATACCAACACTCTCAGCTAAGATTACATTTGCAACACCACTTACTCACACTAACTGTCAAAATCCTTATTTTATTAACTCTTAAGTCTGCACCTCTAACACCCAAAACTAAAAGCCCTTCAAGTATATTATTCCCATATATTTGAACCCTCTCATCCGTAACCAAATTTTAGTTGATCGTAATCATGGTTCTGAATATAGCTGATTCATTGAATTCTAACATAGTCACCACAACTCAATAGTTGTAACAAATTGTAGTGCTAAATTTAAATGACCAAATACATGACCTTACAAAACCCTCTATCACACCTCCAAAACTATCATCAGTGCCCAAAACCCTTAGATTACATGTTGCCACTCCATGCGACTCTAAACTATGATTCCTCTTCCTCCCAAAAAAGAATCTCTACTACTGTTGAGCCCACACTATGAATTTTTTGTTAGAAACCAGCCTTATCCAAAGATGATAGAGCTGAATCCAAGTCCATTAGTACTGTTTCTGTGAGCTGAAGTTACTGAGTCAAAACCTATATATATCCCACACAAATCTTCAAATGAAATGCTTCAACCACTATTCCAGTAATCATATTCTCATGCAAAATCTCAGAGAAAAATCACTGATCACCCTAACAACCCTCTATACATCACCAATCATCCAAGTAACTCATCATACTGATCCATATAGTTCTCTATCAACAAGGTAGTATCAACCTAACATGAATTCCTCTGTAAACCTATATAATTATAAGCCTTTTCGGTAATGTACCTATACGTCATCTAGCATAACTTGAAAAACTCAACCTAGTGTAGAAATGCAAAGTCACCCACATATCACTAATGGTCACTCAAACCAAACCAAATCTTCAAAAGAGTTACTATTAAGACTTTCATAAGTCTGTGCCAACATGTTCCATTTTCCAGTAATGGATATTCACCTTTTGTTGTCGTTTCTGAACTCAAAGGTTGGAATCTACATAATTATCCAACTCTATCCATGACATAATCCTGAATATGCTGAGCTCTCTATCATACAAGCCTCATATAACTTAAATGAATCCTTAGTGTGAAATACTCCCTCATGCCATTTTTTACATTCCAAAGTATCCACTTGTGCAACCCATGTGCTTTCCTAGGCACAAGCCCCTTATAAGTCCTCTATAACTGATAAGTTCAAACTCTCTTAACTCACTTACCCATACCTTAATATGAACCGATTACCATAAATGAAACCTTACCATCAAAAAAGATAAATTCTAACCCAAACCATGGAGACAATCAAACCATTCGCCTATAGATGCTATAATGTCAAACCTCTAGTACACTATCAATCACATTGCATCGATCTTATCATGTCTTCCATTTGAAATCTGAACCCTGCTAGTGCCCAAAATTTTAAACCACCCTGGAACTCATCACAATACTTGAACCTAATGCATGTAGACTTTCTTCTCTAAGCATACTCATTAGTTTACAATACATCTGATCAGCACTTGATAATATCATCATAACCTGAACAAGACTTGAGTAACCATGTCATTCTGAACTTAAGTCTCAATTCTTGAAGATAAATCGTTAGACTTACATATCAAAATAGATTCTCTTATCCTTAATTCCTAAATGTCATATTCCATTTCCAACCACTTTTACCATTATCAGTTAAAAATTCCTTTGAGTCTACTCGAGAAGTGGTTCAAAATACCACAAGTCTTTGCACAAAACTGAGCCCATCTTAAGAGTAGTAACAAACCATTAATCTAGAATACCTAAAAGCCCACTAGATCTAAAACTTTTCCACAACCTAACCATCGAAAAGATCACACCTAAATTATGCCAAAATCTTTCATACCTTAAATAATCAAGTCTACCCAAGTACCATACCCCAAAAGAGTCATATTACAGGATTGATGTATCTGATTCACCACTAAAGAATCACCTACCGGGGTAGAAACGCAAATGAACACGACCAAAGACTGAAACATCATACCAAGAACTGATGTGAAAATATGCAGACACATAGGGGGAAGTAGAACTAGAATCACATAACATTGAAAAAGGTCAATGGCACACTAAGATGATACCTGTAATAAGTGCATCTAAAGAATCTATCTCTGGCCTACCTAGAAAAGCATAACACTATGCCCTACCACTTCCTCGACTGACTAATGGTGCATCCCTACCTCTCTGAGGTCCATCATAACCCCTAGTTGGGGGTGCTACTACTCTACACGGTGCCTGAAAATCCTATTGTAGACCCCTATGCCTACATTATGGGAAGTCCTTCTCATAATGCCTGAGATCCCCACATATGAAGCAACCAAAGTTAGTAAAAGTCCATTGAGCTAAATCTAAAAACCCAATTGACCATTGCAGCCCAACACCCTTTAAGAAAAATCCTAAGAAGCCTACCCTGGGATGAAAGAGTCTCATTTAGAGTACCCTTCCTCAAACGGCTGAAGGGCTACCTGAAATAGTCTACCATGCTATGGTCGACACCATGTTTGAAAGAACCCCTATCCCCAAATGAGGTACCACTAAACTAGCCTAATGTGCAGGACCTCTTGTCCCTCAGATCCCTAAACTACTCACAATGCATAAGCTTAAATTCCTTGACCATCTCAATGACCCTCTGAAATATAGATCCCAACTGAGCTGTAGAAAACACCGCCTCTCAAATCCTGAAGGTAAGACACCTCACAGACCTGTGAATCCTCTTGGTCTCATCTAGTAAAATCACCAAGGCCTAGCGATACAAAGCATAAAATCGAGTCTCATACTTAGTTACTGAGATCCTATCCTTAGTTAAGTGGTCAAACTGATGCCTACACTCATCCCTCAAGCTACGAGGAACAAATCAATCAAGGAAAGCCTGTGAAAACAACTCCCAAGTCATGGGAGGATATCCTGTAGGTATGTAGTCAACATAAGAATGCCACCATTTCTTGGCAAGACCACGGATCTGCAAAGCTGTATATTTAAACCCGTGAGACCGCACTAGTCCCATATCTGAAGCCTCTCATGATAACTCACCAAGTACTCATAAGCATCATCAGTCTGGACACCCTAAATTTGATGTGGATCCATCTTTTTAAACCTCTTAAACCTCTCCTTCTCCTCATCTAGCATCGCCAGCATAGCCACTCCCATGATTCCTTCCCCCGACAAAGGCATACCATTAAAGTAGTTACTGTAGCAGCTTGATGACCCACTGGTCCATGAAAAATTAGAATATGCTATTGATCTGGGGTTCGAGCACCAACTCTAGTTTGTAAACCCTTCGGAGTACCATCCACACTGCCACTTTGAGCCATACCCTCTAACAAGCACATCATGCAAACCAAGGTATCCTGAAGCACTAGAGTAGTAACAAAACCAGGTGGAGCCTGAACTAGGCCTACCTTCTCTACCTGAACTTGGCCATTATCCTCCACATACTCAACCTCAGAGGACCTTGATCTAGTTGGAACACGAGAAACTATCTGAGTTGTACCCCTAGCATAACCTATGCCATGACCCCTCCCATATCCCTTGCCTCATCCGCGTGTCTTGGCATAAGTAAAAGGCATGGGTGCTCGAATGGGCTCCTAACCTCTCTCTGCAGTGGCATGAGTCCTCACCATTTATGAAAGAGTGAAATAAGGATATCACTAATTAAGTAATTCAAATCTTTGCATAATAAAAAAGAAGGGGGGACATTTCCTAAAGTTTTATAGCCTCCTAAAGATAGATAATGGACATCTTCGTACCGATCTACAAGACTTTACTGGACTTAGCTTATACTTGTGAGACCGATGAAACTAGCATTATGATATCAACTTGTTCTAACCCAAAAATTCAGTCATGATGTCACCTATCTCACCCTTATGATAGGTAAGCCAACCCAACACCATTTATGATAGAAAAGATAAATAAGTGGAAGAACTAATAAAAACTATATCTCAACTGGACTTCATAAACAATTATAAAGAAGTATTCGAAAATTACAGCCAACCCCAAAATTTAGTGGTCACAAGGTACAAGCCTCTAAGTGAAGAATGCAACAAAAGGATCCATAAGTATTTCAAAATGCAAAAAATGCATAAGACTAAGATAGAGGGAGCTCTCATATTCTCTAAGAACAACAGCTGCTACCTCAGGAATCTCTAAAGGGGATCACAACACAAGCACAGGATCAGCGTCCAAGAAATGTCAGCTCAGTACCTGCACATAAGGTGCAAAAATAAATAAGCAGGAGTATGGGGTCACGTGTACTCAGCAACATACTTGATTGAACCTAATCAAAGTGGTGGTGAGGACCATCTAAAACACTAATATCAAGGATATCTTCCAACTCCTACACTCAGGAAAGCCAACCTAGACTAGTAGGTATTCACAATAACATAGCAAGAATTGTTATTACAGTACACAATTACTTATTTCAGTTCAATAATGATAACCCACCATCCACATCATACCATTTCAATGCATAACAAGTAGAAATGATGAGAATGAAAGTAATATAATGTAATGCATGCTACAGTATACACCTGCTGCCTTCTATAGCTAGCTGGGACCCATGGAGGACTCACGATGTCTATATATTTCCTTCGGTTCTTGCCCCTTTGGTCCTCGAAGGAACTCGATTCAATTCCTGCCCTAAAGCCATCAGAGAGTAATATAATGGCAAGTCCTGTCTCTCAAAACCTTTGGATCCTTCTCAAAGGCCATCGGAGTGTAACCATATGATACATCCAATTGTATGCATGTAAAGTTATATTAGGTATAATGAAATGCTTCAAACATAGAAGAACAAGTATCATAGAAACTAGGTATAAGCATGCCCTAAATATTAAAGTTCCCAAGATATGTCAAAATCATACATTTTTTCTGCCAGACATGTAATTAAATAAGTAAAATGATAAGTTGGTAATTTACCAACTTATTTAGCTCTTTAGTATGAATTATTTCCTTGGTCTTATATTATTTAGAAGGATTTTATGCCTTTATTCTCGTCTATGCAGGCATTTATGTGAAATCAATATAGAAGAGGATTTGAACCCAAATAGACTATGAAAGGAAGCTAAATCAAGAGAAGATCGGGAGAAAAGTAGTTTGATAAGGATCGACACTTGGATATGCAAGATGGTTCAAATTCGGGGATGTTATAATATCTCCCCTTTGGAATCATTCATCCTCGAATGAAGACTAGACAAGCTCAGTTTGGGGGGAAAGAGCTTTAATCCTTACCAACTGAGTTCTAAAAGTTGATTTTAGACTGAATCAAATTCTCAGGACATGAAATCATGCTGGAATTACTAGAATAGCTAAGGGAATATGATACTGAGAATGAAATGTACGATATTAAACTGAGGATCTGGGGAGGAATTATTACCTCAAGTTGAAACTGGGTCAGAAGGAAAGAGGTGAGGGTACTCGGTCATCATAGTTGTTTCTGCTTCCCAAGTAGCTCCCTCAATGGACTGATTCCTCCAAAGGACTTTTATTGAAACGACCTTATTATTTCTCAACCTACGAACCTGATTGTCAAGAATCTCAACTGGAACCTCCTCATAGGTGAGGCTATCCTTCATAGCCAGACTCTCTAATGGCACAATCGATGCCGGATCGCCAACACACTTTTTCAACAAAGAAATATAGAAGACTGGATGATTTGTTGCTAGTTCCGCCAGCAACTCTAACTCATAAGCCACATTACAAACCCTCTTTAGGATTCTGTAAGGACCTACATATCTGGGACTGAGCTTCCTTTTTTTGCCGAATCTCATCACACGCTTCATGGGTGACACTTTCAGGAAAACCCAATCATCAATCTCAAACTCCAATTCCCTTTTGCCTGAAATCTGCAAGGACATCTGATGACTCTGAGATGTTTTCAATCTTTCCATAATAAACTGAACTTTCTCCATAGCCTTATGAACTGAATCTATCCCAATCAAGGCTACTTCACCTACTCAAACCAACCAACCGGTGATCTGCACCTATGCCTATAAAGTGCCTTATATGGAGCCATCTAAATACTGGAATAAAAGCTATTATTATAGGCGATCTCTATGAGAGGTAAGTGATCATCCCAACTACCCTTGAAACCAATCACACAAGCTCTCAACATGTCCTCTAAGGTCTGAATGGTACGCTCTACCTGACCATCCATCTGCGGATGAAATGTTGTATTGAGATTTACCTGAGTACCAAGACCTTTCTGAAATGATCTCCAAAAATACGATGCAAACTGAGTACCCTTATCTAAAATAATAGACAAGGGAACTCCATGCAACCTGACTATATCACGGGTGTACAGTTTGGCATAATCTTCTACTTAATTTGTAGTCTTAATAGCTAAGAAGTGAGTTAATTTGGTCACCCTGTCCACAATCACCCAAATAGAGTCATGTTGTCTGCTAGTACGAGGTAAACCTGTAATGAAATCCATGTCGATTACTTCCCACTTCCAAGTAGGAATGCTAATATCCTGAGTCACACCTCCCGACCTCTGATGTTTCACTTTCACTTGCTGATAGTTGGGTCACTTAGCCACAAAATTTATGATGTCTTTCTTCATGCCATTCAACCAATAAACATATCGTAGATCACAGTATATCTTGGTAGCACTGGGATGAATAGAATATCTAGAACTATAAGCCACAGTCAGGACCTGCTACCTCAAATCATTCATATTTGGAACACATAAACGACCCTAGTAGCAAAGCACACTATCTCCCCCTTAGGAGAAAACCTCTACCCATTGCTGATGAACTGCACCCTTTAACTGAAATAAGATGGGGTGCCTGTCTTTCTTCTCTTTCACCTCCACTACTCATGAAGATTCTGACCCATTCTGGACTATCATACCACCATCTGCTGTGTCCGTAAGTCAAACTCCTTAGCGAGCGAGCCTATGAATATCCTTTGACAATTCTTTCCTTTCTTCCTCAACATGAGACACACTACCCATGGACAGTCTGTTGAGGGCATCAACTACTACATTGGCCTTAGTCGGATGGTAGAGAACATTCATATCATAGTCTTTGAGGAATATGAGCCATCTCTTCTGATGAAGATTCAACTCATTCTGGGAGAACATATACTGGAGGCTCTTATGATCTATGAACATGTCTACATGGACACCATATAAGTAGTGTCTCATAATCTTTAGGGAAAAAACAATTGTTGCAAGCTCAAGGTCATGAGTCAGTAGTTCTTCTCATAAATCTTAAGCTCTCTGGAGGCATAAGTTATGACCATAACCTAAGCTGACTCTGGATGCATCACAATATACCAAAAAACCATCTAAACCCTCTGGTAGAGTTAACATGGGAGATGTAGTCAACCTAGTATTCAACTGTAGGAAGTTTTTCTCACATTCATCTGACCACTTAAGCTTAAGCTTTTTCTGAGTCAATATGGTCAATGGGGTAGCTATGGATGAAAATCCTTCAATAAATCTCCTCTAGTAACTAGCCAAACCCACGAAGCTTCTAATGTCTATCAGAGAAGTGGGTCTGGGCTAGTTCTTCACTGCCTTTATCTTCTGGGAATCAACTCAGATACGCTCACTAGACACCACATGACCAAAAAAGGAACTTATCTCAACTAGAATTCACACTTATTGAACTTGGCAAATAACTGGAAATCCTTAAGACTTTGCAACACCACTCTCAAATGATATGCATGGTCTTACTTCCTTCGTGAATATACAAGTATATCATTAAATAAGATAATAAAGAACATGTCCAAATACTACTTGAACACTCTATTTATTAAATCCATGAAAGCTGCAAGAGCATTTGTTAGTCAAAAAGACATAACCAAAAATTCATAGTGACCATATCGAGTTCTGAAGGCTATCTTTGGAATGTCATAATCTGTGACTCTGAGCTGATGATAACCTGATCTGAGGTCTATCTTAAAAATGCAACTGGCACCCTGAAGCTGGTCGAACAAGTCATCAATCCCGGGGATGGGATAGTTATTCTTGATTGTGACTTTTTTCAACTGATAGTAGTCAATGCACATCCTGAGAGAACCATCTTTATTATGCAAGAAAAGAACTGGAGCACCCCATGGAGAGATGCTGGGTCTGATGAAGCCCTTATCTATAAGGTCTTTCAATTATTCCTTCAACTCCTTAAGCTCAGCTGGATCCATTCTATAAGGTGGAATTGAGATAGGCTGAGAATCTAGAAAGAGATCTATTTTGAATTTGATTTCCCTTTCGGGAGGAACTCCGGGAAGATCTTTTGGAAATACTTCTTGAAATTTGTTAACCACTGGGACTGACTAGAGAGGTAGGGTCTCAAAATATAAATCCTTGACCCGAACAAGATGATATATATACCCTTTGATAATTATTTTTCTGGCCTTAAGGTAAGAGATGAACCAACCTAGAGGCACGAGGTATTACCCTTCCACTCTAAGACTGGTTAATCAGGAATCTGAAATTGGACTATCTTTGTTCTACAATCAACTAAGGAATAATATGAATGTAACCAATCCATGCCTAGGATAATATTTAAGTTGGTCATTTCTAACTCTACAAGATCGGCTGAGGTGACTTTTTAGGAAACTGTGATAGGGCAATTTTTGTATACCCATCTAGCTGTGACTGAATTACCAACTTGAGTAGAGATTGAGAAGGTTTCTGGGAGAATTTTTGGACTGACACCGAAGTCTACTGTTATGTAGGGAGTTACAAAAATAATTGTAGCTCCGAGATCTAACAATTCATAAATATCAAGATGAAAGACTCATAATGTACCCGTTACCACATTGGGAGAATCCTCCTAGTCCTATCGAGTCTAGAGAGCATATACACTATTTTGATGCTGATCACCACCTGCACTAGATAAGGCACCCTGCTGAGTCAGGCAACCTGCTGGAGCTGCTATAGAATTAGCCTGATTAGGTGGGTGAGTATCCCTTCCCTTCTGAGAAGTCACTGGATAATCCTTCATTCTATGGCCTGGCTTATGACATCCAAATCAATTCCCACTACCTGGCATACACTCACCTTGGTGGTTCCTACCACACTTCTTGCAAACTAGATGAGTGCACCCACTAGTGATGCTACCTTGGTACTTAGAGCCTGGTGCCCTATCACACTGATTATCACTGAACTTGGGCATTGGGGGACTAGCAGAAGATGGGGCTAGAGCTGAAGACTTCTAGCGGAATTGAGAGCGGTTCCTACCATCTGACCTCTGTTGAGAATAACGGAAGTCACCTGTCCTGGCCCTCTTTCTATCCTTTCCTCTCTCTTTGATTTTCTCTTTCTCAGTTTGTTGGGCATGATTCATCAACCTGGAGATATCCATCTACTTTACCAGCATAGCTGTCCTGCACTCCTTGACCACATCATCAGAGATACCTTCCACAAACATACTCATACAAGCCATGGGGTCAACTACCATTGTTGGAGCATACTTTGACAATTGAGTAAACTTGAGGAAATACTCTTTCCTACTCATGTCATCTTGTCTCAGATTGATGAACTCCTGAACCTTGGCTTCCTTGAGCTCAAGTGGGAAGAATCTATCCAGAAAAGCAGTCTTAAATTGATTCAAATCCACTGGGCCTACATTGGTAACTCTAGTTTTTTTCCACTGCTTATACCAGATATGAGCCACTCTTTTCAACTAATAAGCAGCTAAGTTTATACTCTCAACCGGGGTATCACCCATAATCTCAGTAACCTTTTGGATGTCATCAATGAGAGCCATGGAATTCTAGAGGGTTCATCTGAGTGAAATCTCAGATCCTAGCTACTGCAGAGTTATTCTGTTGTGGGGCTGGTGCCATAGCCTGCTGATTCACTTAAGTAGCCATGACTTGAGCCAGTATCTGAAAGGCATCCCTGAATTCAACATGAGTGACTTGCTCATTCATAGGGGCTGCTGGAGTTGGTGGTGCTTATTAGTTCCCATTTTTGTTTCTGTTTCCCCTTCCATTCACTCTTCTAGGAGGCATTTTCTGTAATGCGGAGAGCACGAGTTAGAAGGAGATTAAATATTGTTCATACTCTATAGCATGAGATAGAGAAGAAAGAAGGGAACTTTTCCTAAAAACGTCTTGTAGCTTCTCCCCTATAAGTGTGGCGTGCTTCACACCCGTGAAGAAAACTCTACTTGATGCAGCTTTCAGATACCCTAGTACACTTGAACTTGATGCTCTAATACCAAGTTTTTCATGCCTTAAGGCTACCCCTTAAATGCAACACGGTGCTTGGTGTCACAAGTGACCCCAAGCTAACCCATGGTCTGGCATAACTAAGAATTTGTGATATGAATGTAAACTGTGCGGAAGCTAAACTGATTTAAATAAATAAGTTTGAAATAATCCATTGGTTTCTGAAGATACATGAAAATATATTAATAGTATGAACAAATACTGACTGCAAAATGGAAATTAATACTATGTTTCAAGCCTCTATCTGAAGTGAGTTACTAGGACAAGTCCCCAACTAACTCCAAATGTTTGAAAAACTAAACATAAAGACTGAATAAGTAAGCATGACTATCATCCTTGAACTATGAGGACTCACCACTGAAGATGGTGAGTGAGGACTAGAGAATTGCCCTAAATGCGGTCCGGATATTGAGCACCTGGACTTACATCATGATAAGATATAGCAAAAAAATATGCATCAGTACTTGGAATGTACTAAGCGTGCAGGATATATGCAAAGCTGTATGTACAAATACTGAAAAGAGTGAAGGTATACTAAATATGAAAGGTACACTGAAACATGTATTGAGAGATAAGTTGATCCAATGACCAAGTATTTAACATGACCTATAACATGATGAACTAAACTGAATGAACTCAATACTGAAATACAAGGTCAATGCATGTACTGAGTCTAAACTATGGGAGCTACTGTTAACCGACATACCCTAAGCTGAGCTAACCATAGGACCAACCTATAACCCTGGCAGGGAGGATGTTCATAGCTTGCCAAGGGTACAAATATAATCTGGCATGGATTCACTAATCTGATGTCCAACAAGGGACTAGGGTGTCACGCCTAAACTGATGGATGACCCCTTTAGAACCTACAATGGTGCCATAGTTTTGGGACTTATAGACTTCTACTAAAGGTCTCAGCCTAAACTGACGTGTGAGCCTTCATTTCTTCATTCGCTTGGTGCTAAGCCTACTCCCAACTAAATGTACAAGTAATGAATGAAATTGCAATACTGTGTAGCTCAAATACTGATTATTCTGATAAAGCAATATAACAATATAGAAGACTGATAGCATTCTAAGCCTAAAATATAACTGACTGTAATATCTATTTATCTTGCTTGAATTTAAGGTACTTAAATATTTTAGTGTTATAAAATTTTGAGTATATGACTATCCTAGCTTCCTTAGAAAAAACATATGATGAATCCTATATACAACCATAACAACTGAACTACAATAATTGCGTAGAATTCAGGAACTCTAGGTCTGAAGAACTGACTGAAAATTAAAGAGATGGACTAATTCTAGGGACTCAATAGGTGAAAGGAACCCATTAATCAAATCCCACATACCTGGAGATAAAATCCACAGAATAATACTTTGCTTCAAATCCTGAAGTTGGAGAATCCTCTATATGTTCTTGAGAAGTAAAAAGTGTTTCTTTTGCTAAGAGTAGACTGGTTTTGGGAGAATGGGGAAGTTTTTAGGCTAAGTATTATTAAGACCCCCTAATTTACACCCAAAATGACTAAGTGTAGAAGTCAAAAAGATTTAAAAAAGACCAGAATGCCCTTGACTTAAAAAGAAAAATTTAAATTTTTTTCCCACCGAACGGGCTACCTAATGGGCGTCGGGCCTGCGATGACCCATCAGACCTGGCCATCAGAGAGGGCATGGATGGGGCTGGGTATCTGGTCTATTTTAATGGTGGGGTTGATGGCCCATGGAGTCTCCCACACCCTTTTCCCTTGATCATCGTATCGGGGAGGTGGCTTTAAGCCACTAGCGCATTCCCACGATGGGTCCCATGGACCATTGGACTTTCGATGCTCATGGTGGCTGCTCATTGAGGCTGAGCTCGCTGAACTACTCCCACAACCGGCCTGACAAGCTGTCTTGCCTCACATGGTCAGTGGCACATGCCTGTGGAGCATGAAAATTATAGAAAATACTAAATTCTTTTTGAGGTGTCTGAGTTTTAATGCATGTTTGAATTCTAGGGTGTTACACCTCGTTTGCTGTTTATTGAGTGTATGCTCTGGTAGTATGGGATACAAGAGGGTTTGTTTTTACTTGTATGTATTTCTCGGGTTTATGGGCACTCGTTGGGACTGTAGGTAGATTTGTTATGCGATCCTATTGTAGTATTCGTTCATATTATAGTTACATTTGGGTTATTGTCCGATTATTTGTATTTGTGAGTTGTGTTATTAGCATGATTTAGTTAGTAGTATTGTTTCAAGCATGAGTACGTCTTACTTGATTTTCCTTCCTTCCCTTTTTACTTGAGGTTACCGGTATACCACTATTTTTCTTAAACTCTCTCTTTATATATATTTTTATTGCAAGGATCAAGGTGTGTTCTCCTTTCCTTTACCTGTGTTCTATGTATATATATCTTCTATGCCTAGCATCATATTCTTGTATTCTCTTTGTATTCTATCTGTGCTAGTTTCCACGTGCTTTTCTCTATTTGTTTCTTTAACTACTTTCATTCATATATGCTATTTACTGCTTTTATATCTTATATGTGTTTATTAAGACTATTATGCCTACTGGGTACTCGTTGCTTTACAATTGGTGCTCATACTACACTTCTGCATCTTCCAGGTACATATCCTAGTGTGAGCTCTCGTTGTTGATACCGCGAAGACTCGTGCAACACTCAGACATCCGAGACTGAGGGTGAGCTCCTGGCGACCGGGGCTTATCTTTTATCTCATTTTTTGTACCATGTACTCTTTTTGTTATTCAGAGACAGATGTATATTCTATTTTTTACCCTTTTTGTACTCTGCATATGTAGTAGTAGCTTCTATACTGTGATACCAGGTCGTGGGATGGTTTGGCTTCCTTTATGTTTATTCCAGTCATTATATTCCTTTACTTTTCTCTCTTGGTTCCGCTTATATATTGCTTCTTTCTCGTGCTTAGTTTTTAGTAGCCCATTACTAACCGTTCCAGGCTATGGGAATTGGTTTGCCTACATCAGAGTTGTAGGTGCTATCATGACCAGAGAAATTGGGTCGTGACATATTCATAATCTTTATAGTAATTACATGTATACATGATACAGTTGCAATATAGTAAAGTTTACTACTTGATTCATTTAATCAGAGATTATCATTGGTTATCCAAAGTTCATAAATTGTCATTTAGAGCTTACTATTTGAATAATTGATTTCACAGTATAATTAATTGAATATTATTCATTAGCCTTCATGGCATCAGTTGTTAAAATATAAATTAAGTGATAGGAGAAAAGTTCAGAGATATTATATTCACTTGACTCACGACACATCACTGCCTTGTGCACATGACTGAGACCACATACCCTCAGAGTTAAGCCTAGGCGCATACTAGCCTATTATGGTTATATACCCTCAGAGTTTAGCCATTCATGGGGTACCTCCATGCGGACTGACCCTCAGAGCTGAGCCTTTATGGAATCTTCTCAAAGATCATAGACAACAAGATATATCATTCACATATGAGATTTAGAGATCATAGAGTTTATATTCCATTCATATGATATTAAGCCCTCGAGGCTTATTTTAATCAGAGGTTACTATTTATCCATTTGAAAGTATATAAGTTATATTGTTCCACTTATAATTGTATCATCTGATCCCATTGTAACAAAAACCCATAAAACACTTAGGTAAGAATTTCAAAGTGATTCCATATGATTTACATATTTCATAGGTTACTGCCTAGCACATGTATATCTCAGTTGGTCACAATATTGATTCTTTCATTATGCTATCTTATCTATACTTGTTATTTTGTATGAATAACATACCCTAGAACATGTTTTATATGTACTGAAACTCCTATGGAATGGGGTGCTGCATTCTTTTAAATGCAGAATGATCTTAGGCGTATTTACACACCTAAGGGTCATTATCCTTGCACGTTTAGCTTAGTTTTGAAGATAACTTGATACACTATTGAGGTATTTAGTGTGTAAAGGGTGTATTTTGTGGCTAACGTGTTTGCTTATAGTGTTTGGGTAGCATTTGGAACAAATAATAAGCTAAAAGAATCAAATAGAGTTTAGACGATAAAACTAGCCTTGCTAGCTTGAGCTATGCCTATTCTAGCGTACTTGTATGAGCTTTATTGTGTTGTATTGGCTTATGTGTGTTGTGAGCTCTTGTAGGAGACCTTTGAAGGAGTTATGGAAGCTAATTGAAGCCTACAAACATGCTACAAACTATTAGGACACAAAGCAAGGTTGAAAGAGTTCATAGGAGTGAAAATGAACGTCAAAAGAACCACCCCCATGCCACGGGAGCTAGCCTCCGCGATGGGAGGTATGACACGGAGGTGAGGCAGCATGAAGCTACAATTTATAGTGGACAGGAGTGATGAGGCTATGCCATTCCAGCCAATTAGGGCATTTAGCAGCGTGATACACTGCCTAGTCAGGGCTATGGGCAGCGTGTCACGGACCTTGTTCCCGACGCATGAAATTTCTCCCCCACTATAAATATGACACTTTGTTTCAATTGTAAACATCTTTGGATGACTTTGGATTGCAAAAACAAAAGGAGAAGGCTGCCTTAGGGTTCTTAATCTCTTCTTTTTCTTTACTTAATTCTTGTATGAACTACAACACTTTTGTAACCGCGAAATAGATTATGAGTGGCTAAACACCCTCGTTCTAGGGTTGAGTCTACAACATGATTGCTTGATTATGGATATTTAGTTGGTTTATTGTTTATCATGTCTTGTTATTGTTCTTAGCTTAACTATTCTAAAGCGTCATGAACTTTAGGATACATCAAAGTCTCAAAACAAATTAACCATAGCAGTTAAGAGGCGGAATGAAGAACGTAGGAGGTATGGATCACATTATTTTACTAGAAGTAGCATGACTAAAAGATTGGGATCTTAAAATTTTTTAATCTATAGATCCATCTGAAAATTGAACTACCTGCTCAATGCTTGAATTTTCCTCTCAATATCTGGCTCCGTTATAGAGTCAAAGTGCCAATTATCTTTAATTAATACGTCATCCCATTTTATCATTTTTGGTACAAAGGTTTTATTATGATTATGATTGGCTTCCATAGGCACGGTAACTCCTTTATTGCTTACTATTTTGGCCTTAGGGGCTAAGGTAGTTTTCATTAGTCTATAATATACTCTATATATTATGGCTATTTCTCTAGTATTTATTTTACTATTCATATTTTTTGTTTTAACATTTATTGTTAATGTATCCATAACATTCTGATCATTAATATCTATAGAGAAGTTGGGATAATAATTAAAATATATGGGACCATTAGCTAAATTACTTTGTAATACTGCTAATAATGAGTCACCAAAATTTAGTAATCTATTATCTCTTAGGAGAAGACATATAGGTACATCTAGACCTAAACGATATAGTGGTTTAACTGCTACTTGAACAAGTCCTATATGAAGAAACTTGTAATTTTTCCTATATCTGTTAATATCTTCAGCCGCTAATAATTTAATAGTTTCAATATTCTTATTAATATCCGAATTAAAATTTGATGATGATAAGGTCATAAGAACCATATCCGAAAAAGCTGATAATGACATCAACAAGTTGAGTTCTAGATACTCTAATAAAAAGAACTGTTATAAGAAACCCTCTTTTCTGGATATGCAGTATGAAGAAAATGAATTTTTATCTCATACATCACATTCTGAAAGTCAAATTGCTGAATGAAATATTGATGGACTCGCGGAACATCACATATATAATAAACTGCATGAAATGGGAATGGCCATAATGGCATATAGAATGAAAAATATTACGGATAAATAAGCTGCCACATTAATTGTAGCAGGATTTACGAGAACACTAAAATATTGGTGGGATAATTATCTCACCAAAGATAATAAATAAAGTGTATTAAATTCTACTACTATTACCCAAGTTATTAAGACTGAACCCAAATGACAAACTTTTGAAAATCAAATCTCAGAAGACGCCACCGCTACTTTAATTTATAGCATAGCTAAACATTTTATAGGGGAACCTCAACTTTTCTAAGATAGAAGTCTAGAGATATTATCAAACCTATCCTATCCAAAATTAGATGATTTTAGATGGTACAAAGATGTCTTTCTCAACAAAGTCATGGTTAGAGAAGACTGTAATCATGATTATTGGAAAGAAAATTTATAAGTGGTTTACCAGCATTATTTGCTGAAAAAGTTAGGATAAAATTAAAAGATAGGTTCGAGGGTAAAATTTTCTATAGTCAATTAACTTATGGTGATCTTATAAGCTTTATAAATGTCACTGGACTTGAATTATGTACAGACATGAAACTAAAAAATCAACTAAAAGGGGACAGTAAAATATCACGAAGCAAGCTAGGGAGTTTTTGTCAGGACTTTGGATATGTTAAATTATCTGCCCCTTCAAAAGAAGAATCCAAGAAAGAAAAGAAGACATAAATATTATAAGAATAAATTGGAAAAACTCCATTATTACAAAAGAAGATTTAAAAAACATAAATCCACCAAAGGTGGCACTAAATCTTATAAAAATAATACTGACAAAATCTTGGAACTGTGAAAAGTTTGGTCACCGAGCTAGAGATTTCCGAGTACCTAATAAAAAAAGATAAAAATAAATATGTTAGAACTTGAACAAAAAGTCAAGAATAAATTATATTCTATTCTTGAGAAAAATGAAAATAGTTCTTCCTCTGAGGAAAGCCTTAGTGACGAAGATCAGCTTAATATCACATATAGTTCTGACAACAGTGAGTCAAGTAATCACTGTGGATGCAACAACGCAATTTGCACTTGTGATAGCCGCACTATAAATGCCATTATTAATAGTAACAAGGAGATTTTCTTTGAGATGATTGACCATATTGATGATCATGATCTTAAAAGAAAATATTTAATAGAATTAAAAAATATAGTTCTTAATCAACAACCAGAAAAAGAAACTATTGAACCCTTTAATATGAAAAATGTATTAAATAAATTTAAAGAACAAAAGTCTGACACAACACTACAAGATCTTCAGACTGAATTATTTCACATAAAAAGAGAAGTTAAGGAGCTTAAGCTAAGACTTGACAAGCTAGAAACATAATCACTTACCGATAAAATTATAAAGGATTTGAAGCCTAAGCACGAACCAACGTCATACGAGCCTGGAGAAACGTCAAAATTAGGAAAAGATGAGGAAGAAGAAATAGAGTCGCTAGAAGAAACTCTAGAAACCAAATCAGGAAGTAAAACAATTGCAATAGTTAAAGCTCAGAGTTACCACATACCTATTACATTAGTCATAAATAAAAATTATACTGTTCATAAAATTTCATTATTAGATACAGGTGCAGATCAAAACTGCATAATTGAAGGAATAATTCCTACTAAATACCTTGAAAGGAGTACTACCCGATTATTCTCTGCAACAGGAGAAAGACTCAAAATAAATTATAAACTCCATAGGGCACACATCTGCAATGACGGAATTTGTTTCATTAATGATTTTGTAATTACCAAAGACATAAATGAAGAAATAATATTAGGTATCCCTTTTATAACTCAAATAAAACCATATACCGCCACGTTAGATGGCATCCACACCACTGCAATAGGAAAGTAAATTATTTTTCCTTATCTAAATAGTATGTCAAAAGAGGAAAGTGACTTTGTCAAAGATTAAACTATCTTTAGAATAAATCTACTTTCACAATAAATAAACTATTTAAAGGATAAAATAAAAATTAAGAGAATTGAATCATCTTTAAAACCCCCGGAAGTAGAAGCCAAAATTAAGAGCCTCCAAGATGTCATCGAACAAGAAGTCTGTTCGGACTTTCCTAATGCCTTTTGAGAAAGGAAAAGACATATTATTGAATTACCATATATCGAGAGATTCAAAGAAAGAGTCATCCTCACTAAGGCGAGACTTATACAAATGAACCATGAATTAATGGAATATTGTAAAAAGAAAATCAATGATTTACTTGATAAAAAAATTATTAGACCTTCTAAGTCACCTTGTAGTTGCTCAGCATTTTATGTCAACAATAGCACAAAAAAGGAGAGAGGAGCCCCAAGACTGGTCATAAATTATAAGCCCCTTAATAAGGTTCTAAAATGAATTAGATACCCGATACCCAATAAAAAAGATCTTCTTAAAAGAACCTATAAAGCTAATATTTATAGTAAGTTCGATATGAAATCAGGATTTTGGCAGATACAAATCGCCAAAAAGGATAAATATAAAACAACCTTTAATGTACCTTTTGGACAATACAAATGGAATGTAATGCCATTCGGATTAAAGAATGCACCATCTAAATTTCAAAATATTATGAATAATATATTTAATCAATATAGTAATATTTCTATAGTTTATATAGATGAAGTTTTAATATATTCAGAGGATATTGATCAACACTTTAAACATATTCAAACTTTTTTAAAAATTGTTAAACAAAATGGGTCAGTAGTAAGTGCTAAAAAGATTAAGTTATTTCAAACTGCTATTAGATTTCTGGGTCATGACTTATATCAAGGAACCTATAAACCCATTTATAGAGCCATAGAGTTCTTATTCAAATTTCCAGATGAATTAATTGATAAAACGCAGCTCCAAAGATTTTTAGGGAGTCTCAACTATGTTGCGGATTTTATTCCAAATATTAGGTAGATTTGTAAACCTCTTTATCAATGTCTTAAGAAAGATCCAGTCCCATGGGGATTAGAGCAAACTAAGACAGTTCAAAAAATTAAATCAATAGTTCAAAAACTTCCACGTCTAGGAATACAACATCCCGAGGCATTCATGATTGTAGAAACCGATGCCTCAGACATAGGATATGGAGGCATTCTTAAACAAAGAGTCTCTCTAGAAACCCCCGAACAATTAGTAAGATTTACTTCAGGTGTATGGAATAATGCCCAAAAAAATTATAGTACAATTAAAAAGAAAATTTTTGCTATAGTACTATGTATTACCAAATTTCAAGATGATTTAATAAATAAAGAATTTTTGTTAAGAGTAGACTGCAAAGCAGCCAAAGATGTTTTACAAAAGGATGTTAAAAATTTAGTTTCTAAAAAAATATTTGCTAGATGGCAAGCTTTATTAACCAGTTTTGATTTTCAAATAGAATTTATAACAGGGGAAAATAATTCTCTCCCCGATTTTTTAACAAGAGAATTTTTACAGGGAAATTATGAGACCCGGAACCCAAGGAATAAGACCTCAGAGGCCCCCATTCCCAGCCTTCAAACCTGAAGAAAAATTGAAAGATCTTTTAAGGAAACAGATAAACCAAAACCCGAGAATAGATTTCAGTTCTGGCAGAATTTCCATATATGCCAAAAGCTACCATTCCTTCACCATTAAAAGAACATATAACCAGTTTGACCAAAGCTACGATTCCTTCATCATTAAAAGAACCTATAACCAGTTTGACCAATTTACAACCTCTTAAAACAGTTTTCAGGGAAGATTCCTCCTCAATAGGTAATAAAGACATCACTGTCCGAACCAAGGATAGTTACAAAATGAAGCCACCGTAGACGTACGCTCAGGCAGTCCTCCCAACTACCCCAGAATGGAACATAGAGATTACTCCAAATAAAAAGCAATTTGAAATAATAGATTTGCAGGTATTGCCGATCATGGCACTTGATAAAAGATACGGAGGTTTCGGAGTACCATATTAATTAAAACCTTGCTATACAAATTGAAATTATGTGGAGACAGAGGATCCCTTCAAAATCCGAAGGTATTATGAGTTCATTTTAACAGATACTGATTCAGTGAAGATCGAGCACAAATTAAAAGATTTTAATAATCCAGACAGTATTGAATCCTCAAAATTCACAATTAAAAGGATTCTAAGTCCCTTTGAATGGTTCAAGGATCATTTACATACCCCTATTCCCCTATCAGAAGTTCATCGACCCCAGACAAACAATTGGTATGATTATAAGGCGGCCTGGTACAATTTCATGTATGTTAGGCCCTATACTCACTCCTAGTTTGTGAAATATTCAGAGGAGATGAAAAGTGCAGTAATCCCTAAATGGTTCTACGAATGGTGGAGCCAATTTGGAGGAAATAAACAGGTATTGTCAAGACATTTTCAGAAGTAGTTTGAAAAATTCTAGGTAGAGCAGAATATCTCCACCCTACCGGAAAATGTCAAGTTATGTAAAAATTTTATTGCTAAAAGAATCTCTTACATTATTTATTGGTCCTTCGACATTCATGAATTTGAAAGGATCAAATATTTAAGTAAGACCATTAGAATCAAAGGTTGGACACCAATAGTCCAAGACAATACTAGAGCCTCAAGCTCGTCATCACAACAAGAATCTCAGCTATCTAAAGAGGAATTAAAAAGGAGGCTCGAAGAAGATTTATAAAATCTGAACAAGGAATCCGAACCAAAATAAATAATAGAGTTATTAGACACTGCATCCTCACATACAAGTGAGCCCAGCAATGGAGATATGATGGATCCGCAAGGGATAGCTCAAGCTTATCTCCTCAACTAAAGAGAAGAACCAGCATGCCCTTTCAATGGAATAAAGAGTTACTACAAGTCAACAGGTGTAGAATCAGCACAAAAGACAAATAGCTATGGAATTTGAAAAGTAGCAAAAGGCAAAAATCAGCAAAAGAGAAGAAGTAAAAAGAAAGCAACATTAAATGGCACAAAATTTAGCAAGAAGATAAGGAGCAAAGCAACAATAAATGGCATAAAAATCAGCAACAAAAGGAGTGAAGAGGTAGCTACATCAAATGCCAAGGTTATATTTTCAAGGGAGCAACTTCCAACAAGATAAATATAATTTTTAATATCCGTGTAAAACTAAGTCTGCCACATGTAGACACGTGTTAAATAAATAGAATTAGTAGTAAATTGAGTCAGTGTTTTTAGAACCATGTAATGTTAATTCTGCCACCTGTGGACAAATGTAAAATAGATAGACATATGTAAAATAGATAGCCTTTGTAATTAGTCGAGTAAGTACTTCGAGGTCTATTTAAGACCTTCACTTTGTAAGAAGGAGGGCATTCGAAAATTTAGGAACTCACTTCCATATTGCCCACATTTTATCTCTCTGTACTCAACCTTTCCTTCTAATCAATAAACATCTTTTGTAAGTACTTTCCCTACTGTTATTTTAATTTGTTTTCAAAATAGAAATTTTTTGTAGTATCTTATTTGCACCTTTTGTTTAATTTTTTTACTGTTCTTTTATTTGTTTAATTTTCCTAATGTTCTTTGTTAATATTTTCATATTATATAATAATATTTTAATATTATATCTATGATCCATTCAGGTGGGGTATGCGTATGAATAGCTAATTCTTTATACTATCCTAGAGCCAGTCAAAATTATGTTGCTCTTGAAATAATTATTTCATTGAGTAGTCTTTGCTGTTACTCTTCATCTACTTTCTTAGTTTTATTCCTTGAGTTGGGTAGCCATTTAATCACGGTCTAGACGTTGGCAAGCCTGTATCTTTCGTTGGATTAGCTCTAGATTTGTCATGTATTAGAGCCGGACCCGGATGGTATTCCATTCGCCAAACTTAAAGGAATAGGATAACAGAAAGTTAAGGAAGATAACCAAAAAATACTACACGAAAAAATAATTGTTAAGGAGTAACATCTAAAGTAGATATTGGTTCCAAGATAGTACTACAAAACCCCTCTTTTACCCCATATTTTATTCAAATTTTAATGGATGCTCCAATAATCGAAACATAATAAATAGTATTAATATTTCTGCTACCGCTACTAAGATAGCGAAAATAGAAAGTAATCTACAAAATTGGAATATTCCAAAAGAACATTTTAAAAGGGTTTATAAAACTGGACACTTTGATTTTATAAAAAAATATAATATTAAAACTTCTAAATCTACGGTTGCTATTAATAAGAATATTGAAACTATTAAATTATTAGAGGCTGAAGATATTAACAGATATAAGAAAAATTACAAGTTTCTTCATGTAAGACTTGTTCAAGTAGGAGTTAAATCACAATATCGTTTAGGTCTAGATGTACCTATATGTCTTCTTCAAAGAGATAATATATTACTAAATTTTGATGACTCATTATTAGCAGTATTACAAAGTAATTTAGCTAATGATCCCGTATATTTTAATTGTTATCCCAACTTCTCTATAGATATTAATGATCAGAATGTTATGAATACATTAAGATTAAATGTTAAAATAAAAAATATGAATAGTAAAATAAATACTAGAGAAATAACCATAATATATAGAGTATATTATAGACTAATGAAAACTACCTTAGCTCCTAAGGCTAAAATAGTAAGCAATAAAGGAGTTACCATGCTTATGGAATCCAATCATAATCATAATAAAAACTTTGTCCCAAAAATGATAAAATGGGATGCCGTATTAATTAAAGATAATTGGCACTTTGAGCAGGTAGTTCAATTTTCGGATGAATCTATAAATTTAAAAAATTTAAGATCCCAATCTTTTAGTCATGCTACTTCTAGTAAAAGAATGTCTTTTTCAAGATCCTCATTTTTGAAAACCCAAGAAGAAAAGGACTTAACTCTTGAAGACATAGAGAAAAAATTAAAGGGAGTAGATTTTTTGAAAATAATTTCGAAAGTGGAATACGAACCTAGAATTACCAAGAAACCAATAAGTCCCATTGCTAGTGAAATGCTAGGAGTAAGAGACTCTTTGTGCATGATCAGTTCAGATGAAGAATTTGAACCTGACTTTGAATATCTAGATAAACTGTAGACGGATTCAGACAATACAATAAAAAGGGAGTGGTATGTCCAAAAATATTCATTAAAGAAAAGAATATCCTTTAGAAAAAATTGGCACACTGATATGAAAAGAATAATATGTAATATCAAAATTTTTAAATGGTTTGAGTATACTGGAAAATTAGATGATCAAAAAGAATCATTAAATATGATTGTCAATAAATGGTAACTAAAACTAAGGTGGTTGAATCTATAATTCCCCCATTAGAAGAAATTAGTTTACCCGTAGATGGTAGAGTTGTTACTGTACACCCTTTAAACATGATATATTAGATACTAAAGGTCAATAAAGATATAAATCGGATAATTCAATAAAATAATTATACGAATCAACTGCTATATGTGGTCTCCAATCAAATCCTTAAAAGTTGATTTATTAGCCAGAAATGCATATTTTTATAATGGACTTCTCCTCTTCAGTTGCAAAAAGACAAGAGGTACTCCAAAAACTCTCCTAGACTACCCTACATCTTGGAAGCACTAGAGAGGAGGTATTGTGGCTTAAATGGGGTAAAACCCATGGATTTCATGCCTAGTTCTCGTTAGAATTCACCTCCACAAAGCCATAAGTTTGTGGTCAGAATTCTACAGCAGCTGCTTGATATTCAGGTAGGCTAGGTTTAACTGAGTAGTATAGACTTATTTTTGACTATATAATATATGGTAGATTGATGGGAAATTTCATTCTTAAGCCTTCGGGCATGGAGTATTGATGGATAAAATATATTAATTATTGTTATTGAGGGTGGGAAATTACTGTGGTAGGTTATGTTGACCCTATGACTGTCGATGGATGTTATATTATGATTGTCAATCTTTGGGCAGTCATATTTTAGGGTGATTTCATGGAACTGGTAATGATAAACTGCAAAGGGATTTCTAGGTCGTAGTGGATTCCCAGAATTGTATGAACGAGGGAAATGGGATGAACAAGGAAGGTACTGAGTTTGTGGTATTAGAGAACATACTTCTTGTGGATGTATGTGTACTCCTAAGTAAATCTAGTATTTGAGGTATGTGAAAAAATGTTCTTTATTGGTTAGGCCGGGGTTAGTCTTCGTATATGTCATCAATGCTGGAATAATGAACTGTTAGTCGTAGTAGGTGATGTTTAACTTGTTACCCAAATTACATTATATGTACATATTAGCTATTTCGTTCATATTACTTGTACAATACATTTTTATGGAATGAGAAAATGAATGTTAAATGATATCTGGTTGTCAATCTCATGCAATGAACTTGTCTTAAATGCTTGTGGGTTTCAGAAGTGTGGGTTGTATTCATTGTAGTTATGATTGTGTGGTATATGTGTATCTTTAGTTTGCTTGGGTACCATTCCTGGTACAGATTATCAGTTAGCTCGGCTACCATGCCTAGTATGAGATATCTATCAGTTGGCCCGGGTACCACGCCTTGTACATGTTTCATTATTCTTTTGTGTGTTTGTTCCCTGAGTGAACTGGGTTATTCATTGTGATGTATTTATTACATTTTTGTCCATGAGGGGCCAGACTAGTGTGATTAAATGTTGGGATGGTTCTTATGTAGATCGAGATTGCATGTTAAACACCTTAGATTATGTCCTAGGGATCCTTAGGTGGTCCGAGTTACTTAAGAGGTATGTTGAATCTTATATGAGTTGTTGTGGTGGTTTTGGACATATTTCGTGTTGTTGTTAAGTCAGGGTTGATTACTGAGAGTCTTACTTTTATTAACTGACTTGAACTGTATATGTCTGTTAATATGGTCTGGAACATACCTGATAGGGTGGTTGAGTCAGGATGGTAAATATGAGTTTTTCAGGTTGTCCATTAAATTGGCTAAGGGTCAAGGACTAGGGTTATTTCTATAGGATTTTAAGTGAGAAGTGACGGACTGGTTAACAAGGATAGTTAGCAACTTTGATTTTAGGATTGGAACTAGTAAGAAAATTCTAGTGTTGGTAAGATGGGTAGGCTTGGAAAGTCTTAGTGTTATAGGAGCTCAACTTATGACCAGGATGGAAGGGTGGAATGAATTCTAATAGTGGAGTTTGCAGTTGAATGAGGTAGGGAGGCTTGAGATAGAGTGTATAAGTTCATCGGTATTATACCTTGGTAGTAAGGGCTGTTGATAGAGGACCAAGATTGTATAACTTCAAGTTGTATGTTTTTTCTTGAATATTTATATGATATTATATGATGAATTCGGGTCAACTAATGATGCCTACTAGTGTGTGTTATTTGTACTGATACTACACTTGCTATGCCATTTGATATAGTGTGGTTGTAGGATCAATGATATTTCCTAGGTGAAGCCGATGGTGATCTTCAACAGCTTCTACTCCTTTCTTTTTTATGGTGGGAGCTGTGTCTCATTTAGCTCTTGTATTCTTCTAAAAGCTCTTTTACCTGTTTAGACTAGTTCCTAGGGAGGGGTTCAGTTATATTTCAAAAAGCTTTCAATTGTAACCAAGGTTGAGATTGATTTTTAATTTCATTAAGATGATATCTCATGTTTTCTATTTACTTCCGCATTACCTATTTTAATCGGGTGACAAAGGTTCTCCTATCTAGATGATTTAGAGTAGGTTTCTGCACGGCCCGGTAATTGGGTCATGATAATTGAAGAGCACATCAAATCTTGCATCACAGAGTTGACTGATGCTGAGTAGGTTATGCTTGAGCCCAACAACCAGGTATACTTCAATTAAATCACATGAAGGACTAATATTTATAGATCCAACTCCTACTACTTCTCCTTTAACATTGCCACCGAATCTCACATGTCCACCATCAAAGTCTTTTACTGATTAAAATTTTCACTTTTGCCCGTCATATGTCTGGAACACCCATTTATCCACATACCCTTTTGGTAGGCTCTTTTGGTGTGTTCCTGCAAAACAAAGTGATTAGTTTCTTTTAGGTACCCAAGTATTCTTGGGTCCTTAATGGTTAGAAGGTGTTTCTTTAGGTCTCCAAATCCATTTTCCAGAGGAGTATCCTCTATAGCTGATTGATTTTTTACCAACTCTTCCACACGAAAAACATGTAGGTTTATGAAAAGAAGTGGAGGATTTAGCAGAGTAAAAGATTTTGGAAGAAAATCCTGAAGAATGATTTATGAAACTTTTATTAGGTAATTTGGATGATTTGACTGAGGCATGACTTTGTGATTTCTAGATGCCACGATGTTGCATCTTGATTTTACCAAGTTCTTCTTCAAATAAGTCCACTTCAATATGACTTGATTCTAGAAGAATTTGCCAGTCTTTCTTTTCTTGAGCAAGTTTATTGTATTCATCAATAACTTTTTGCAGATCATCAGTAACCATGTCAAGAGAGGCTTGAAGATTAGAATAGTTCTGACAGTTAGAAGAACTTAACTCACTTGATTCACCAACAGCCATGAAGCAGATATTTGTAGTTTTAGTTTTCTCATTATCTATAATTTCTTCATCACTCCAAGCTTCGAAGTTCTTATTTCTACTTTGAGAACTCTTTTTCTTGAGCCTTTGACAATTTGGCTTGATATGTCCAATTTTTACGCACTGATAACAACATTCTTCATCATTTTCTTTAAAGTTTTTCTGTGGTTTATGTTGTCTCTATCTCAGCATGTGCTTGACTCAACGATTTATAAGTGTCATTCCTTCATTGTTAATTTTTTCCATATTCTCTTTATTTTCTGATGCCACAACATTGAAGGCTACTATTTTCCTTCTTTCCTCCCTGTTGTACCTATTGATATGATTTTGTTTCATAGGCCATGAGATTGCCTCGTAGTTCATCATAAGTCATCCTTTGCAAGTCTCCATACTCAAAAATGACAGCCTTAGTTTCCCTTACTTTAGAAAGACCTCTGATCAGCTTTCTGACTTGTAGCCCATTTGAGTAGTCCATTCCCAGAAACTTTAGTTCACTGACTATTTTGCTGAATCGTGAGAACATAGTTTCCATAGTCTCATCGTCAGCCATTTTGAAGAGTTCATACTCATTTACTAGAGTACTTATTCTTGCTTCTTTGACTTTGCTGGTTCATTCATATGTGACTTCAAGCTTGTCCCACATTTCTTTTGCAGTGTCATAGGTAGATATATTCTCGTATTCTGATCCACTCACTGCACAATACAGTAAGCTAATAGCTCTAGCATTAGTTTGAATTACCTCTTGTTGTTCTTTTGTCACATCAAAAGTTTCAAGATCAATTTTACTAGTGGACTCCTTTTTGAAATCTTTTGTAGTGACGCCTGGAATTGGCTTTGGTCCCTTTTTGATTATGACCCATGCCTAGAAGTCATTTGCTTGAACAAAGATTCTGAATCTTTCCTTTTAGTGAGAGTAATGCTGACCATTGAAGTAAGGAGGTCAATTTGATGAGTGTCCATTTTGTAGAATAGCACCAACAATTTGATAGTCAGTCATCTGATCTTTTCTCCACGTGCAATTAAGCAGCTGTATAGTGAAACTTTCTCTGATACCAATCTTGGGCAAAGGCGAGACCGACACTCAATGCCTTAACTTATCCTAGCAAGCAACTAGCATGACATGACACTTGAGGCATATATGGAAAAAGAAACATATTCATAAAATAAGAGCTTAAGGAATATTCTCATTCATAAAACAATTTACTAAATAAAGAAAATAATTTTAATTAATAAAAATACAGTTTTCAAAACATAAAGACGCTAAGGTCAAATCTAAAACATAGCATGCGTCCGGACATCATGTCACGACTCAATTTTTCGGTCATGATGGCTCCTACATTCCCCCCAGTAGGAGAACCAACCCCCGTAGCCCAGGACAGTTAGTAATGGGCTACTATCTAACAAATAAGCAAAAGTAAGAGAACAAGATGAAGAGAATAGATAGAAGGAATATATATATATATATACATATGCGGAAACTAAACCAAACCCCAAGACCTGGTATCATAGTATAGAGCCAAAACTACATACATGGAGTGCAAACGATCCAAAGCAATATATACAGATGTCTCTGAATGGTAATAGATTACATAAAGCAAAAGATAAACTAAAACTAAGCTCCGATCGCCAAGAGCTCACCCTCAGTCTGAAGTAATCCCCAACGGATCTCCAAGCACGAATCAGAGCAATCTAACGGCGAGGGCCCACTCTAGGATCTGCACCAAAAGATGCAGGGGGTAGGGTGAGCACCAAATGCGAAGCATAACGTACCTAGTAGGTATCATAGGCCGACTGGGCACATATAAGATAAAATCGTAGTAACAGACAGAATAGAAGCAAGCAGTCACGGAAATCAACGGAAGGTACACGGGAACTAGCCCAGAGGGAAATCAACAGAAATACTTGTGAGGCCAGTAAGCAGAATATACACACCATAGGCACAGGTGAAAGTAAGAAATAACGCACCTGGGTCCTTGCAATAACAGTGTATACATAATAAGTTTACGAAATGGACGGTATACCGGTAACCTCAAGTGTAAGAAGAGGGAAAGAGTAATGATAGGCATGCTCAGAGACATGAATCAAACTCAACTAATCATATCAATCTTAAAATCTAGAAACTAACAGTTTAGCAGTAACCAATTTCATATTTAACCGTAATAGGGAACAATTCTGTAAGTAAATAGCAAGAGTCTACCTACAGTCCCCCGGCCGACCATACAACCGAGGAACATAAACAAGTGAAAACAAACCCTCCGGTATCCTATACTACCGGAGCGTACAATCAACAAACAACAAACAAGGGTGGAGCCTCAAACAATGAATGATATGATGCATGAAGATCTCAAGTGAAATGGTATCTTTGTATGTACCTCCTCCAGTGCCGATCCGGCCCAGCAGGTAGGTTCCATGGAAGGACACTGCCCGTATACCTCTACTCCCCCGTATACCCTTCCTCCGGCACACGCAGCCCGAAGCCCCAGGCCCAGATGGCAAGGTCCATGGAGGTCCCTGACCCCATACTAAAACTCAGTATCAAAACATGTCATCTGGAAGCAAGTCCGGGTTCAAGATAGAGACCCAGTCTCGAATATGCATGCCCAGACCCTGTCCAGGACTAAAGTAGTGGGAAAATATCTCAAAAAAACCCCTCCAAGGGTGCCCGGGCATAACCGGGTTTAAACAGTAGAAAGTCATCTCAGGTGCTCGGTCCGACCGAGGCTAAAAATCATCTCAAGTAGCAAGAAAACTCAACTAGCACCCCGGCCCTGCCGAGTCTAGCGTTAATCATAAAACTGATAATTTAAATCATAATTTTACTTTCTTTTACCCAAGAATATTCACAAAGTAAATCAAACTATATCCAATTTATTCCCATAAGAAAAATGGGCCCCCGGGGCCATGCAAGGTTTAGAAAATAGTGTCAGTAGGCCTGATGCCCAAACCGTAGTAAAGCATGGATAAAACTTCTTTATATGCATGGAAATGGTATGATCAAACACAATAGCTTCCCAGCAGCTCACAATCAACCTATCGACCCTGCACAGGCCCACAACTACTCAGCAAGTATAACCAGCCTAGAAGGATAATTCTATGCCCGGGACTCGCGGACATTCCCAAAATCCCACCTTCTATGTTCCAGAGTCAACAAGGTCTCACAGGACCACAAGGGTAAATAAAATATATCGGCAAGTACTACAAGCAAAGGAGGAACAAAAGTAGGCGGACATGAATAAAGCGGTCGAGGTCTATGGTACCAACCTAATAATCCAACCCAAGGATGCCAGCTAGTACAATTTTATCCGATATTCTAAGTCTAGGGAGTTTAAACCGTAACCTACCTGTCCGCCGATGACAAGCTGCTAGGATTATAATGTCCAAGCTTGAACCGCTCCGAAAGGCTCCAAAACGAACTCAAACTCGGATTTAGGCTTGAATAACTTGATGTAGATAATTGATTTTCTCTTTGGTGATCCAATATAACGTAAAAAAAATACTTTTCACTAAATCATCTTCACCATGTATGCAAATATGTAAGTAACGTGCTTATGAGGATAACATAAGCTCAAATTGTAGCATAGCAAATATTACTGTTTCCACCCAAGCTTGCTAGGTGCAGGTGCATATATGGTCTTAACCCTTGGATAATTGTAATATTTAAGAAGGAACAAACAAAGGGTATCAAATTAAGTGAAATAATCATTTCCAAAGTGAAATATCTTTTTGTACTATTGATGCACCTCTCCCTCCACTTCCACGTGGAAGTGGAGGTGTCACCCTCACATATCATCTTATCCACTTAACTTTTGATAGGGACTGTGTCACGCGTGTATTCGGATATTGCATAGATTCGTGGTAAAATATATATAACTTTTTAAATATACCATAATTCATAGAAAATTATTTCAAACAAAACCTACTATATTATAATAATAATTTTTAACATAACTAAATTTACTATCTCCATTAAATTAATACAATGTATAAAAATCTTATAAAATAAATACATACACAATTATATCATAATAAAAGTATTTTTCAAGTACGCACGATTTTGATACTCAAGAACTCTCTTGGAACCCTCCCTTATGTTTTCTCACTGTTTCAGAACTGAAATGGCGTTTTAAAACGTGAAGTTGAAGCTTTAAATCGATTTTGACTCGATCCGGTTCGCGACCCGGTTTCTGCCAGACTATCCGCGGAAAAATAGTCATAACTTTTTACTCCGAGATCAGTTGGACGTTAGGTTTTGTGCGTTGGAAACTAGACTCGTAGACCTTCGATTTGGTATTTCGGGGGACTTCTAACTCTTTATATATTGAAAGAAAAGCTCTGAGACATTTTGCCCAAAGTTCAGAAAATTTATTAAAGAAACTTACGATAACTTTTGCTGACTTGCTTGACTGCAAAACTTATCATACGACCAAACCAATGGACCCGACACCGAAATACCGGTCCCGATAAGCCTTAAATGGACTGGGGCCGCTGCAAACAAGCTCTAACAGTACAAGGAAAACATATACGTGGAAATAACCAGAAGGGTCATTACATCATCCACTACTAAAAAAGGACTTTCGTCCTCGAAAGTCAAGGTCAAGGGGGTACCTGAAGGCTCAAACAACTGCGGATACTGAGCCCGCATATCTCTCTCAGTCTCCCAGGTAGCCTCCTCGACTAGACGGTGCCTCCACTGAACCTTAACAACCGGGATCTCTCGAGAACTCAATCTCCTGACATCTCTGGCCAAAATAGTTGTCGGCTCCTCAACAAAGGCTAAACCCTCACCCAACTGAACTGAATCCCGCTGCAACACATGAGACTCATCTGGGACATACCGACGCAATATCAAAACATGAAATACAGGATGTATAGCTGAAAACATCGGAGGCAAGGCTAACTGATAGGCAACGCTACCAACCCTCTGAAGAATCTCAAACGGCCCAATGTACCTGGGGCTAAGCTTGCCCCGCCTACCAAATATCATCATGCCCTTCATGGGCAATACACGGAGAAACACCAAGTCACTGACACTAAATTCCAAGGCACGAAGCCTACGATCAGCATAACTCTTCTTCCTGCTCTGGGCTGCCCGAAGTCAGTCCTGAATCGCTCGAACCTGATCTAAGAAATCTCGAAGCAAATCTGTGCTCTGTGGCCTAGAACTAAAACCATCAAACCAACCTACCGGTGATCTACAACGCCTGCCATACAAAGCCTCAAAAGGTGTCATGCCGATACTCGAATGGAAGCTGTTATTATAAGCAAACTCTGCCAAGGGAACAAACTGATCCCAAGAACCTCCAAAGTCAAGAACACAGGCCCGAAGCATCTCCTCCAGAATCTGAATGGTCCTCTCGGACTGGCCATCTGTCTGAGGGTGGAAGCCGATACTAAGATGAACCTTTGTACCCAAATCTCACTGAATAGCCCTCCAGAACTGAGATGTGAACTGAGTGCCGCAGTCTGAAATAATAGAAGCTGGGACCCCATGCAACCGAACAATCTCACGAAGGTAGATCTGAGCTAACCTCTCTGCACTATAAGAAGTCTGAACCAACAAGAAATGTGCTGACTTAGTCAGCCTATCAACAATCACCCATATGGAATTAAACCCATGAGAAGTACTAGGCAAACCAACAATGAAGTCCATAGTAATCCCTTCCCACTTCCACTCAGGAATGGGAAGTCGCTGCATCAAACCACCAGGTCTCATGTGCTCGAACTCTGCTATATCCCGCTTCATACCACTCCACCAGTAAAGTTGTCTCAAGTCTCTATACATCTTTGTTGTGCCAGGGTGAATGGAGTATCTAGTATAATGTGCCTCATGAAGTATCAACTGAATCAAATCACTAATCCCCGGAACACAAAGGCGACTATCAAACCTCAGAACCGCATCTGAATCTTGAGTAGCCCGACTGGTCTAACCCTGAACAACCCGATCACGAAGGTAACACAACTACTGATCCTCAAACTGACGGCTCTGAATCTGATCAATCAAAGTAGAATGAACCTCAATACTGGCGAGAAATCTGCTAGGATCCGACAAGTCAAGCCTAACCAAACGGTTAGCCAAGGACTGGATGTCCAAGGCCAATGGTCGCTCTGAAACTGAAAGAGAAGCTAGGCTACCCATACTCACTGCCTTCCGACTCAAGGCATTCCCTACCACGTTTGCCTTGCCCGGATGATACAGAATAGTGAAGTCATAGTCCTTCAGTAACTCGACCCATCTCCTCTGTCTCGAGTTCAACTCTCGCTGACTCGTGATATACTGAAGACTATGATGATCGGTGAAGATCTCACAGTGAACTCCGTATAGGTAATGCCTCCAGATCTTGAGCGCGAAAACTACCGCCGCAAACTCTAAGTCATGAGCGGGGTAGTTACGCTCGTGAACCTTCAGCTGCCTCGACGCATATGCTATTACTCGACTCTGTTGCATCAACACACAACCAAGACCAACCCCAGAAGCATCACTGTACACGGAGAAGCTCTGACCCTCAACCGGCAAAGTCAAAACTAGAGCTGAACTCAATAAGGCCTTAAGCCTTTGGAAGCTATCCTCACACTGATCCGACCACTGAAATGGGACATCCTTTCTAGTCAGCATAGTCAAGGTGCTTCTATGGAGGAAAATCCATCAACGAACCGTCTGTAGTAACCTGCTAACCCAATAAAGCTGCGGACCTCAGTAGCAGTAGTAAGTCTAGGCCAATCAGAAACCGCAGAAATCTTTCCCGGGTCAACCCTAATCCCATCCTTAGGCACCACATGCCCTAGGAATGCAAATGACTCAAGCCAAAACTCGCATTTTGAGAACTTGGCATAAAGTCGATAATCTCTCAAAGTCTGGAGTATAACCCCCAAGTGCTGCTCATGCTCATCTCTACTACGCGAGTATACCAAAATGTCGTCTATAAAAACTATCACAAATGAGTCCAAATACGGGCCAAGAACCCTGTGCTCAAGTTCATAAAGGCTGCGGGGGCATTAGTCAACCCAAAAGACATCACCGGGAACTCATAATGGCCATAACGTGTCCTGAATGCTGTCTTAGGGATGTCCTCCGCCCTAATCCTTAACTGATGGTAGCCAGACCTCAAATCAATCTTCGAAAACACGACTGAACCCCGAAGCTGGTCAAATAAATCATCAATCCTCGGCATCGGATACCTATTCTTCACGGTCACCCTATTCAGCTGCCGATAATCAATAAACATGCGCATCGAACCATCCTTCTTCTTCACGAAGAGAACAGGAGCACCCCAAGGTGACACACTAGGTCTAATAAATCCCTTAGCTAACAGATCCTGGAGCTGCTCCATAATCTCCCTCAACTCAGCAGGAGCCATACGGTAAGGAGAAATAGAAATGGGCCTGGTGCCCGGCTCTAGCTCAATAGAAAAATCAATATGTCTCTCAAGTGGAAGGCCTGGCAGGTCGGTAGGAAACACATCGAGGAAGTCTCTAACCACAGGAGCAGACTCAAGAGAAATAGGGTCAGCCCTAACATCTCGGACATATGCTAGATAAGCTAAACACCCACGGGAAATCAACTTCCTATCTCGAAGACAAGAGATGATCCCAGATGGTGCATGGCTAACAGAACCCTGCCACACAACCGGGGATACACCGGGCACATCTATGGTAATGGTCTTGGCATAACAATCCAAAACCACACGGTGAGGGGATAACCAGTCCATGCCCAGTATCACATCAAAAATCTAGCATATCAAGAATCATCAAATCACCCCAAGTCTCTGAATCACCAATAGATAGCATACAAGATCTCACAATCCGATCCACTACTTAAAGAATCTCCTACTGGGGTCGAAACAGAAACAGGAACAGATAATGGCTCACTAGCCAACCCCAAACAAGGCACAAAGTAGGCAGATACATATGAACAAGTGGATCCAGGATCAAATAAAGCCATAGCAGACTGATGGCACACAAAAATCGTACCTGAAAATACAGCATCTGAGGCCTCTGCCTCTGGTCTCCTAGGGACCGCGTAAAACTGACGACGACCTCCACCTGCCCGACCGCCATCCCTACCACCTTCTCTGTCGCATGGAGTACCACCTCTATTCTGACGACCACCCCCTCTAGCCGGAGGCTGAACTGCTTGTAAAGGCTCGACCAGCTGAACTGTACCCTGCTGAGGGCAATCTCTAGCAAAATGACCAATCGCACCACAAGTAAAACAAGCCCCTGACGGCCTACTCAGTCGAGATTAACCAGCAGATCCCGTATGACCACCACGACCTGATGCCCCAGAAACTGTGCCCCTCGAAGACTTGCTGCTATAGCCCTGATGGTTGCTCTGACCCTGCTCGAACTGGGTACCACCGAAAGTCTGAAGGGAAGCCTGAACCGGTCGGCTGGACCGACCCTGGTGCTATTGTGGTTGATAACTCCAGCTCCACTGGCCCGAATCTCTACCACCATACCTGGAACCACTGTAGACACCCTGATGTCGAGGCCTCTTATCTCTGGACCCCTGATCATGTCACTGTAAGTCCTCCACAGTGCGGGCATAGTCTACGATAGCCTGAAATGACCGACCACCAGCAATCAATATCTCAGTTGGCTGCCTGATCTCTGGCCTCAAACCCCATACAAATCTGTGAATCCTATCTACCTCGGTAGGAATGATCATAGCTCCGAACGGTGCTAGTTGTTGAAAATGGGTCTCATACTCTGAGACAGTCGTAGACCCCTGCATAAGGTGAGTAAACTTCTCCCTGCGATGCTCACGATCACTCTGAGGTAGGAACTTGGCCATAAAGGCCTCATAAAACTCAGACCAGGTCAAAGGAGGTGACGATGGTGGTCTACAAGCAACATGGGCCCTCCACCATAACTTCGTTGGGCCCTCTAACTGATAGGTAGTATAACCAACCCCGTGAGTCTCCAAAAGACCCAAATGATGCAACATCTCCTCACAGGTAGTAATAAAATCATGTGGATCCTGTCCAGAGGTACTAGCAAACCTCGGAGGTGCTAACCTCATAAACCTACCCAACGCCTTCTGCTCCAACTCTGTCATAGCTGGGCGAGGAGCAAGAGGCTGTGCAACAGATGGAACCGGAATGACCTCCGCGCGGGGAGCCATAATAGCAGGCTGCGCTCCTGAACTCTGTGCACCCAGGGCTGCCCCCTGAGCGGATGTCTGTGCTACCTCAGAAGGCCGCTCTCCAATCATATTCAAAAGTTGTAATAGTAATCCCCGAATATATGGAGACTGAGCTGCGGCTGGAGCTGGCACTGGAGCTGGTGCTGGAGCTCGGGCTCTATCTCCACTCTAGCAGCCCTAGCAGGTGCCACTGCTCGAGGGCGTCCTTGACCCTTAGCTGGAGTGGGAGGCTCATCTCCTCGTGATGCCGATGATCTCGTACGAACCATCTGTGGAAGAATGAAGTAGAACAAATGGGATTTCCAGAAATTTCAACGGTTCCACGCACGACACAGAAGCAATGAAAGAGTCAAATTTCCTAAAATGCCACTGTAGCCTCCCAAAGATTGAGTACGGACGTCTCCGCCCCGATCCGCAGGACTCTACTAGACATTGGCTCCTATACCGATGACACCGGTGAGCCAAAGCTCTGATACCAAGTTGTCACGACCCGATCTCTCGGTCATGATGGCTCCTACATTCCCCCCAGTAGATGAACCAATCCCCGTAGCTCAGGATAGTTAGTAATAGGCTACTATCTAACAAATAAGCAAAAGTAAGAGAACAAGATGAAGAGAATAGATAGCAGGAATATATATATATATATATATACACATATGCGGAAACTAAACAAACCCCAAGACCTGGTATCATAGTATAGAGCCAAAACTACATACATGGAGTGCAAACGATCCAAAACAATATATACAGATGTCTCTGAATGGTAATAGAGTACATAAAGCAAAAGATAAACTAAAGCTAAGCTCCGATCGCCAAGAGCTTACCCTCAGTCTGAAGTAACCCCCAACGGATCTCCAAGCACGAATCACAGCGATCTAACGGCGAGGGCCCACTCTAGGATCTGCACCAAAAGATGCAGGGGGTAGGGTGAGCACCAAATGCGAAGCATAACGTACCCAGTAGGTATCATAGGCTGACAGGGCACATTTAAGATAAAAGCATAGTAACAGACAGAATAGAAGCAAGCAGTCACAAAAATCAACGAAAGGTACACAGGAACTAGCCCAGAGGGAAATCAACAGAAACACCTGTGAGGCCAGTAAGCAGAATATACACACCATAGGCACATGTGAAAGTAAGAAATAATGCACCTGGGGTCCTTGCAATAACAGTGTATACATAATAAGTTTACGAAATGGACGGTATACCGGTAACCTCAAGTATATGAAGAGGGAAAGAGTAACGATAGACATGCTCAGAGACATGAATCAAACTCAACTAATCATATCAATCCCAAATCTAGAAGCTAACAGTTTAGCATTAACCAATTTCATAGTTAACCGTAACAGGGAAAAATTCTGTAAGTAAATAGCAAGAGTCTACCTACAGTCCCCCGGCTGACCATACAACCGAGGAACACAAACAAGTGAAAACAAACCCTACGGCATCCCATACTACCGGAGCGTACAATCAACAAACAACAAACAAGGGTGGAGCCTCAAAAAATTAATGATATGATGCATGAAGATCTCAAGTGAAATGGTATCTCTGTATGTCCCTCCTCTGGTGCCGATCCGGCCCAGCAGGTAGGTTCCATGGAAGGACACTGCCCGTATACCTCTACTCCTCCGTATACCCCTCCTCCAGCACACGCAGCCCGAAGCCCCTGGCCTGGATGGCAAGGTCCATGGAGGTCCCAGACCCCATACTAAAACTCAGTATCAAACATGTCGTCCGGAAGCAAGTCCAGGTTCAAGATAGAGACCCAGTCTCGAATATGCATGCCAAGACCCTGTCCAGGACTAAAGTAGTAGGAAAATATCTCAAAAACCCCTCCAAGGGTGCCCGGGCATAACCGGGTCTAAACAGTAGAAAGTCATCTCAGGTGCTCGGTCCGACCGAGGCTAAAAATCATCTCAAGTAGCAAGAAAACTCAACTAGCACCCCGGCCCTGCCGAGTCTAGCGTTAATCGTAAAACTGATGATTTAAATCATAATTTTACTTTCTTTTACCCAAGAATATTCACAAGTTAAATCAAATCATTTCCAATTTATTCCCATAAGAAAAACGGGCCCCCGGGGCCATGCAAGGTTTAGAAAATAGTGTCAGTAGGCCTGAAGCCCAAACCGTAGTAAAACATGGATAAAACCTCTTTATATGCATGAAAATGGTATGATCAAACACAATAGCTGCCCAGCAGCTCACAATCAACCTATCGACCCTGCACAGGCCCACAACTACTCAGCAAGCATAACTAGCCTAGAAGGATAATTTTATGCTCGGGACTCGCGGACATTCCCAAAATTCCACCTTCTATGTTCCAGAGTCATCAAGGTCTCACGGGACCACAAGGGTAAATAAAATATATCAGCAAGTACTCCAAACAACGGAGGAACAAAAGTAGGCGGACATGAATAAAGCGGTCGAGGTATGTGGTACCAGCCTAATAATCCAACCCAAGGATGCCAGCTAGTTTAATTTTATCCGATATATGCTAAGTCTAGGGAGTTTAAACCGTAACCTACCTGTCCGGCGATGACAAGCTGCTAGGATTATAATGTCCAACCTTGAACCGCTCCGAAAGGCTCCAAAACGAACTCAAACTCGGATTTAGGCTTGAATAACTTGATGTAGATAATTGATTTTGTCTTTCATGATCCAATATAACGTAAAAAACATACTTTTCACTAAATCATCTTCACCATGTATGCAAATATGTAAGTAACGTGCTTATGAGGATAACATAAGCTCAAATTGCAGCATAGAAAATATTACTGTTTCCACCCAAGCTTGCTAGGTGCAGGTGCATATATGGTCTTAACCCTTGGATAATTGTAATATTTAAGAAGGAACAAACAAAGGGTATCAAATTAAGTAAAATAATCATTTCCAAAGTAAAATATCTTTTTGTACTATTGCTGCACCTCTCCCTCCACTTCCACGTGGAAGTGGAGGTGTCACCCTCACATATCATCTTATCAACTTAACTTTTGATAGGGACTGTGTCACGCGTGCATTCGGATATTGCATAGATTCGTGGTAAAATATATATAACTTTTTAAATATACCATAATTCATAGAAAATTATTTCAAACAAAACTTACTATATTATAATAATAATTTTTCACATAACTAAATTTACTATCTCCGTTAAATTAATACAATGTATAAAAACCTTATAAAATAAATACATACACAATTATATCATAATAAAAGTATTTCTCAAGTACGCACGATTTTGATACTCAAGAACTCTCTTGGAACCCTCCCTTATGTTTTCTCACTATTTCAGAACTGAAATGACGTTTTAAAACGTGAAGTTGAGGCTTTAAATTGATTTTGACCCGATCCGGTTCGCGACCCGATTTCTGCCAGACTGTCCGCGGTAAAACAGTCATAACTTTTTACTCCAAGATCAGTTGGACGTGAGGTTTTGTGCGTTGGAAACTAGACTCGTAGAACTTCGATTTGGTATTTCGGGGGACTTCTAACTCTTTATATATTGAGAGAAAAACTCTGAGACATTTTACCCAAAGTTCAAAAAATTTATTAAAGAAACTTACGATAACTTTTGCCGACTTGCTTGACTTCAAAACTTATCATACGACCAAACAAATGGACCCGACACCGAAATACCGGTCCTGATAAGCCTTTAATGGCTTGGGGCCACTGCAAACAAGCTCTAACGGTACAAGGAAAACGTATACGTGGAAATAACTGGAAGGGTCATTACACATCAACTCTAAATTTTCTATGAATTCTCTAAATAAACTGAGTAACAATATTTACTAGGACAAGGAACTCGCATATCCATAACTAGAAAGATGAAATAAATTACTACGCCTTCAAGAGAAATATGGGCTCACCAATAACTGCATGGGTAGATCCTAACATGTTGCTCGATTGTCCTGAGTATCTGAGTCTGCCTTATTAAAAATGCACCGCCGTGATAAAAGAAACGTAAGTACATATAAAATTATAATGTATGTAATATGACAAAATAAAATATGAAACATAACCGAAGTAAAGAGAACAACTCAAGAATGTCATAGTCATATCATGTAAAAGTCAAAGAGGTTTAAAATAATATTGGGTTAACTTTATCGTTTTCATCTTTTATCATCATTAAGTTCATTATGGAAGTTTCTTAGTTTACCGATAATAAATCCGCCATGTGGTCTTGCATCTGATCTCACCCCGATCAAGTAATTCATCTCAATCTTATTGGGATATGAGGCATAAATAATATATTTTATTAGAAAAGGATCCATAGTAAGCCACATTGGGGCACCATAGAGAATTCATCTGAACTGACGAATTGATCCATAACCTACACTGACATACATAATTTTTGAGCACAAATGTATGCACGGTTAACAATGTTTAATCTTGGTTTATTACATAATAGGATATATCAAAATCTCATGAATCATAATAGCTCAAAAGCTCATAAATCAAAGTTAGATCAAAAGCTCAAAAGTTTGGTTTTTTGTATGCATTATGTTGTAAAATTCAAATGTTTCATATATCATAACTTGTAAATTATATCATATTATCATAAGTTTCATAATTAGATAGAAAATTGTAAGGCTCATGGATTTTAATCATGAAGAGAACTTAGAATAAGCATAGTGAATTCATGGTATTCATAATTAATTAACATGAGTAGGTAAATAGACTTGCATGACTTAACCGAATTCGTTCATAGAGAAAAACTCATAGACATGAAGAATATGATGTGAGAGAGAACAATGATATTTACACACTTAGAAAGAGTATTATATACCTTAAATTTCTCCTAATCATAGATATACATCCAATCTTTGACGTAGAATGCTCAAAATCCTATGTTGAACTCTTTTGAGAAGAATTTCATTGAAGTTCCTATGATCATATGTTAGTATTTTGTGATAGATTTGCATACAATGTTAGAAACACTTGAAATTAATTAGATTTGCATTGAAATAATCAACATGATGTGAAAAGATATTGAGAATATAAAATACACATGCGAGAGACAAAAACATAGAACAAGTGTACAGTATGGAAGAAATTAGATTGGGTTCTCTTTATAGACTTAGGAATGGTCCTGGACTACATCAGACTATGATCACAGTGAAGTAACTTTCACCGTGATAAGAAGCACACTATCATGACCATCATGGTGAACTTTACCATGGGCATTGCATTGTGGTACCCATGCATTTCTACACTTGATTGATTTCTCCAAATCAACATTCTCAATGACTCTTCCTAGCCTTGAGGTAAGATATGAAACAACCCTTTGAAGATGGAGGACTACCCTGCCATTCTAACATAGGTTAATTTGGAAACTTAAAACTGACAACTTGGATGCAACAATCAACTGAGGCATAACATGCATGCAACCAATCCATACCAAGAATAATATCAAAATTAGTCATCTCCAACTTTACTAAATTGGCTGAAGTGACTCTATGAAGGACTAAGATAGGACAGTTTCTGTAAATTCTCTTAGCTAGGACTGACTCACCAATGGGAGTAGAAACACAAAAAGGTTATAAGAGTTGTTCAGGACTGACTTTGAATTTGCAAGCAACATAAAGGGTCACAAAAGACAAGGAAGCTCTGGGTCTAACAAAGCATAAACATCGAGAGAGAAAACTGCAACATATCAGTAACAACATCTGGGAAGCTCTTATGATATTGGCAGTATGGCATAGCATAGAGACGGTTCTATCACTAACCACCACCTGAACCAGAAGTAGTACCCTGCTGGGCTGAATGACCTGTTGTGGCTGCTGAAGTAAACTGAGCTTTATTGTGTTGTGTTGGCTTATGTGTGTTGTGATCTCTTGTAGCAGACCTTTGAAGGAGTTATGGAAGCTAATTGATGCATACAAATATGCTATAAACCATTGGGATACAAATCAAGGTGGAAAGAGTTCATAGGAGCGAAAACGAACGTCAAAAGACCCACCCCCGTGCCACAGGAGCTAGCCTTCGCGATGGGAGGCGTGACATGGAGGTAAGGCATCTTGAAGCTGCAATTTCTAGTGGACATGCACGATGAGGTGTGCCACACCAGCCAATCAGGGCGTTTAGCAGCGTGATACTCTACCTTGTCAGGGCTATGGGCAGCGTGTCACGAACCTTGTTCCCGACGTATGAAATTTCTCCCCCACTATAAATAGTACACTTGGTTTCAATTGTAAACATCTTTGGATGACTTTGGATTGCAAAAACAAAAGGAGAAGGCTGCCTTAGGGTTATTAATCTCTTCTTTTTCTTTACTTAATTCTTGTATGAACTACAACACTTTTGTAATCGCAAAATAGATTATGAGTGGCTAGACACCCTCATTCTAGGGTTGAGTCTACAACATGATTGCTTGATTATGGATATTTAGTTGGTTTATTGTTTATCATGTGTTGTGATTGTTCTTATATTCTTAGTTTAACTATTCTAAAGCGTCATAAACTTTAGGATACATCTAAGTCTCAAAATGAATTGACCATAGGAGTTAAGAGACAGAATGAAGAACGTAGGAGGTATGGATCATATCTTTTGTTGTTAGTTATCAATTGTGAAGTATGATTTGTGGTTAGGATAGAGATATACCTAAATTCCCCACTTGGTTAATAAAATAGGAAGAATGTTGAATGCATCCAAGTTAAAGACTCACATCCCCGCTCAATGATGTAGTTGTCAGATTAATATGGATATATGACTTAGAGGATGACCATTCCCGGGTGATAATATCAACCCCAAAAACCAACGATCACGATAAACACCAATACCATCTATAAACCATAGTTAAGCATGATTGTGTAGTAACTACCTCAACCCTGGATTTTTCCATATATTATTTACAATCCAAAATTTCATATCATCGTTACTTCTTGTTTTTAGTTATAAAACAAAGTTCAACTCTTGGTTACAAATTGCATTTGTTCAACTTCAATAGTATTAATTAAGATTAGATTGTTTGCCAAGCACAAGTCCCTGTGGGATTGATATTCGGCTCGCAAGAGCATCTATATTACTTGCACGACCACGTACACTTGCATGTGCACTTAGGAAACAAACAAGTTTTTGGACCACGTATATAGAGTTGCAGATAGTAGGCACTATTGTTGAATTTCAGTCGTTTCCACTCCTTGCGTCGTTCTTTCCTCCAAAAGTAAGTGTGCCCCTTCAAAAGTCATTCCTAGGGTATTTATATGACCTAGTATGTGTAGAGAATAAAATAAGCTAATTGTAACTTACTGGAATTATTTTTTTTGGCTCATCTAATCTCTTGCTTTGCGAGGATCACGGGGAAGCGTGCTTGCTCCAAAATTTATCTTATTTCATTGCTCGTTTGTCTGTCTCACAAGGAAAGGACCTAATACGATACTGTCCATCCTTTAATCTTCATTCATTTGGTTCAGATCAAGCAAAAATTATCTCCTTTTGATCGTGTTTATCCGATATATTTTATACACACATAAAACTTGTAATGACTTTAAAATGCCTAAGAGAACAATGTAATAACACAATTATGCATAAGATATGTGGCGGTAATGTATATAAATATATACTTTTAGTCAAATATCATTTACCCCACTCACTTAAGAAACCTTTATTTGATTTGGGTGATCGTAAACCAACTCATGAAGTCAGCGCACTTCTTACTAGTCAAAATGAACAATTCAGTAGAAGATTATGCCAATTATATATTTGGGAAATTTTTAGTCTACATAGGACCCAATGTTCATTATATCAGATCAAGGTGCTCAGTTCATGACCCACTTTTGGTAGTCTTTCAGAAAGGGTTAGGAATGAAGGTTAACCTTAGTTCTGCTTTCCATCTGCAAATTGACTATCATGTTGAGCATACGATTTAGATGCGTAAAGATATGTTGAGGGTTTGTACCTTATATTTCAAGGAAACTTGGGATGATCATTTCCTTCGCAAAGAATTTCCTTACAATAATAGCTAGCATGCCATTATTATGACAGCATCATATGAAGCCTTATACTTAAAATAATAGCTAGCATACCAATATTAAGATGGCACCATATGAAGCCTTATATTAGTGAAGATATATATCATTTATAGGGTGGTTCGAAGTTGGTAAGGAAAAACTTTTGGGACCAATCTTGGTTCATTGGGATATGGAAAAGGTTAAAGTGACTCAAGAATAGTTAAAAATGGATTAGAGTCTCCATAAGTCTTATGAAGATGTGTGACACTAATATTTAGAGTTTTTCTTAAACTAAATCTTGTGACGGTAGACATATTTATTGATAAAAACAAAAACAAAGACAAAGACAAGGCGGGGCCCTAAAAGAAAGAAAAAATGACTCAAGTGTTAAGGGCCCTAAAACAAAAGCCTCAGATAAACATAAACAAAATCAAATATATTTCTCCATTTATGAAAGTAGCTACTCTTTCACTTTTACTCTAGAACTTTCCTTTGACCATGAACACCGATGAGGTTACTTCACGGAAGAAAGGCCTACCTACGGAGCTACATAGAAAAATCAATTCGGGGAGAGATTGGAGTTTTCATCACCTACATTTTGAGTTCTTTTTGAAAATAAAATCAAAAGAATCTTGGGTTACGTTCATTTTATCTAGGACATCTAAAAATCTCACAGATGCCATGACATCGATTCCAGGTAATACTTTTTCAGCTCTTTGATTGGAACCTTCATTAATCAATATCCATACAAATAAAAAGAACTCCTTCTACACTATAGATAACAATATCGATATACTTAATGACCCTATAATCTATTAGATTCTCTTAACAGGTTGAGTCTAAAAGGAGTAATATCAATGTTTAGGTGATTTTCATAGGTGATCTGTTATTTGCAAGACTTCAGTGATATCTACCACAGGTTAGTAACATAGTTGTCTTTGATTTCCTATGTTTACGTTTAAGAGTGGGTCTGTAATTGATGAACTGAATAACTATTCTAAAACTTAAATTGTTGTAACTATTGAGGGTATTGTGCTGCAATTTCCTTGTCATACTATTTATATTTCTACCATCTGTTTCTTTAATCTTGTGCTGCCTGACTTGATGTGAAACCAATGTTTTGACATCTTTTGATCCTTAGGCTTTGTATTTTCCTGTTATCCATGTTTAGAATGTCCTTCTCTTCTAGGGGAATTTCCTTTTATGATTTGTATTATAGTGTACCTAAAAAATTAACAACTAGGTTAGAGAAATAATCAACCAATTTATTGCCCTCTCTCATGATATGTTCTACTGAGATATTTTTAAACTTTAACATATTGCTAATTCCCTTCACTTCCATAGCGATACCCCAAGGGACATTCCAAATCCCATCAACTTTTTTTTTACAGATTTAATAATTTTATTTCCATTACTACTGGTATGATATTGTTAGTAATACAGTACTCCAAACCAGCTTTAAAGTTTTTTCTTCAACAACTATGCTAGTGTTACGATCCAATTTCTCAAGTCATGATGGCACCTACAATCCCCCAGTAGGCAAACCAATTCCCTTTGCCCAGAACGGTTAGTTGTCACGACTCGATTTCTCGGTCATGATGGCACCTACAACCCCCCAGTAGGCGAACCAATTCCCGTAGCCCAGGACAGTTAGTAATGTGCTACTATCTAACAAATAAGCGGAAGAATAGTTTAATAAGCAAAGGTAAGAGAGTAAGATGAGGAGAATAGATAACAGTAGTATATATATACATATGCGGAAACAAAACCAAACCCCAAGACCTGGTATCATAGTATAGAGCCAAAACTACATACATGGAGTGCAAACGATCCAAAACAATATATACAGATGTCTCTGAATGGTAATAGAGTACATAAAGCAAAAGATAAACCTAAGCTAAGCTCTGATCGCCAAGAGCTCACCCTCAGTCTGAAGTAGTCCCCAACAGATCTCCAAGAACGAATCACAGCGATCTAACAACGATGGCCCACGCTAGGATCTGCACCAAATAATGCAGGGGGTAGGGTGAGCACCAAATGCGAAGCATAAGGTACCCAGTAGGTATCATAGGCCGACTGGGCACATATAAGATAAAAGCGTAGTAACAGACAGAACAGAAGCAAGTAGTCACAGAAATAAACGAAAGGTACACAAGAACTAGCCTAGAGGGAAATCAACAGAACCACATGTGAGGCCAGTAAGCAGAATATACACACCATAGGCACAGGTGAATGTAAGAAATAACGCAACTGGGGTCCTTGCAATAACAGTGTATACATAATAAGTTTACGAAATAGACGGTATACCGGTAACCTCAAGTATATGAAGAGGGAAAGAGTAATGATAGACATGCTCAGAGACATGAATCAAACTCAACTAATCATATCAATCCCAAATCTAGAAGCTAACAGTCTAGCAGCAACAAATTTCATACTTAACCGTAACAGGGAACAATTCTGTAAGTAAATAGCAAGAGTCAACCTACAGTCCCCCGGCCGCCCATACAACCGAGGAACACAAACAAGTGAAAACAAACCCTCCGGCATCCCATACTACCGGAGCGTACAATCAACAAACAACAAACAAGGGTGGAGCCTCAGACAATGAATTATATGATGCATGAAGATCTGAAGTGAAATGGTATCTCTGTATGTACCTCCTCCGGTGTCGATCCGGCCCAACAGGTAGGTTCCATGGAAGGTCACTGCCCGTATACCTCTACTCCACCGTATACCCTTCCTCCGGCACACGCAGCCCGTAGCCCCAGGCCCAGAAGGCAAGGTCCACGGAGGTCCCTGACCCCATACTAAAACTCAGTATCAAAACATGTCGTCCGAAAGCAAGTCCGGTTTCAAGATAGAGACCCAGTCTCGAATATGCATGCCTAGACCCTGTCCAGGACTAAAGTAGTAGGAAAATATCTCAAAAAAAACCCCTCTAAGGGTGCCCGGGCATAGCCGGGTCTAAACAGTAGAAAGTCATCTCGGGTGCTCGGTCCGACCGAGGCTAAAATTATCTCAAATAGCAAGAAAACTCAACTAGCACCCCGGCCCTGCCGAGTCTAGCGTTAATCGTAAAACTGGTGATTTAAATCATAATTTTACTTTCTTTTACTCAGGAATATTCACAAGTTAAATCAAACCATTTCCAAATTATTTCCATAAAAAACGAGCCCCCGGGGCCATGCAAGGTTTAGAAAATAGTGTCAGTAGGCCCGAAGCCCAAACCGTAGTAAAACATGGATAAAACCTCTTTATATGCATGGAAATGGTATGATCACACACAATAGCTGCCCAACAGCTCACAGTCAACCTATCGACCCTGCACAGGCCCACAGCTACTCAGCAAGCATAACCAGCCTAGAATGATAATTCTATGCCCGGGACTCGCGGACATTCCCAAAATCCCACCTTCTATGTTCCAGAGTCAACAAGGCCTCACCGGACAACAAGGGTAAATAAAATGTATCGGCAAGTACTACGAGCAACAGAGAAACAAAAGTAGGCGGACATGAATAATGCGGTCGAGGTCTGTGGTACCAACCTAATAACCCAACCCAAGGATGCCCATTAATAAAATTTTATCCTATATATGCGGAGTCTAGGGAAAATAAACCGTAACCTACCTGTGGTCCGATGACAAGCTTGAACCTATCCGAAAAAGCTCCAAAACGAAATCAAACTCGAACTCGAGCTTGAATAAGTTGACGTAGATAATTGATATAGCTTATATTTGGTATAGAGAATTAAGTATAGGATATGATGGAGTACACTGTACGTAATATATATAAGGTATGGCAGCAATCTCCATTAACACACAAACAAACAATGGATTGAATGGTCTGTGATAGTCGTGTGTGTATACATATAAAATAAGTGATGGTTTTCAACTTTTCAATCAAGCATGACATGGAATTAATTGATATTAGCTTCTAAGTGATGGCCACCACATTAACAAACATTAATTGTCCACTTCTCCACCACTTCCACGTGGAAGTGGTGGTGCCACCATATAATTTTTATCTCGTTATATAAATATTCGGGTATTGCATAAATTCGTGATAAAATATATATAACTTTTTAAATATACCATAATTCATATAAAATTATTTCAAACAAAACCTACTATATTATAATAATAATTTTTAACATAACTAAATTTACTATCTCCGTTAAAACATTACAATTTATAAAATCCTTATAAAATAAATACATACACGAATATCTCGTAACAAAAGTATTTTTCATAGACCTTTAAAATACTTTAAAAAAAAGGTAATAAAAAATATAACTTTAAAATAAAATATTTCCAAATATACGCGCGATGCTAATAAAATTCTTAAATTTAGGTTCGCAATTCACCATCGCACGATTTTGATACTCAAGAACTCTCTTGGAACCCTCCCTTATGTTTTCTCACTGTTTCAGAACTGAAATGGCATTTAAAACGTGAAGTTGAGGCTTTAAATCGATTTTGACCCGACCCGGTTCGCGACCCGGTTCGCAACCCGATTCCTGCCAGACAGTCCGCGGTAAAACAATCATAAATTTTTACTCCAAGATCTGTTGGATTTGAGGTTTTGTGCGTTGGAAACTAGACTCGTAGACCTTCGATTTTGTATTTCGGGGGACTTCTAACTCTTTAGATATTGAGAGAAAAGCTCTGAGACATTTTACACAAAGTTCAGAAAATTTATTAAAGAAAATTACGATAACTTTTGTCGACTTGCTTGACTTCAAAACTTATCATACGACCAAACAAATGGACCCGGCATCGAAATACCGGTCCCGACAAGCCTTAAATGGCTTGGGGCCGCTACAAACAAGCTCTAACGGTACAAGAAAAACGTATACGTGGAAATAACCAGAAGGGTCATTACATCATTCACTACTAAAAAGGACTTTCGTCCTCGAAAGTCAAGGTCAAGGGGGTACCTGAAGGCTCAAACAGCTGCGGATACTGAGCCCGCATATCTCTCTCGGTCTCCCAGATAGCCTCCTCGACTGGACGGTGCCTCCACTGAACCTTAACAACCGGGATCTCTCGAGACCTCAATCTCCTGACATCTCTGGCCAAAATAGCCGTCGGCTGCTTAACAAAGGCTAAACCCTCACCTAACTGAACAGAATCCCACTGCAACACATGAGACTCATCTGGGACATACCGAAGCAACATCGAAACATGAAATACAGGATGTATAGCTGAAAACATTGGAGGCAAAGCTAGCTGATAGGCAACGCTACCAACCCTCTGAAGAATCTCAAACGGCCCAATGTACCTGGGGCTAAGCTTGCCTCGCCTACCAAATCTCATCACGCCCTTCATGGGCGATACACGGAGAAACACCAAGTCACCGACACTAAGCTCCAAGGCACGATGCCTACGATCAGCATAACTCTTCTGCCTGCTCTTAGCTGCCCGAAGTCAGTCATGAATCGCTCGGACCTGATCTAAGGATTCTCGAAGCAAATCTGTGCTCTGTGGCCTAGAACTAAAACCATCAAACCAACCTACCGGTGATCTGCCACGCCTGCCATACAAAGCCTCAAAAGGTGCCATGCCGATACTCGAATAGAAGCTGTTATTATAAGCAAACTCTGCCAAGGGAACAAACTGATCCCAAGAACCTCCAAAGTCAAGAACACAGGCCCGAAGCATGTCCTCCAGAATCTGAATGGTCCTCTCGGATTGGCCATCTGTTTGACGGTGGAAGGCGGTACTAAGATGAACCTCTGTACCCAAATCTCGCTGAATAGCCCTCCAGAACTGAGATGTGAACTGAGTGCCGTGGTCTGAAATAATAAAAGTTGGGACCCCATGCAACCGAACGATCTCCAGAAGGTAGATCTGAGCTAACCTCTCTACACCATAAGAAGTCTGAACCGGCAAGAAATGTGCTGACTTATTCAGTCTATCAACAATTACCCATATGGAATCAAACCCATGAGAAGTACGAGGCAAACCAACAACGAAGTCCATAGTAATCCCTTCCCACTTCCACTCAGTAATGGGAAGTCGCTGCATTAAACCACCAGGTCTCATGTGCTCGAACATAACCTGCTGACAGTTCAAGCACCGAGATACGAAATCCGCTATATCCCGCTTCATACAACTCCACCAGTAAAGCTGCCTCAAGTCTCTATACATCTTTGTTGTGCCAGGGTGAATGAAGTATCTAGTACAATGTTCCTCATGAAGTATCAACTGAATCAAATCACTAATCCTCGAAACACAAAGGCGACTATCAAACCTCATAACTGCATCTGAATCTGGAGTAGCCCGACTGGTCTCACCCTGAACAACCCGATCACGAAGGTAACACAACTGCTGATCCTCAAACTGACGGCTCTGAATCTGATCAATCAAAGTAGAACAAACCTCAACACTGGCGAGAACTCTGCTAGGATCCGACAAGTCAAGCCTAACCAAACAGTTGGCCAAGGACTGGATGTCCAAGGCCAACGGTCGTTCTGAAACTGAAAGAGAAGCTAGGCTACCCATACTCACTGCCATCCGACTCAAGGCATTCCCTACCACGTTTGCCTTGCCCGGATGATACAGAATAGTGAAGTCATAGTCCTTCAGTAACTCGACCCATCTCCTCTGTCTCGAGTTCAACTCTCGCTGACTCGTGATATACTGAAGACTATGGTGATCGGTGAAGATCTCACAGTGAACTCCATATAGGTAATGCCTCCAGATCTTGAGCGCGAAAACTACCGCCGCAAACTCTAAGTCATGAGTGGGGTAGTTGCACTCGTGAATCTTCAGCTGCCTCGACGCATATGCTATTACTCGACCCTGTTGCATCAACACACATCCAAGACCAACCCCAGAAGCATCACTGTACACGGAGAAGCTCTGACCCTCAACCGGCAAAGTCAAAACTGGAGCTTAACTCAATAAGGCCTTAAGCTTCTGGAAGCTATCCTCACACTGATCCGACCACTGAAATGGGACATGCTTCCTAGTCAGCATAGTCAAGGTGCTTCTATGGAGGAAAATCCATCAACGAACCGTCTGTACTAACCTGCTAACCCAATAAAGATGCGGACCTCAGTAGCAGTAGTAAGTCTAGGCCAATCACAAACCACCGAAATCTTTCCCGGGTAAACCCTAATCCCATCCTTAGACACCACGTGCCTAGGAATGCAAATGACTCAAGCCAAAACTCGCATTTTGAGAACTTGGCATAAAGCCGATAATCTCTCAACGTCTGGAGTATAACCCCCAAGTGCTGCTCATGCTCATCTCTACTACGAGAGTATACCAAGATGTCGTCTATAAAAACTATCACAAATGAGTCCAAATACGGGCCAAGAACCCTGTGCTCAAGTTCATAAAGGCTGCGGGGGCATTAGTCAACCCAAAAGACATCACCGGGAACTCATAATGGCCATAATGTGTCCTGAATGCTGTCTTAGGGATGTCCTCCGCCCTAATCCTCAACTGATGGTAGCCAGACCTCAAATCAATCTTTGATAACACGACTGAACCCTGAAGCTGGTCAAACAAATCATCAATCCTCGGCATCGGATACCTATTCTTCACGGTCACACTATTCAGCTGCCGATAATCAATACACATGTGCATCGAACCATCCTTCTTCTTCACGAAGAGAACAGGAGCACCCCAAGGTGACACACTAGGTCGAATAAACCCCTTAGCTGACAGATCCTGGAGCTGCTCCGTAATCTCCCTCAACTCAGCAGGAGCCATACGGTAAGGTGAAATAGAAATGGGCCTGGTGCCCGGCTCTAGCTCAATAGAAAAATCAATATGTCTCTCAAGTGGAAGGCCTGGCAGGTCGGTAGGAAACACATCGAGGAAGTCTCTAACCACAGGAGCAGACTCAAGAGAAGTAGGGCCAGCCCTAACATCTCGGACATATGCTAGATAAGCTAAACACCCACGGGAAATCAACTTCCTATCTCGAAGACAAGAGATGATCCCAGATGGTGCATGGCTAACAGAACCCTGCCACACAACCGGGGATACACCGGGCACATCTATGGTAATGGTCTTGGCATAACAATCCAAAACCACACGGTGAGGGGATAACCAGTCCATGCCCAGTATCACATCAAAATCTAGCATATCAAGAATCATAAAATCACCCCAAGTCTCTGAATCACCAATATATAGCATATAAGATCTCACAATCCGATCCACTACTAAAGAATCTCCAACTGGGGTCGAAACAGAAACAGGAACAGATAATGGCTCACTAGCCAACCCCAAAAAAGGCACAAAGTAGGCAGATACATATGAACAAGTGGATCCAGGATCAAATAAAGCCATAGCAGACTGATGGTACACAGAAATCATACATGTAATCACAGCATCTGAGGCCTCTGCCTTTGGTCTCCTAGGGACCGCGTAAAACTGATGACCACCTCCACCTGCCCGACCGCCATCCCTACCACTTGCTCTGTCGCGCGGAGCACGACCTCTACCCTGATGACCACCTCCTCTAGCCGGGGGCTGAACTGCTCGTAAAGGCTCGACCAACTGAACTGTACCCTGCTGAGGGCAATCCCTAGCAAAAGACCAATCACACCACAAGTAAAACAAGCCCCTGGCGGCCTACTCGGTCGAGATAAACCCGCAGATCCCGTATAACCACCACGGCCTGAAGCCCCAGAAACTGTACCCCTTGAAGACTGGCCGCCGTAGCCCTGATGGCTGCTCTAACCCTGCTCGAACTGGGTACTACCGAAAGTCAGAAGGGAAGCCTGAACCGGTCGGCTGGACTTACCCTGGTGCTGCTGTGGCTGATAACCCCGGCTCCACTGGCCAGGACCTCCACCACCATATCTGGAACCACTATAGACACCCTGATGTCGAGGCCTCTTATCTCTGGACCCCTGATTATGTCGCTGTAAGTCCTCCACAGTGCGGGCATAGTCTACGATAGCCTGAAATGACCGACCACTGGCGATCAATATCTCAGCTGGCTGCCTGATCTCTGGCCTCAAACCCCATACAAATCTGTGAATCCTATCTGCCTCGGTAGGAATGATCATAGCTCCAAACGATGCTAGCTGATGAAAACGGGTCTCATACTCTGAAACAGTCGTATACCCCTGCATAAGGTGAGTAAACTGCTCCCTGCGACGCTCACGATCACTCTGAGGTAGGAACTTGGCCATAAAGGCCTCAGAAAACTCAGACCAGGTCAAAGGAGGTGACGATGGTGGTCTACAAGCAACATGAGCCCTCCACCATAACTTCGCTGGGCCCTCTAACTGATAGGTAGTATAACCAACCCCGTGAGTCTCCAACAGACCCAAATGATGCAACATCTCCTCACATGTAGTAATAAAGTCATGTGGATCCTTTCCAGAAGTACCAGCAAACCTCATGCCTTCTGCTCTGACTCTATCATAGCTGGGAGAGGAGCAAGAGGCTGTGCAATAGATAGAACCGGAATGACCTCCGCACGGGGACCAATAATAGCAGGATGCGCTCCTGAGCTCTGTGCACAAAGGGCTGCCCCCTGAGCGGATGTCTGCGCTACCTCAGAAGGCCTCTCTCCAATCACACCCAAAAGCTGTAATAGTAATCCCCGAATATCTGGAGACTGAGCTGCGGCTGGAGCTTACACAGAAGTGGGCACTGGAGCTGGTACCGGAGCTGGTGCTGGAGCTGGTACTGGAGCTGGTGTTGGAGATGGTGCTGGAGCTGGTGGTCTTCGCTGGGACCTCTAACTGATAGGTAGTATAACCAACCCCGTGAGTCCCTAACAGACCCTAATGATGCAATATCTCCTCACATATAGTAATAAAGTCATGTGGATCCTGTCCAGAAGTACCAGAAAACCTCGGAGGTGCTAACCTCAAAAACCTACCCAACGCCTTCTTCTCTGACTCTGTCATAGCTGGGCGAGAAGCAAGAGGTTGTGCAACAGATGGAACCGGAATGACCTCCGCACGGGGAGCCATAATAGCAAGATGCGCTCCCGTGCTCTGTGCACCCAGGGCTGCCCCCTGAGCGGATGTCTGCGCTACCTCAGAAGGCTGCTCTCCAATCACACCCAAAAGCTGTAATAGTAATCCCCGAATATCTGGAGACTGAGCTGCGGCTGGAGCTTACACAGAAGTGGGCACTGGAGCTGGTACCGGAGCTGGTGCTGGAGCTGGTACTGGAGCTGGTGCTGGAGCTGGTGGTACCTGGACTGCCCCCTGATCCACCTGCTGCTCGGGCTCTATCTCCACTCTAGCTGCTCTAGCAAGTGCCACTGCTCGAGGGCGTCCTCGACCCTTAGTTGGAGTGGGAGGGTCATCTCCGCGTGATACCGATGATCTCGTACGAACCATCTGCGGAAGAATGAAGTAGAACAAATGAGATTTCCAGAAATTTCAAGGGTTCCACGCACGACACAGAAGCAAGGAAAGAGTAAAATTTCCTAAAATGTCACTGTAGCCTCCCAAAGATTGAGTACGGACGTCTCCGCCCCAATCCGCAGGACTCTACTAGACATTGGCCCCTATACCGATTACATCGGTGAACCTAAAGCTCTCATACCAAGTTATCACGACCCGATTTCTCGGTCATGATGGCACCTAAAACCCCCCAGTAGGCGAACCAATTCCCGTAGCCCAGGACAGTTAGTAATGGGCTACTATCTAACAAATAAGCGAAAGAATAGTTTAATAAGCAAAGGTAAGAGAGTAAGATGAGGAGAATAGATAACAGAAGTATATATATACATATGCGGAAACTAAACCAAACCCCAAGACCTGGTATTATAGTATAGAGCCAAAACTACATACATGGAGTGCAAACGATCCAAAACAATATATACAGATGTCTCTGAATGGTAATAGAGTATATAAAGCAAAAGATAAACCTAAGCTAATCTCCGATCGCCAAGAGCTCACCCTCAGTCTGAAGTAGTCCCCAACAGATCTACAAGCACGAATAACAGCGATCTAACGGTGATGGCCCAAGCTAGGATCTACACCAAACGATACAGGGGGTAGGGTGAGCACCAAATGCGAAGCATAAGGTACCCAATAGGTATCATAGGCCGACTGGGCACATATAAGATAAAAGCATAGTAACAGACAGAACAGAAGCAAGTAGTCATAGAAATCAACGAAAGGTACACAGGAACTAGCCCAGAGGGAAATCAACAGAACCACATGTGAGGCCAGTAAGCAGAATATACAAACCATAGGCACAGGTGAATGTAAGAAATAACGCACCTGGGGTCCTTGCAATAACAGTGTATACATAATAAGTTTACGAAATGGACGGTATACCGATAACCTCAAGTATATGAAGAGGGAAAGAGTAATGATAGACATGCTCAGAGACATTAATCAAACTCAACTAATCATATCAATCCCAAATCTAGAAGCTAACAGTCTAGCAGCAACCAATTTCATACTTAACCATAACAGGGAACAATTCTGTAAGTAAATAGCAAGAGTCAACCTACAGTCCCCCGGCCGCCCATACATCCGAGGAACACAAACAAGTGAAAACAAACCCTCCGACATCCCATACTACCGGAGCGTACAATCAACAAACAACAAACAAGGGTGGAGCCTCAGACAATGAATGATATGATGCATGAAGATCTCCAGTGAAATGGTATCTTTGTATGTACCTCCTCCATTGCCGATCCGGCCCAGCAGGTAGGTTCCATGGAAGGTCACTGCCAGTATACCTCTACTCCACCGTATACCCTTTCTCCGGCACACGCAGCCCGCAGCCCCAGGCCCGGAAGGCAAGGTCCATGGAGGTCCCTGACCCCATACTAAAACTCAGTATCAAAACATGTCGTCCAGAAGCAAGTCCGGTTTCAAGATAGAGACCCAGTCTAGAATATGCATGCCCAGACCCTGTCCAGGACTAAAGTAGTAGGAAAATATCTCAAAAAAAAACCCCTCTAAGGGTGCCCGGGCATAGCCGGGTCTAAACAGTAGAAAGTCATCTCGGGTGCTCGGTCCGACCGAGGCTAAAATTATCTCAAATAGCAAGAAAACTCAACTAGCACCCCGGCCCTGCCGAGTCTAGCGTTAATCGTAAAATTGGTGATTTAAATCATAATTTTACTTTCTTTTACCCAGGAATATTCACAAGTTAAATCAAACCATTTCCAAATTATTTCCATAAAAAAGGGCCCCCGGGCCATGCAAGGTTTAGAAAATAGTGTCAGTAGGCCCGAAGCCCAAACCGTAGTAAAACATGGATAAAACCTCTTTATATGCATGGAAATGGTATGATCACACACAATAGCTGCCCAACAGCTCACAGTCAACCTATCGACCCTGCACAGGCCCACAGCTACTCAGCAAGCATAACCAGCCTAGAAGGATAATTCTATGCCCGGGACTCGCGGACATTCCCAAAATCCCACCTTCTATGTTTCAGAGTCAACAAGGCCTCACCGGACAACAAGGGTAAATAAAATGTATCGGCAAGTACTACGAGCAACGGAGGAACAAAAGTAGGCGGACATTAATAAAGCGGTCGAGGTCTGTGGTACCAACCTAATAACCCAACCCAAGGATGCCCATTAATACAATTTTATCCTATATATGCGGAGTCTAGGAAAAATAAACCGTAACCTACCTGTGGTCCGATGACAAGCTTGAACCTATCCGAAAAAGCTCCAAAACGAAATCAAACTCGAACTCGGGCTTGAATAAGTTGACGTAGATAATTGATATAGCTTATATTTGGTATAGAGAATTAAGTAAAGGATATGATGGAGTACACTGTACGTAATATATATAAGGTATGGTAGCAATCTCCATTAACACACAAACAAACAATGGATTGAATGGTCTGTGATAGCCCCGTGTGTATATATATAAAATAAGTGATGATTTTCAACTTTTCAATCAAGCATGACATGGAATTAATTGATATTAGCTTCTAAGTGATGGCCACCACATCAACAAACATTAATTGTCCACTTCTCCACCACTTTCTCGTGGAAGTGGTGGTGCCACCATATAATTTTTATCTCATTATATAAATATTCGGGTATTGCATAAATTCGTGGTAAAATATATATAACTTTTAAAATATACCATAATTCATAGAAAATTATTTCAAACAAAACCTACTATATTATAATAATAATTTTTAACATAACTAAATTTACTATCTCCGTTAAAACATTACAATTTATAAAATCCTTATAAAATAAATACATACACGAATATCTCGTAACAAAAGTATTTTTCATAGACCTTTAAAATACTTTTAAAAAAAAGGTAATAAAAAATATAACTTTAAAATAAAATATTTCAAAATATACGCGCGATGCTAATAAAATTCTTAAATTTAGGTTCGCAATTCACCATCGCACGATTTTGATACTCAAGAACTCTCTTGGAACCCTCCCTTACGTTTTCTCATTGTTTCAGAACTGAAATGGCGTTTAAAACGTGAAGTTGAGGCTTTAAATCGGTTTTGACCCGACCCGGTTCGCGACCCGGTTCGCAACCCGATTCCTGCCAGACAGTCCGCGGTAAAACAGTCATAACTTTTTACTCCGAGATCAGTTGGACGTGAGGTTTTGTGTGTTGGAAACTAGACTCGTAGATCTTCGATTTGGTATTTTGGGGGACTTCTAACTCTTTATATATTGAGAGAAAAGCTCTAAGACATTTTACCCAAAGTTCAGAAAATTTATTAAAGAAACTTACGATAACTTTTGGCGACTTGCTTGACTTCAAAACTTATCATACGACCAAACAAATGGACCCGACATCGAAATACCGGTCCCGACAAGCCTTAAATGGCTTGGGGCCGCTACAAACAAGATCTAATGGTACAAGGAAAACGTATACGTGGAAAAACCCGGAAGGGTCATTACATCAGTAATGGGCTACTACCTAACCGAAACGCACCAGCAAGCAGAAATAAGCGGAAGCAAAACTCGAATATACATACATAAAGGAAACTACACCAACCCCAAGACTTGGTATCAATAGTACAAAAGCTTCTAATAGGATACAAGTGCTAGTAGTAACAAAATACAACATAAATTGCCTCCGAAAGTACAAGGAGCAACAGTACAATAGTTTAGATGTAGACAAGCCCCGACCGTCAGGCGCTCACCCAAGTATCGAAGATCCAAAAGCTGCATGAGTTTCCAACGCGATCAACGGTTAAAGCTCAGCTAATATCTGCACAAAAAAGTGCAGAAGTATGGTATGAGCACCAAAACCACGGGTACTCAATAGGCATCATCGGCCGACTGAGCGCATATAAGATATAAAAGCAGTAAGTAACAGATAGCAAGAAAGCAGTCACTGAAGCAATAAGCATGGCACAAGGAGCTAGCACAGATCATCCATAACCAAGAGCTTCAAGTAACACATGCTAGCACAGAGATACAATTACACAGAATCACCGGTGAAGGAAAGGAGAACGCACCTGGAGTCCTTGGACAACAATATAAGCACGTAGAGAGAGAGTTGAGAAAATAGCGGTATACCTGTAATCTCAAGTAAAAGGAAAATACGGAGAGTAGTCTGACATACTCAAAATGGAATCAACAAGTATAAGGAAATCATAACACCAATCAAATCACATGATAGCATAACTAGGGAATCAACTCACAAACACAACCCTAGGATGAAATAACTAGAACACAATAACCGAGTGATACCACTCAACTTCCAACAAGAATAGAACCAGAATCTCACACTCTGGTCAGAAGGCCACAAAGAAATGCCTCAATAAGATAGGACTCTAAATCCCTCTCAATAATCAGAAATCCCACAACCAAAGCCTCAACAGACTATCCATCACTAATATTTCAAGAACCGGGTGCCAAGACAAGCTCTAAGTAAAAATAGGAGTAAATATAGTCTACCTACAGTCCCAACGGCCGCCCATACAATCGAGGAACACAATCAAGTGAAAACAATCCCTCCGGCATCCCATACTACCGGAGCGTACACTGAACACACAACAAACAAGGGTGGAATCCAATGCATGATATGATATGATGTGAAATAGAACCTCTGTATGTACCTCCTCCAGTGCACATCGGCCCAGCAGGCAGGTTCCATGGAAGGACTCAGCCCGTATACCTCTACTCCACCGTATACCCTTCCCTCCGGCACACGCAGTCCGAAGCCCCAGGTCTGGAGTGGCAAGGTCCATGGAGGTCCCCGACCCCATACTAAAACTCAGTATCAAGACATGTCATCCTGAAGCAAGTCTGGAATCAATATAGAGACCCAGTCTCAAGTATGCATGCCCATACCCCGTCCAGGACTAAAGTAGTAGAAAATGCCTCAAAAACTCCTCCAAAGGTGCCCGGGCGTAACCGGGTCTAAAACTGTAGTAAATCAAGTCTAGTGCTCCGCCCCGCAGAGACTAGTATCAGTAATAAAATCAAGTCTGGTGCTCTGCCCCGCAGAGACTAGTACCAGTAATAAAATCAGTGCAAAAAAATCCAAAAATCCCCTTTTCTATCAACAACAGTACCAAAAACGGTCTCACAGGGCCATGCAAATTTAGGAAAACTGTCGGTAGTGGCTCACAGCCAAAACTATAGTAAAACATGTAGGGGAAAACCTTTTTCATGGATGATATGCTCGCACACAAATATAAAAGTATCCCAACGGCTCACAACAATTCCTATCAGCCATGCATAGGCCCAATAGCTACTCAGCAGACATAACCAGCCTAAAAGGAAAATCTCTATGTCCGGGACTCACGGACATTCCCAAATAGCCCACCATCTATGTTCCAGATTCAATACAAGGCCACACAGGACCACAAAGGTAATATACATTACTACGTGAATACTACAAACAACGTATGAAATAGACGGACGAAAGGCGGACAAGGTCTGGGGTACCAACCTATAACAACCCATCCAAGGATGCTAATTAATGTAGTTATAGCCTATATACGTAGAGTCTAGATAGGGGAAAACCATAACCTACATGTCATCCGATGACTAGCTGCGGGAACGGCGTCATCCAGGCTTGAACTGCTCCAGGAAGCTTTGAATCACACAAAACAAATACTTTCAACTAAAGCCCCAAAGGCGTCTCTATGAAGCCTGACCAACCAAGGTAATGGAACAATTGCTAGAATCGACAAGGCTGCAAGAACGAGCCATAGCCAATTGATAAGGTGTTAATATCACACTCGCGACCAGCCAACTCCAAAGAATAAAAATGAGGCCAATAACTATAAAAAATGGCAGCTAAATCCAACAATATGTTAACCACATCTCCAAGGAGCGACGAGCTCCCGAGGCACTATTTCAAGGCGTACTTCATGTCATTCAATCCAATAACCATCATTCGTGAGTCCAATACGAGTCACACAAATCCCCAGTACCTCCTCAAAATCGTAACACCATCAACATACAACAATAACAACCCAATTTAATATGACAAAGGGGCTGCCCGGAGCCACGGATCCAAAATACCACTTTGTGGCTTAGAAATCCATAAAACAATGCTAGAACATGAAATTACGAAGGAGGGTCATAGGAGGAAGGTTACCTCGACAAAAAGCTTTGAAATACCAAGCTAAACATGCTGTTATAAGGACCCACCACGAGTTGTAACAATATACGTCAAGAAAACACGACAAACTTGCCGATAACAATAAGTTCTCCTCGGAATTGATTCTAAAGCTCAAATTAAGAATGAGTCGAGGATTAAGAACCCTTACCTTCCGATAATCAAATGATAATACCATAAAAATTTCAGTCCCACGAACTTCCTCCTTGCAGTAGCAACAAACGGAGCCAAAACGACGAGAAAACTATACCACGACGATGAGCTCGCGACGTAGAGCAACTTCCGTTAAACTTCCGAATTTGAAAGGATCAAGGTCCATGGATTATTTCTAAGGTTTATATCTGATTTTATAAGGTTTTGTTCTGTTTTTATGGGTTTAAAACGAAGGAGAAGCTGATTTATAAAGGCAAACCGACTTAGGATGTGGGCCCCACCTTGACGTGTCTGCTTGTGCAGTCTTACGAAAATGTGAATATCTCTCTATTCTGAAGTTGTATGGATGAACGGTTTAGTGTGTTGGAAACTAGACTCGTAGACCTCGATTTGGTATATTGGGGTACCACTAACTCTTTATAGATAGGGAGAAACACCCCAATACATTTAACCCAAATTTGAAGAGAATTCCTTAAAGGTATTTACAATAACTTTTTTCGACTTTTGTTTCGCAACTTGCTTGACTTCAAAACTTATCATACGACCAGTTTGCGATTATAATACCTCATAACACATCCTTCTTAGTATATTAGACACTATTAGTCTTACTCCAAAGGCACGGGTTACTTTAAACCTTCCAAACGGGCGAGGTGTTACACGAGGCATTTCTTTAACTCGAACTTTCGAGTAAGGGATTCCTTTGACCTAGAACCTTGGCTTAATTCTTTGATATTACCAAGAATGTTGTCGGAAGTCAACGATTTCCAAAGTTGAAGCTCTAAAATGAGGAACGGCCATAAAGACCAAACAAACGGCCCAGGCACCGAACTACCGGTCCCGACAAGCCATAAATGACTTGGGCCGCTACAAGTAAGCTCTAATGGTACAAGAAAGACAAAAACGTGTAAATGACCGGAAGGGTCATTACATCATCCACTACTAAAAAGACTTTCATCCCCGAAAGTCAGGAAGGAAGAAAATACCAGAGATATAAGAATAGCGGATACAACGCCCGCACTACTCTCTCAGACAACCCGGGTAACCTCCGCGACCGGACGACACCCAATATAACAGAACCAAAGAAAGCAACCAATCCTTAATTTATTACTAGCCAAGCTAGATTTCAACCTCCAAAGATCTGCCAACCCAAACTGAACCTCGAGAATCTTAACCAAAAAACACCTACACAACACCGAAACCAGAGCACTAAGGCTATCAACACACAATACTCGAATCCTCAAAACCATACCAAGTTTACCAGAAAATCCATCAACCCAAAACTCTAACTCATGAACCCGCTGTTCCGCAAAAGCCCCTTTTTTTTATTCTGAACTGAATCCTTTAGCACCACAAAAAGGAATCTGCATACAAGCTGAACACTCAAACCCCCCTTGAAGCATTAACTGACACACCAGAGATCCATAGTTCCTGCTTATACTTTACCACGAACGAAGTCACCCATTGTACAAATGCGTTTTAAGCCAAGATATAGGATACTATCCTTTGCCATCCAAGATAACAACCCATAGCATATCAATGAAACTAAAGTTACCTGCCTTGATTGACCACCAACGAACGAACGAACGAACATTTTTTTCTAACATCAAATTTACTAACTGAACCGTGCCAGGTCTGAATCAGCTGAAAGTGAATGAACCAGGGCAATCTTCCCAAAACACCCAAACCAAAACCACGATCCTACAAGAAGTGTGGTAAGCCTACCACGAAGTCTATAACCATGAGCCAAGCTCCCAACTCTAGAAAACACTACTGCTACTCTGAACACTCGAACACCATTTGAATGTGAAATTGCCTTACGAATCTCACCTCAGGAAGAAGTCCACCATGCCAAAAATATCAAGTCCAAACACCCCGAAGGCAAAGGAAAAAGGTGCCTAGGATTCAAAGTTACCATCTAGCCATAGAAATTTTTGCATATACTTTCAATTCATTCCTTTGGCTCGAATCACCCGCTCTACTGGTTCTGCAAACAACTAACCACTTCGAAGCATATATCATAACAAACTTTCAAATCCTAGGCAAACAAATGGCTATTATTAGTATCGACGTATCATCAGAGCTCAAAATAGCCTCGCTAGTCTCAACCCGCACAAGCTGACCACATAAAGCATACACCACTGCTGAAGCTCAAACTTACGCCGCTGAGTCTGTCCAACCATGGTAGAAGAACCTCGTACTAATTAGAACACTGCTGAAATCTAGAATATCTTGCCTCTTGCAGAGGTTAGCCAAGGACTAGGTGTCCAAGGCCAATAGCCGCATCCACAACTGAAGTAAAAGAAGCTAAGTTGCCCGCACCCATTGCCTCCCGGCATTAGGATGTTGTAACCAAATAGAAACTGCCACAAACCATCCGATGTAACCTGCCAAGTTATGATTCTGAACACCGACTTTCAAAACTGACAACCAAAGCCTTGGTCAAACCTGTATGATGCCAATGAACCCTTAAGAACCCAAGCCAACTAGGCCTGAAAATGCAAGTTGCCAACACCGCAGCTGCTACTGAAACAAAAACCAATCGATGGAAAACCCACGGCAATGTGTAGACGGCTGGATCAAATCACCAACACACAATCCCAAAGCAAACCTTCATCGCCACCTCAGGCAACTACGAGGACACTTAAACATAAACAAAGAGTCATCTCCCTTCTTTTTCAACTAAACAAAAATTCTTCCTTAGCACATACTAAACCTTACAAATCCTTTCTCGAATAAGAACCTGAAGCCATTACCTTACTACTCATAGCGACACGTCAAATTCAATAAGGCAAGAGAAGAATGGGTCGGATGCCCAACTCACCCGAAATGCTTACAAATACAACCTAACCACGAGGTTACGATCAACACTTAGTCGAAAGTGCTTAAAGTCAAGACCCAATCACGATGCCAACATCCAGAGCTCATCAAAAGAACTACGATCAAGATTCGTTCCAACTGGAGCTAGGGATACAATAAAACACCCAATGGACCAGCAAGTGGAGGAGACTATGGGAACAACCCACATACCTACCAACCTCCTAAACTAATCAACAAAGAGGGTCGACTCTAGACACTTGGGAGACCAAACCAATCTATGCACACTAGCATAACCAATATCTCCCAACTGAGGCAAAATCTCAACTTCGGCCCAACAACCGGTAATACACCAAACCATCACATGGATCTCTAGCCACGCTAGATAATGGCCTGGGCAACAACCATCTAGGACCGCTCAACAAGGGAAACCCAACCAAAAGTCCAGAATCACAATGAAAAAGGGGTAACCTAACTAGAAATAGAATAACAAGAACTACCCACGAGCTACAACTCTGGGAAAACACCTCTCAAGGCTAACTTACCCCCATCCACTACTAAAGAATAAACTACCAATAAAATAACTTATCGGTACTACAATTCGAGTAGCCAAACAACTTAAACAAATAGCAGGTAGGCATATAAGAAAATAAATGACAGAAGAGATAGAATCGCAACGCGAGCAGGACTATCACAAGTCGAAGGTAGCAAAAGCCTAACCTGGAGGAACGATATCAGGAACCTCTACCTCTGGCCCACCAAGAGGAGTATCAAGCTGATGGGATATAACTCTGGACTGAGTAGTCGAAACTAAAGGCCTAACCAGCCCTTGCCGGGGACAATATTAATAAAGGTAACCAATCTCTCCACAATGATAACAACCAGGATGTCTGGGATACACAATCCTGGGGCAATTCCTAGCAAAGTGCCCATGCTCACCACACCAAAAACAGTCTGTACCAGATAAAGTCCGATAGGAAAATCTCACCTCGTACTCCAATACCGACAGACAACCTTGCTGAAGAACTGGAAGCTCAACTCTAACTGAAGCACCACTCGCAGAATCAGGTACTGAAAAACTCACCAGAGGACTGAAAGTCCTAGCCACAGTGTCTTGAAGTGCTGAGATCGCTATAACTCCAATCGGAGGTTGGGCTGACCCCACACCCCCTATCTAGTGCGGTAAAGCCTCACTCTGGAGTCCTGGTGCTGATAGAAGCACTGAAGCAATAGGCACAGAAGCCTCGATACCACCCGCTATTGCACTCGTATGAGGCATATCATATTAAATGAATAACCGAAGTCTAGAAGTTAATAGAGCCAGAAACGCACGAAGAAGAGCCAAGAAGATAAAACTTTTCCTAACAATGCCCTGTAGCCTCCCGCAGATAGGATACGGACATCATCGTACCAATCCACGAGACTCTACTTAGACACTTGCTTCTGCACCACGACACCAGTGAACCTAGAGCTCTGATACCAAGTTGTCACGACCGATTTCTCAAGTCATGATGGCACCTACAATCCCCCAGTAGGTGAACCAATTCCTGTAGCCCAGAACAGTTAGTAATGGGCTACTACCTAACCAAAATGCACCAGCAAGCAGAAATAAGCGGAAGCAAAACTCGAATATAAATATATAAAGGAAACTACACCAACCCCAAGACTTGGTATCAATAGTACAGAAGTTTCTAATAGGATACAAGTGCTAGTAGTAATAAAATACAACATAAATTGACACTGAAAGTACAAGGAGCAACAGTACAACATATAAGATGTAGACAAGCCCTGACCGTCAGGCGCTCACCCTAGTCTCGAAGATCCAAACGCTGCACGAGTCTCCAACGCGATCAACGGTGAAAGCTCAACTAATATCTACACCAAAAAGTGCAGAAGTATGCTATGAGCACCAAAACCACGGGTACTCAATAGGCATCATCGGCCGACTGAGCGCATATAAGATATAAAAGCAGTAAGTAACAGATAGCAAGAAAGCAGTCACTGAAGCAATAAGCAAGGCACAAGGAGCTAGCACAGATCATCCATAACCAAGAGCTTCAAGTAACACATGCTAGCACAGAGATACAATTACACAGAATCACCGGTGAAGGAAAGGAGAACGCACTTGGAGTCCTTGGACAATAATATAAGCACGTAGAGAGAGAGTTGAGAAAATAGCGGTATACCAGTAACCTCAAGTAAAAGGAAAAGACGGAGAGCAGTATAACATACTCAAAATGGAATCAACAAGTATAAGGAAATCATAACACCAATCAAATCACATGATAACATAACTAGGGAATCACCTCACAAACACAACCCTAGGATGAAATAACTAGACCACAATAACCGAGAGATACCACTCAACTTCCAACAAGAATAGAACCAGAATCTCACACTCTGGTCAGAAGGCCACACAGAAGTGCCTCAATAAGATAGGACTCTAAATCCCTCTCAACAATCAAAAATCCCACAACCAAAGACTCAACAGGCTAGCCATCACTAATCTTTCAAAAACCGGGTGCCAAGATAAGCTCTAAGTAAAAACAGGAGTAAATATAGTCTACCTACAGTCCCAATGGCCGCCCATACAACTGAGGAACACAATCAAGTGAAAACAAACCCTCCAGCATACCATACTACTAGAGCGTACACTGAACACACAGCAAACAAGGATGGAATCCAATGCATGATATGATATGATGTTAAATAGAACTTCTGTATATACCTCCTCCGGTGCCAATCAGCCCAGCAGGCATGTTCCATGGAAGAACTCAGCCCGTATACCTCTACTCCACCGTATACCCTTCCCTCCCGCATACGCAGCTCGAAACCCCAGGTCCAGAGCGGCAAGGTCCATGGAGGTCCCTGACCCCATACTAAAACTCAATATCAAGACATGTCATCCAGAAGAAAGTTCGGGATCAAGATAGAGACCCAGTCTCAAGTATGCATGCCCAGACCCTGTCCAGGACTAAAGTAGTAGAAAATGCCTCAAAAACCCCTCCAAGGGTGCCTGGGCGTAACCGGGTCTAAAACTGTAGTAAATCAAGTCTAGTGCTCTGCCCCGCAGAGACTAGTACCAGTAATAAAATCAGTGCAAAAACATCCAAAAATCCCCTTTTCTATCAACAACAGTACCAAAAATGGTCCCGCAGGGCCATGCAAATTTAGGAAAACTGTCGGTAGTGGCTTACATCCAAAACTGTAGTAAAACATGCAGGGGAAAACCTTTTTCATGGATGATATGCTCGCACACAAATATAAAAGTAGCCCAACAGCTCACAACAATTCCTATCAGCCCTGCACAGGCCTAATAGCTACTCAGCAGACATAACAAGCCTAAAAGGATAATCTCTATCTACGGGACACACGGACATTCCTAAATTTCCCACCATCTATGTTCCAGAGTCAATAAAAGGCCACACAGGATCACAAAGGTAATATACATTACTACGTGAATACTACAAACAACGTATGAAATAGATGGACGAAAGGCGGACAAGGTCTGGGGTACCAACCTATAACAACCCATCCAAGGATGCTAATTAATCCAGTTATAGCCTATATACGCAGAGTCTAGATAGGGGAAAACCATAACCTACCTGTCATCCGATGACTAGCTGCGGGAACAACGTCGTCCAGGCTCGAACTGCTCCAGGAAGCTCTGAATCACACAAAACAAATACTTTCAACTGAAGCCCCAAAGGCGTCTCTATGAAGCCTGACCAACCAAGGTAATGGAACAATTGCTAGAATTGACAAGGCTGCAAGAACGAGCCATAGCCAACTGATAAGGTGTTAATGTCACACTCGCGACCATCCAACTTCAAAGCATAAAAATGAGGCCAATAACAATAACAAATGTCAGCTAAATCCAACAACAATACGTTAACCACATCTCCAAGGAGCGACGAGCTCCCGAGGCACTATTTCAAGGCGTACTTCATGTCATTCAATCTAATAACCATCATTCGTGACTCCAATACGAGTCACACAAATCCCCAGTACCTACAACATCTTAACACCATCAACATACAACAATAACAACCCAATTTAATATGACAAAGGGGCTGCCCGGAGCCACGGATCCAAAATACCACTTCGTGGCTTAGAAATCCATAAAACAATACTACAACATGAAATTACGAAGGAGGGTCATAGGAGGAAGGTTAACTCGACATAAAGCTTTGAAATACCAAGATAAACATGATGTTATAAGGATCCACCACGAGCTGTAACAATATACGGCAAGAAAACACGACAAATATGTCGATAACAATAAGTTCTCCTCGGAATTGATTCTAAAGCTCAAATTAAGAATGAGTTGAGGATTTAGAACCCTTACCTTATGATAATCAAATGATAATACCATAAAAATATCAGTCCCACGAACTGACTCCTTGCAGTAGCAACAAACGGAGCCAAAACGACGAGATAACTATACCACGACGATGAGCTCGCGATGTAGAGCAACTTCTGTTAAACTTCCGAATTTGAGAGGATCAAGGTCCATGGATTATTTATAAGGTTTATATATGATTTTGTAAGGTTTTGGTCTGTTTTTATGGGTTTAAAACGAAGGAGAAGCTGATTTATAAAGGCAAACCGACTTAGGATGTGGGCCCTACCTTGACGTATCTGCTTGCGCAGTCTTACGGAAATGTGAATATCTCTCTATTCTGAAGCAGTATGGATGAACGGTTTAGTACATTGGAAACTAGACTCGTAGAACTTCGATTTGGTATATTGGTTGCCCACTAAATATTTATATATATGGAGAAACACCCCAAGACATTTAACCCAAATTTAAAGAGAATTCCTTAAAGGAATTTACAATAACTTTTTTCGACTTTTGTTTCGCAACTTGCTTGACTTCAAAACTTATCATACGACCATTTTGTGATTATAATACCTCATAACACATCCTTCTTAGTATATCAGACACTATTAGTCTTACCCCAAAGGCACGGGTTACTTTAAACCTTCCAAACGGGCCTGGTGTTACACGAGGCATTTCTTTAACTCGAACTTTCTAGTAAGGGATTCCTTTGACCTAGAACCTTTGTTTAATTCTTTGATATTACCAAGAATGTTGTCGGAAGTCAACGATTTCCAAAGTTGAAGCTCTAAAATGAGGAACGGCCATAAAGACCAAACAAACGGCCCGGGCACCGAACTACCGGTCCCGACAAGCCATAAATAACTTGGGTCACTACAAGTAAGCTCTAATGGTACAAGAAAGGCGAAAACGTGTAAATGACCGGAAGGGTCATTACAGCTAGTACCATCTAATATCTTTTTTGCCTCAGGATAGACTAAATTTCCAATGTGGTTCCTCACATAAAAGGCCAAAGATCTGGGGCCTAGGTTTCCTTTAGATAAACAATCAAAGTTACATTTAAACATTTTTGTTTCTGGCCTCCTCCACTATACCACCTTACATTCAATAATGGGAGTATATTCTTCAAAGAATTTTACCAAGAATGCCCACTAATTGGAAATATTCTACAACTATGGGTACATTTTTCCATTAAATATACATTTTTTTATTGATTATTAGGTACTCTTGAAGTTTTTTCTTATGAAAACTTTATATGATTTGAAAAGAAAGGAAAACTTAGTCCCAGATTTGTCGGCTCATATAGAATTATGAAGAGGGCTGCTGAAGTTGCTTGCAAACTAGAATTACCTACAGAGTTGACTGTATTTCATTCAGTCTTTCACATATCAATGTTAAGAAAGTGTGTGGAATATACATATCTCATTGTTTTATCGAAAATCTAAGCTTTAAAGAAAGTTTGACTTATGAAGAAGTTCCAGTGGCTATCCTTGAATGCAAATCTACAAGCTAAGGACAAAAAAATAGGTTTATTCAAGATTTTATGAAGAAATTAGAATGTTGACGAGGCTACTTAAGAAACCAAAAATGATATGAAATCAAAGTACCTATATTTGATCGATGAACGAGAAGATAATGCCTAAGGTAAATGTCGATTCTTACTCTATGTTTCATGTTCTCATGTATAATGTCAGGTCTAATGGATTACTAGATTCATGCCCTACATTAAGAAATGTCTTGTGAACCTATGTCTCATGTTATGCTATGTTTGAAGAACTCATGTCTATGTTATGTCTTTCATGGAGCCACGATACATCTATGATAAGTCTAAATGTTCTATGTGATTTGTGCCTACAATTTTTACTCTTGATCCTATGAATTTTCTTAAGATAATGATAAAGTAATTTATAAAAGGACTCTTTTTCTATTCTACAAAAAGTCAAGAAAGGACTCAATTATCATTTGAGGACAAATGATCTCAAAGCAAGGATATTGTAATACCTCACATCTCCATACTAAAGATTGAACCAATGATAAAGAGTAAATTTTGATGAGTGGTGTGACATTAATAAAAGTGTATGGTCATACCCAACATCGTATTTGTATCTAGATTCTAACATATCTAACCGCTCACCAATCCAATTTTGATAGAGAAAGTAATGCACATTTTATTTGTGGATCAAATATTTTTCTAAGTGTCAAAGCATCAGTGAGTGCGATGCGGCTCCCAATGAACTGAAGTTCATTACTATGTGAATCATTCCATGGTGAAAATAAATAGAGGACCATAGAATAATTTTATATGTGTGGGATGTAAAAGCCACTACGATGCCCAATGTCATAAGGTTTACGGTGATGGAGATCATGCACCACTAAGAGTCATTGAGAATGTTGATTTGGAGAAATTAATCAAATGTAGAAATCGGGTACCACAATGTAGTGCCCATGGTAAAGTTCACCATGATGGTCACCATAGTGTGGTTCTTATCATGGTGAAAGTCATTGCACTGTGATCATGGTCTGATGTAGTCCAGGACCAGTCCTAAGTCTATAAAGAGAACCCAATCTAATTTCTTCCATACTTTACACTTGTTCTACGTTTTGTCTCTCGCATGTGTATTTTATCTTCTCAATACCTTTTCACACCATGTTTATTATTTCAATGAAAATCTAATTAATTTCAAGTGTTTCTAACATTGTATGAAAATCTGTAACAAAATACTAACATATGATCATAGGAACTTCAATGAAATTCTTCTCAAAAGAGTCCAACATAGGATTTTGAGCATTCTACGTCAAAGATTGGATGTATATCTATGATTAAGAGAAATTAAAGCTATATAATACTCTTTTTATGCGTAGAAATATCATTGTTCTTTCTCACATCACATTCTTCATGTCTATGAGTTTTTCTCTATGAACGAATTTGGTTAAGTCATGCAAGTCTATTTTCCTACTCATGTTAATTAATTATGAATACCATAAATTCACTATGCTTATTCTAAGTTCTCTTCGTGATTAAAATCCATGAGCCTTATAATTTTCTATCTAATTATGAACCTTATGATAATATGATATAAGTTACTAGTTATGATATATGAAACATTTGAATTTTATAACATAATGCACACAAAAAACCATAACTTCTGAGCTTTTGATCTAACTTTGATTTACGAGCTTTTGAGCTATTATGATTTATGCGATTTTGATCTATCCTATTATGCAATGAACCAGGAGTAAACATTGTTAACCGTGCATACATTTGTGCTCAAAAAGTATGTATGTCAGTGTAGGTTATGGATCCGTTCAGATGAATTCTCTATGGTTCCCCAATATGACTTACTATGGATCTTTTTCTAATAAAATATGTTATTTATGCGTCATATCCCAATAAGATTAAGATGAATTAGTAGATCAGGGTGAGATCAGATGCAAGAACACATGGAGGATTTATTATGGTAAACTAAGAAACTTCCATAATGAACTTAATGATGATAAAAGATGAAAACGATAAAGTCAACCAAATAATATTTTAAACCTCTTTGACTTTTACATGATATGACTATGACATTCTTGAGTTGTTCTCTTTACTTCGGTTATGTTTCATATTTTATTTTGTCATATTACATACATTACAATTTTATATGTACTTACTTTTCTTTTATCAGGACGGTGCACTTTTAATAAGGCAGACTCAAATACTCAGGACGATCGAGCAACATGTTAGGTTCTACTCATGCAGTTATTGCTGAGCCCATATTTCTCTTGGAGGTGTAGTCATTTATTTCATCTTTATATTTATGGATATGCGAGTGCCCTGTCTCAGTAAATATTGTTACTCACCGTGACCATAGAACCCTATTCAATAAGTGGAACGCATTAGCTGTCCGCTCTCAGGTTGGGCAGTCAGGGTTGGAGAAGGGCAATGACTCATTCTTAAAACCAGCGTTCTTAAGACCAAAGAGTCGGGAAAAAAGGGGGGAAAGCATTCCGTTCCTGGTTCTCCTGTAGTTGGATCCTCCGGAACCACAAGAATCCTTAGTTAGAATGGGATTCCAACTCAGCACCTTTTGAGTGAGATTTTGAGAAGGGAGGATCGACGAAGCTGAGAGCGGGATCCAGAATTTTAGGAAGCGACTGGAAGGGAAACAACTAGGCTAGACTGCTGATCTTCTGGAGTAGCCTGATCCTGGGAAAGAGACTGTAATCGCCGCCGAGAATAAACATGCTGTGTCATTTATTTAGAGAATTCATAGAAAATTTAGAGTTGATGTCCAGAATCATGCTATATTTTAGATTTGACCTTAGCATCTTTATGTTTTGAAAACTATAGTTGTATTAATTAAAGTTATTTTCTTTATTTAGTAAATTGTTTTATGAATGAGAATTTTCCTTAAAGTCTTATTTTATGAATATGCTTCTTTTCCCATACATGTCTCAAGTCTCATGTCATGCTATTGCTTGCTAGGATAAGTTAAGGGATTGAGTGTCGGTCTCGCCTATTCCCAAGATTGGTATCAGAGCAAGTTTCACTATACAACTGCTTAATCGCACATGGAGAAAAGATCAGATGGCTGACTATCAAATTCTTGGTGCTATTCTACAAAATGGACACTCGTCATATTGACCTCCTTACTTTAATGGTCAGCATTACTCCCACTAGAAGGAAAGATTCAGAATCTTTGTTCAAGCAAATGACTTCCAGGCATGGGTCATAATCAAAAAGGGACCAAAGCCAATTCCAGGCGTCACAACAAAAGATTTCAAAAAGGAGTCCACTAGTAAAATTGATCTTGAAACTTTTGATGTGACAAAGAAATAACAAGAGGTAATTAAAACTAACGCTAGAGCTATTAGCTTACTCTATTGTGCAGTGAGTGGATCAGAATACGATAAGATATCTACCTATGACGCTGCAAAAGAAATGTGGGACAAGCTTGAAGTCACATATGAATGAACCAGCAAAGTCAAAGAAGCAAGAATAAGTGCTCTAGTAAACGAGTATGAACTCTTCAAAATGGTTGACGATGAAAATATGGAAACTATGTTCTCATGATTCAGCAAAATCGTCAGTGAACTAAAGTTTCTGGGAATGGACTACTTAAATGGGCTACAAATCAGAAAGCTGATCAGAAGTCTTTCTAAAGTAGGGGAAACTAAGGTTGTCATTCTTAAGGATGGAGACTTGCAAAGGATAACTTATGATGAACTACGAGGCAATCTCATGACCTATGAAACAAAATCATATCAATAGGTACAACAAGGAGGAAAGAAGGAAAATAGTAGCCTTCAATGTTGTGGCACCAGAAAACAAAGAGAATATGGAAAAAATTAACAGTGAAGGCATGACTCTTATAAATCATGGAGTCAAGCACATGCTGAGATAGAGACAATATAAACCACATCAAAACTTTAAAGAAAATGATGGAGAATGTTGTTATCACTGTGGAAAAATTGGACATATCAAGCCAAATTGTCATGAGTTCAAGAAAAAGAGTTCTCAAAGAAGCAATAAGAACTTCGGAGCTTGGAGTGATGAAGAAATTATAGATAACGAGAAAATTGAAATTGCAAATATCTGCTTCATGTTTGTTGGTGAATCAAGTGAGTTAAGTTCTTCAAACTATCAGAACTATTCTAATCTTCAAGCCTCTAAAAATCACAAAGTCATGCCTTAGTCAAATCATCCAAATTGCCTAATAAAAGTTTCAGAAATCATTCTTCAGGATTTTCTTCCAAAATCTTTTACTCTGCTAAATGCTCTACTTCTTTTCATAAACCTACATGTTTTTCGTGTGGAAGAGTTGGTAACAAATTATTCAGCTGTAGAGGATACTCCTCTAGAAAATGGATTTTGAGACCTAAAGAAACACCTTCTAACCATTAAAGACCCAAGAATACTTGGGTACCTAAAATAAACTAATCACTTTGTTTTGCAGGAACACACCAAAAGGGCCTACCAAAAGGGTATGTGGCTAATAGATAGTGGGTGTTCAGACATATGATGGGAAAAAGTGGAAACTTTAAATCAGTAAAAGACTTTGATGGTGGACATGTGAGATTCGGTGACAATGTTAAAGGAGAAGTAGTAGGAGTTGGATCTATAACTATCAGTCCTTCATGTAATTTAATTGAAGTATACCTGGTTGTTGGGCTCAAGCATAACCTACTCAGCATCAGTCAACTCTGTGATGCAAGATTTGATGTGCTCTTCAACTATCATGACCCAACTACCAGTCCATGCAGAAACCTACTCTAAATTACCTAGATAGGAGAACCCTTGCCACCCGATTAAACTAGGTAATGCGGAAGTAAATAGAAAATAGGAGATATCATCTTAATGAAATTAAAAATCAATCTCAACCTTGGTTACAATTGAAAGCTTTTTGAAATATAACTGAACCCTTCCCTAAGAACTAGTCTAAATAAGTAAAAGAGCTTTTAGGAGAATACAAGAGCCAAATGAGACACAGCTCCCACCATAGAAAAGAAAGGAGTAGAAGCTGTCGAAGATCACCATCGTCTTCACCTAGGAAACATCACTGATCCTACAACCACACTATATCAAATGGCATAGCAAGTGTAGTATCAGTACAAATAACATGTACTAGTAGGCATCATTAGTTGACCCGAATCCACCATATAATATCATATAAATATTCAAGAAAAATCATACAACTTGAAGTTATATAATCCCGGTCCTCTATCAACAGCCCTTACTACCAAGGTATAATACCCCATGAACTTATACACTCTATCCCAAACCTTCCTACCTCATTCCACTGCAAACTCCAACATTATAATTCATTCCACCCTTCAATCGTGGTCATAAGCTGAGCTCCTATAACACTAAGACTTTCTAAGCCTACCCATCTTACCAATACTATAATTTCCTTACTAGTTTCAATCCCAAAATCAAAGTTGCTAACTATCCTTGTTAGCCGGTCTGTCACTTCTCACATAAAATCCTATAGAAATAACCCTAGTCCTTGACCCATAGCAAATTTAATGGATAACCTGAAAAACTCATATTTACCATCCTGACTCAACCACCCTATCAGGTATGTTCCAGACTATATTGACAGACATATACAATCCAAGTCAGTTAATAAAAATAAGACTCTCAGTAATTGACCCTGACTTAACAACCACACGAAATATGTCCAAAACCACCACAATAACTCATATAAGATTCAACATAGCTCTTAAGTAACTCGGACCACCTAAGGATCCCTAGGACATAATCTAAGGTGTTTAACATGCAATCTCAGTTTACACAAGAACCATCCCAGCATTTAATCACACTAATCTGGCCCCTGATGGACAAACATGTAATAAATACATCACAATGAATAACCCAGTTCTCTCAGGGAAAAAACACACAGAAGAATAATCAAACATGTACCAAGAGTGGTACTCGAGCCAACTGATAGATATCTCATACTAGGCATGGTAGCCGAGCTAACTGATAATCTGTACTAGGCATGATAACTAAGAAAACTAAAGATACACAGATACCATACAATCATAACCACAATAAATACAACCCACACTTCTAAAACCCACAAGCATATAAGTCAAGTTCATTGCATGAGATTGACAAATAGATATCATTTAACATTCATTTCCTCATTCCATAAAAATGTATTGTACAAGTAATATGAATGAAATAGCTAATATGTACACATAATGTAATTTGGGTGACAAGTTAACCATCACCTACTATGACCGACAGTTCATTATGCCAACATTGATGACCTATACCAAGACTAACCCCGGCCTAACCAATAAAGAACATTTTTTCACATACCTCAAAGACTATATTTATTTAGGAGTACACATACATCCATAAGAAATCTGTTCTCTAATACCATAAACTCAGTACCTTCTTTGTTTATCCCATTTCCCTCATTCATACAAGCCTGGGAATCCACTACGACCTAGAAATCCCTTTATAGTTAATCATTACCAGTGCCATGAACTCACCCTAAAATCTGACTGCCCAAAGATTGACAATCATAATATAACATCCATCGACAGTCATAGGGTTAACATAACCTACCACAGTAATTTCCCACCCTCAATAACAATAATCAATACATTTTAGCCATTAAGATTCCATGCCCAAAGGATTAAGAATGAAATCTCCCATAAATCTATCATATATTATACAGTCAAAAATAGGTCAATACTACTCAGTTAAACCTAGCCTACCTGGATGTAAAGAAGCTGCTATAGAATTCTGAACACGAACTTCTGGCTTTGTGGAGGTGAATTTTAATGAGAACTGGGCATGAAATCCATATGTTTTACCCCATTTAATCCACAATCCCTTCTCTCTAGTGCTTCCAAGCTATAGGATAGCCTAGGAGATTTTTTGGAGTAACTCTTGTCTTTTTGCAACTGAAGAGGAGAAGTCCATTATAAAAATCTACATTTCTGGATACTGGTTCTGCGGCCTGCCAGCCGCTACAGTGGTAGTGCTATAGTGGGAAAATTCTTGTTGTAATGGGATGATGTCAGCCCAAGAAAAATTTCAAATCCCAATTTTTTTCTTCATGTCACCCTAAATTAATTTGATAGCTTATTTCAATAATTCCCACAACTCGCAATGAGGTGCCTTTTATTAATGATTGAATAGGTTATTGCAATAGATGTCAATTTATCCATCATTCATCCCCGAACAATTTCTAAGGCAGAAAGAAAAGAAGGAGCCAGCCTTAGAATCCTATCTCTCTACCTTTATATAGCAATTATAGCCTTACGCGAACCATCAAAACTTCCATTTCCCTAAGTGTACCAAACTAACCGAAAGTTAATTTTATCCCGCTCTGTCAAGGGATCCCTTCCCTCGAGTTACATGAAACAAATTAGAGTAACCCCTCCTGAATGGGCAAGTTACCCGGGGCCTTGCTAATATACTAGGTCGGGAGATTAAATGAACCAAAAAACAAAAAAAAATCTCCACTCAGCAATCCGGACCTTGCTATAGCAAGACTATTTACGCTATAGCGACACTGCAATAGCGGCCACCCTCCCGCTATAGTGAGTGATAATAGTTTATAAGGGTGAGAAATGGGTTTCTCGCCCATTCTCCTTCTCACCTGAAAACACCACTTTATCCTCAATTATTTTTCTCTTGACATTGGAAAATAAGGTAATAATCATAACACTTTACTTTTGCTACATTATTGCATGAATATTAATCATTTTATGCTTGAATTTGGTGAATATAATAGATATTAGATTGGTTTTTGAATTTTGAATTTTGAATTTTGGCTTTGATTTGGTGGAATCCTCGAAGTATGGATACTTTCCTTACGTTCACAATGCTCCCACAATGTTCTAGGAGTAAGAATTACAGAGTTCATGCCCAAAAATGGGTTCAAAATAGTAGAGAATGTGAAGGATCCTATTTATAGTAGTAGAATACTCTGGGAACATTAATCTGAACTTAGATTGCTAAAAATGGAATCATGGATCAAGAGGCGCCATTGTTGCACCTCTTCAAATTCTGGAATGATGAAGACCGTTATAGCGACCTTGCTCTACTATAACGATGTTGCTATAGCGGATAAATTCCCGCTATATTGACACTGTCATAGTGGGATATCATCCGCTATAGCAGAAGGTTGCAGGCAGTAGCTTTTCAGTCAAGCCAGGAATTGGATTTTTCTCAGAATTTTGATTTCCCTACACCTTATGAGTTCTAATCCAAAAATTTGTTAAGCTTGCAGATTCAACAACTCAATGGATTCCAACCAAAAACATATTCCACCTTACGTAAGGTTCCCCGATGATGCTAGTCGAGAGACATTCTGGGACTATCGGAGGAATGGTCTTTGCTATAAGAGGGTTTTTTGCATGAAGGGGGAGGAGGAGAAAGCAGGTGAATTCTACAGGAGGCTTGAGGAATTCAGATGGGGTCCATTAATGGAGGCTCCCCCTTCTAAGCATTCAGGCTGGGTGAGGGAGTTCTATGTCATACTCCCTACCGTGCATTGGGACGACCCCATCCCCACCATCCATATATGAGGAGTAGATGTCTGGACCAATAATGAGGTACTAAGAGTACCTCATGTTTAGAATATTGTGTACGAAACCAAGCTTTAGGAGTGGGATATAAAATGGTTGTAGGACACACTGGTAGAAGAGGAGTTCAGGGACTAGGTTTACTGGCCCACTGCTGAGGGCATCACAAGTACTTACTTCTCAATCGACACTAGGAGATGGCTGAACTTGGTGTCTCAGAGGATCCATCTGTCAGTAAACCTTATCGATGTGACCTTTCCTTGGGCCTTAGTGGTGGCTTATGCTATGCAGGGCATTCAACTGAATGTGGAGGTGCAGATTGTGTCGAAGTGGAGGGACTTCTACTGGGGCACCAAAAAGGGCCGCTTCCTTCCCGGTCTTGTGTCTGCCTGTGAAGGTGAGTTTGGGTGCCTGAGGATGTTACCAATATGGAGGTAGAGATGGATGCCCTCTTTAACCCTCTCAAACTGAAAGGTGATCACTTCCAATGGAAACAAGAGAAAGGTGGGTGAAACCGAGAGTAGGTGAGCTGCCGAGGGAGTTGATGATAATGATAAGATCCTGCCCCTCCTTCCCAGTTCCATCCCCTAATCACTAACAGTCGCCTGGAGGATGAATTTGCCGTGGTCAGGAGATTCATAAAGGGCACCCCTGCCTAAACTTCAGTCCCACCTCTCCCTGCCTAGGACTATACAATGCTCTGTAGGGAGCATGATGAGGAGAAGAGTAAGAGGCGCTCCTAGGACTGCATGCTTTCACGGATGTGGAAGACCATGAAGGTCATGATCAGTTGTGCCGTCCCTTATCAAGAGCTCCCCTAGTTGGAGCCAAAAGATATGAGGGAGTTCCCTTCCCTGAGCGATGCCGATGCAGAGGTCCCCACCCCAACAGCCCATGATGGTGATGAGGCATCCGGATAGGACCTCCTCCCTCTTCATTTCGCACACTATTACTGTTTTTGGGTTTTCCCTCGTTTGGGGCATGTATAGACATTGCTTTTCCCTTCTTTTTCCCTTCTTTTTCCCTTTTATTATCGCACATAGATTCTAGTTTCAACATTATTAATCGCATATACATGCTAAGTTTATTTTTAAGTGATTTCCATTATTCTTGTAGTAGCTCCTAGCTAAAACTAACGATTTAAAATACCCCGGGAAAGAAAAGCAACACAGGGGAAAATAGGGTAGATATTTTATCACGCCCATCCCGCTATAGCGGCTTGCACGCTGCTACAATGACACCTCTATAACAGAGAAATTTCCTCTATAGTAGGATCACCATAAAGGATTAATCTCGCTATGGAGGCCTCAACATCAGCCCAGAAATTACACTTTTCTGCAAAGTTCCCTTATTTTGCATTCTCTGTTAACAATGTTAACCTTCAAAATTGCATCATGGTCTTAAATATAACCTCAAGACCAACCCCAATAGTGTATAATTAAGAATTTAGCACTACATTATCATAAAACTAGTTATGAACTTCACAACATCGCATTCTCGCTATCAAACAAGAATAACCCTTTTTCCATGGTTCACAACCAATCCCGACAGTCCTAAAACCAGAGTTTTCCTATAGTCACAATTCATTTTGTCCGCTTACAATTTTTACCAACGATAAGTCCATGCCCAAAAATTTAACATAAAATTTTTAGTTAACCCATATAGAAATTAATCACTAATTGTAACCCCCCAAGGCTACCCCCTAGACATAACACGAGACCCGAGACCACAAGTGGTTCCAAGTTAACCCTTGGTATTTACACAACTTAGGCAAAATATACTAAATCATAGCGGAAGCAAAATCAATGGAAGTAGGCAAACCAACTTTTTATAAGATAAAGATCTAAGAGTATCAAATTTTAGCATGAAACATGGACATCAAACTATGTCTGAAAAGCCTCTATATAATACATACTGAGTTGCTGGGGTAAGACCCCAACTAACTTGAAGTACTGAAGAAATCCATAAAAGTAACTAGACTCATAACTAGTCCTCTAAAGATAAGGACTCACCAACAAACATTGGATAGCCTGTGGTCTCTAGCCACGAGCCTCAAAATTGGAGCTGGAATCTGCATCATAATAAGATGCAATGCAAGAAATATGCATCAGTACTATAGGATGTATCGATTATGCGAGTGTATGCAATAATATAGTAAAAACATGCTTAAAACTGAGTTCATACATGGTAAGTGAAATCATAAGTAAAGATCGTCGTTTAGGCATAAAATATGAAATAGAATATCATATAACTTCATAGCTTAAAAACATTCATACGGAAGTTTTTCTTAACCGAATTTAAACCATGATGAGCTACATGGATTCCAGTGTCATGCACCCACACTGAAAAAGGTTGTCCCAACCGGCCAAGGTTAGAACCATGTTCATAAGGATCCTGTCATAAGCCACGGAAGGCAACCTACAATCACAATATAGTTTTAGACTTGGGTTATCTAGAATACTCATCGCTCAATGCTAAATACTAATCCCAAATATATCATGAAGCTCTCATACATGTGACATATCCAGATATCAAAACTTATTCATGTTCATGTTTACAACCCGGATCTTTATAATACTCATGAACCTTGCTTTTAGAAAATAATTCATGAGTATTGATGGCACATAAGGATGTCATATCTTTCATAATGAATCATATCTTAAAAGTTTGCATGGCACTAGTTCAATTCCATAATTATACATAATTTCATAAAAATAGGAACTAGGCATGCAATTGCTTGAAATTCATGAGATTATACTATAAAAATATGTCAATTTGCCTAAATCAATTTCACATCTACAGCCTCCAAAGTTACTATAAAGGTCGGGTCACCAACACAGTTCTTCAACAAAGAAACATGGAAAACTAGATGAACCACTTCTAGATCGGCTGACAACTCTAACGCATAAGCACACTACCAACTCTCCTCAAAATCTTGTACGGACCTACATAGTGGAGACTAAGATTCTCTTTCTTACCAAACCTCATCAAAACCTTCATGGGTGACACCTTCAAAAATACCCAATCATCAACCTCAAACTCGAATTCTCTTCTTCTCACATATGCATAAGATTTCTGTCGAATCTAAGCAGTCTTCAACCTCTCCCTAATAATCTGAACTTTCTCCATAGTCTCATGAACCGAATCTGGACCAATCAAAGTTTCTTCACCTACCTCAAACCAACCAATAGGAGACCTAGATCTCCACCCGCAGAGTGCCTCAAAGGGGGCCATCTGGATGCTAGAGCGAAAGATGTTGTTATAGGAAAACTCAATAAGAGTTAAGTGATCATCCCAACTACCTTTGAAATTAATTACACAAGATCTCAACATGTCCTCTAAGGTCTGAATGGTATGCTCGGCCTGGCCATCCATCTGTGGGTGAAAAGTTGTCCGAAGTCTCACTTGAGTACCAAGACGCTTTTGAAATGATCTCCAAAACTCAAAGGTGAACTGAGTACCTCTATCTAAAATGATAAACAATGGAATTCCATGCAATATGACTATCTCATGGATGTTGAGTCTGGCATAATCCTATGTTGAATCAGTAGTCTTGACATCCAAGAAGTGGGATGACTTAGTCATCTTGTCGACAATCACCCAAATAGAATAATGTTGTCTGCGAGTATGTGGTAAGCCTGTAATGAAGTCCATATTGATCGCTTCCCATTTCTAAGTAGGGAGATCAATATCCTGAGTCATGCCACCAGGTCGTTGATGTTCCACTTTCACTTGCTGACAGTTAGGGCACTTAGCCACAAACTTTGCTATGTCCCTCTTCATGCCATTCCTCCAATAGACTTCCTGTAGGTCACAGTACATCTTGGTGGCACCAGGGTCGATAGAATACTTGTAGCTATGAGCCTCTGTCAAAATCCGATGTCTCAACCCATCTACATTAGGAACACACAATCGGCTCTGATATCGAAGCACACCATCTCCCCCTTAAGAGAAAACCTCTACTCTCCACTGATGGACTGCACCCTTCAACTGATGCAAAATAGGGTCACTGTCTTGCTTCTCCTTTACTTTCACTACCAAAGATAATTTGGACCCATTCTGAATGATAACACCACCATCCGATGAATCATAAGGCGGACTCCTAATCGACAAAGCCTATGAACATCCTTGGCCAACTCCTTCTTTCTATACTCAATCGAAGACACACTACCCATAGACAATCTACTAAGTGCATCAGCCACTACATGAGCCTTACCTAGATGGTAAAACACACTCATATCATAATCCTTAAAAAGCTCTAGCCATCTCTTTTGACGAAGATTCAATTCCTTCTGAGTGAAAACATACTGAAGACTCTTATGATTGGTGAATACATCCACGTGGACACTATACAAGTAGTGCCTCAAAATCTTCAAAGCAAAAACCACTGCCACTAACTTAAGATCATGAGTAGGGTAGTTCTTTTCATGAATCTTAAGCTGTCAGGAAGCATAAGCAATCACCTTACCAAGCTGCATCAAAACACAAACCAACCCAATCCTAGAAGCATCACAATATACAACAAGGCTATATAAGCCCTTGGGTCGAGCCAAAACTGGGGCTATGGTAAACCTAGTGTTCAATTCCTGAAAGTTCTTCTAACATTCATCAGACCACTGAAACTTAACCTTTTTCTGAGTCAACTTGGTCAATGGGGAATCTATAGAAGAGAACCCTTCCACAAATCTCCTGTAGTAACCAGCCAAACCTAAAAAGCTCCTAATATTAGATGGGGAAGTGGGTCTAGTCCAGTTCTTTACTGCCTCTATCTTCTACGAATCAACTCAAATACCATATCTAGTCACAATATGACCCAGAAAAGCAACAGACTGCATCCAGAACTCACACTTGTTGAACTTAGCAAATAATTGATGATCCTTGAGAGTTTGCAACATAACTCTCAAATGTTTTGCATACTCATTCTTACTCTGAGAGTAGATAAGAATATCATCAATGAAAACAATCACAAATATGTCCAAGTACTGTTTGTACATATGGTTCATCAAGTCCATAAAGGCTGCAGGAGCATTTGTTAGTCCAAAAGACATAACCACAAATTCATAATGACCATACCGAGTTCTGAAAGCTGTCTTTGGAATGTCACACTCTCGAACACAGAGTTGATGAATGTCGGATATAAGGTCGATCTTGAAGAAATAGCTGGCACCCTGAAGCTAATCGAACAAGTCATCGATCCTAGGAAAGGTATACTTATTTTTGATTGGGACCTTTTTCAACTGACAGTAGTCAACACGCATTCTGAAAGAACCATCTTTCTTACGCATGAATAGGACTGGACCACCCCATAGAGAGATGTTAGGCCTGATAAAACCCTTATCAAGAAGGTCCTTCAATTGATCTTTCAATTCCATAAGCTCCATTGGAGCCATTCTGTAAAGAAGAATAGATATAGGATGCATATATGGGAGAAGGTCTATCCCAAAGTCAATCTCCCGCTCGGGAGGGACTCTGGACAGATCCTAGAAAAACACTTTTAGAAATTCACTCACAATAGGAACTGACTGGAGAGATAGGGTTTCAGACTCTAAATCCACAACCTAAACTATATGGTAGATATAACCCTTAGAAATCATCTTTCTAGCCTTGAGGTAAGATATAAAATGACCCTTTGAAAATGGAGGACTACCATTCCATTCTAACGTAGGTTCATTTGGAAACTTAAAACTGACAACTCGGGTGCAACAATCAACTTAGGCATAATATGCATGCAACCAAACCATACAAAGAATGATATCAAAATTAGTCATCTCCAACGCTACTAAATTGGCTAAAGTGACTCTATGGAGGACTGAGATAGGACAATTTCTGTAAATTCTCTTGGCTAGGACTGACTCACCCACGAGAGTAGAAACACAAAAAGTTTCTAAGAGTTGTTCAGGATTGACCTTGAATTTGCAAGAAACATAAGGGGTCACAAAAGACAAGAAAGCTCTGGGGTCTAACAAAGCATAAACATTGAGAGAGAAAACTGCAACATACCAGTAACAACATATGGGGAACTCTCCTGATCTTGGAAGGATGACATAGCATAGAGACGGTTCTGGCACTGACCACCACCTGAACCAGAAGTAGTACCCTGCTGGGCTGAATGACCTATTGTGGCTACTGAAGTAGACTGAGTTCTGCCACCTCCATGTCTCTTCTTAGCTGAAGAGCAATCCTTAATCATGTGTCTAACCTGAACATACCTAAAGCATCCACCTATGCCATAACGGCACTCTCCTAGGTGATTCTTTCCATACTTGTTGTAAACGGGGTAGGAAGGCCCTTTCACAAGACTCCCCTGAGACTGCGAATGTCATGCCCCAAGGCTACCCCCTAGACGTAACACGGGACTTGGGACCGTAAATGCCCTAAGCTAACCCCTTGGTCATAGAATACTCAAGTATAAAAAAGATAAGCGGAAGCATAATAGATAAATCCAGAATCACGTAAATAGGTAATCAAGTCAAACAAGATACACAATCTGGAAGGAGGCTCGAACACTATCTATGTCTGAAAAGCCTCTACATGACATAAGGAGTTGCTAGGACAAGACCCTAGCTAACCCAAAGTACGGAAATAAGAAATCAACATAACTAAAACATATCTAGTCCTCGACCTAAGAGGACTCACCAACAGCTGACAGAAAAGTGGCCTGGAAGCTCTAGCCACTTGTCTGGAAAGGAACACCTGAATCTGCATCATCAAAGGATGCATTGCAAGATATGCGTCAGTACTATAGAATGTACCGAGTATGTGAGCGATGCATGAATCATGATAAAAATAGTTTAAAACATGATTAAGAATGAACTTATTACTTAAAGAAGGACCATAAAGGTATAAAACATAAAACATTAGATAAAGCTTAAGTTTCATAGTATAGAATCATATAACTTCATAGCTTTAAAATAAACATGTGGGAGTTTCTTTTAACTGACATAAACTATGCTGAGCTACATGGAGTCCGATCTATCCACCCCATCGAAAGGAACCAATATACCTTGCCAGGGTATAGAGGCATGACATGTGGCGTGATCACTAAATCTGATGCCCAACAGAGGGGACCTAGAACCTACAGGGGCACGTAGTTCTGAGACCATGGGTACTCTCACCCGGTCAAACTAGGTGCTAAATACTACTCCCAAAATGTATAACATATTCTCACAAACATATGACATATCTGATGCCAACTTGTTCATAACTTGTTCATACTTGTTCATACTTTTTCATACTTGTTCATAACCCGGATCGTCATACTACTCATGAGTTTTAGTTTAGAAAATGACTCATGAGCATTGATGGAACATCGGGTGTCTTGTCTTGCATAATACTTTATAACATGGAAAGACTTGCATACTTCATGACTTGTAAAATTTTCATGGCTCTAGTTCAATTTCATAAAATATATACTTTCATAGAACATAGGAACTAGGCATGCACATGCTTGAAAATCCATAAGGAACGTGCTATCAAAATCTACTTTGCTTAAATCAGGTTTCATGCATGTAGAAATTTCCATGGTTAAACTTCAATTCATGAAATAGAGTTAACATGTAAAAACCCATGTAAAATCATGCAATTTAATAGTAATTTCATAATCAAATCATGAGAAGAACATATTTGGCAAAACCCCATAAGAATTAGATAAGAACCCTAATTTGAAGATCATGAAATAAAATTTGAATTAGGGGTTTTGGCCATAAGGGTGAAGGAATCCATTGTTGATTACCCACATACCATGGTTGAAGATAACCCACTTGAATTGAAAAGACTTAGGAGACTTGAACTTGGAGCTTGAAACCCTAACTTGAAGCTTGAGAAGATGGAACTCCTTTTCTCCTTTTGGAAGTTGATTGAAAGAATGGGAGAGAACTTAGGCTAAGTGGGAATAAAACCCTCCTAAATAGGCTTAAAATGACTTAGTATATGAGTTAAAAGAGTGAGAAATTACAAAAATACCCCTGGACTTAAGCTTGGAAAAAGTTGGAAAAAGTCAACTTTCAGGAACCACAGATGGGTTCCACGGGCCGTAGATCAAACCATGGCTCGTGGTTTCCACCCGTCGTTCCTGACCAAAGAGTCAGGCTGCAGAAGCAAAACCACGACTCAACAGTATGGACCCGTCATTCAAATGACAAGTAGTAGACCTTAGTCGTAGTTCCTGGGTATCATACAGACCTCAGAACCAACTTCTACGAGTCACTAACGATCCGTAGTTTGAACTACGGACCGTAGAAATCATTCGGTATTCCTTTATAGGAATTAAGTTGCAGAAGTCATTCTACGAGTCAACAGGATGGACTCGTAGAATGAAACATGGGTCGTAGACTCACTCATGGAATTTAGGAAAGAAAAGCTAAATTTTGACAAACCACGGGTTACTCTACGGACCGTGGTTTTGGTCTACGGGTCGTGAACCAACCAGTGGCTTTGAGAATGAATATTTTAAGGTTCAGTTCAGAAATAACGAGTCACAGTACAGACCGTGGTTTAGAACCACGGTTCGTCATCCAATCCGTCATCACTGATAGCACTGCAGTAAACTGACCATAACCTTTTACTCCGGACTTGGATTAATGTGCGGTCAGTGGAGTTGGAAAGAAGACTCAAAAACCTTTAATTTGGTGGGTATTAGTCCACCTAACTCTTTAAATTTTAGGAGGAATGATCGTTTGAAGTTGACCCTAATTTAGTCTTACATGAAAACTTACTTTGGTGAGGTGCTTGTGACTTAACTTAATGATAGGAGTTTCTTATGAACATGATTCACATCCAAAGCACTCACCACACTAGGAAAAGAATCATTACACTCAAGGAAAAGGTTCAGGTAATTAGCTTAGGATTTTTGGGGTGTTACAATATCTCCCCCTTGAGATCATTCGTCCTCGAATGAAGACTAAGCAAGGAAAACTAGAGTGATAGCAGCCCAATCAAACCTCAAAATAAGGAAACAATGAAGTAAACATGAAAGCTGAACTTTTCAACTTAAAACATGATAAAACTAACTTCAGAAAACATGGATACATGCTAGGATCATGAGAGAAACTGCTGGAATAGAATCGGAGGGACATACTAAGGATGGAACTACTTCTTCAAGATGAAACTGTATCAAAAAGAAGAGGATGAGGGTACTTGGCCTTCATGGATGATTATGCTTTCCAAGTAGCTCCTTCAACTGAGTTGTAAAAGCTGAATTACTATCATGGTAACTGACTTCTGATCAAAACTTAGCTGGATTTATGAGACACGTATGCATGCTGGGAATGTAAGAACAACTAATGGGATAGGAACTGGATGCCCAACGTGATAGCTGGTCTGGGATGAGAGTAGGAACTCAGCTAAAACACATAAGGAACGAACATACTTTAGAGATCGCAGTTAACCAAAAGGAACACCAAATTGAGAGAAGTAGATATACAGGGAAACTATTCTCTTCTGAATACCACTTCTACCATTTGCAACTAACAACCTCAACAGCGCACATAAAGGTACTAAGGTATGAGTCTAAATCTCTGATTCTCCATGTTCAAACCTATCTCGACCAGATCTATTGCATCTAGAACGTCTTCTAAGGATAGTATTTCTTCTTATCACACCAACAAACTAACCTTGAGCTCCTAATCAAAGGGTCACTAGTTGCACAAAACAAGGGTGGGTCTATATGTATTCCATTGCGATATTCAAGCTTATAACTATGGTCACCTAATGGCTTTATGTCTTACCCTATCCAAGACTTTCCCTCCCTTCCCTAACATACTTAGGAGTTGCAACATCAGAATTCCTACAAGGAGACACACCAAAATTCCTCAACAAGAACACAAAAAAAGGAAAAGAAACCCACTACTTCTCATCTAGGCTATTACTAGGCTTCCTTCCCTAACACCCATAACAACATAAGCCAGAATCACCAAAAGAAAAGAGCGAGAGCATGAGCGTCTCGAATGAAAGATTACTGATTGATCTTGACTTACACTTAGCATGATCAAGCCACTCAAGGTGGGGCTTGGGGAATTGAGCATAATAGGCATGAGCACTTCACATACTGGGCACATAAGACAATAATTAGTGGGGATAACCACCCCTCATCATCAAAGGCAAAGGTTAAAAGGGCTTTAGAAAAAGGAAATCATAAGCGCGAATCATTTCAAGAATCAGGTCTGAGCATATACATGACGTAACATGATTTGATTAGACATTGAGGTATTTCTGAAGACTCAATAAGTAAACATAACTGAGCATACTGCGATACATGAGTTCATATACATAATGCACCTCGGGGCATAAAGCTGGGATTCATAGACTCACAGAGTAAGAGTAGAATCATTGTCTGAAAAAAATTACTTGTCATTCTAGAAGTTGAATATGAGCATGAATCTTGATGGAGTGCGTAAATTGAAATAGAACCATGGCGCTGACACACAAGGCATGAAAAATTGTATCGTAATGTCAGGAGTATACTTAGGACTCTAGGATGGAAATAAGATTCTACCTCCCTTCCTAAATTTGTTCTAACACCCAATGACATCACCACCTGAGCCTCCAAAATCTGACTGATTCAACATCCCACCATCTCCCCCTTAGATTCATGGTACCATTATAAGTCTATGGATCTCTCACCCATCTCTTAAAGGAACTACAATCATTTTACCTTAACGGAACATACACTACTCCAGAATCTAGCCCGAATACCCACTTCCTTCTATAGTCTAAGATCCTCCTTCGCCTAAAAGTCTAGGACTCAACCCTCATATCCCCAGTTAGTTCTAGGTCAAGAAAACTCATAACCAAACAATAATGGGAGCCCGGGGACTATGGATGCATACATGAAGGAAATCTAGTGAACTACCTGATTCAAATTCAGGAGGAATACTCTGACCCAGCTGGCTAGGTAATGAAAGGAATTAGTTTTGGAGCTGAACACCACAGTTGCTCCGCTTAGATGAGGGGCGATTCCTGATCCTATGGCCTAACTGACCACAGCTAAAATACCTCTCCTTGCCCGCAAGACACTCACCTAGATGAAACTTACCTCATCTACTACAACGAGGGTACCTCAAGGTCTTTGGAGCCTCATGGTGACAAGACTGAGAATCGAGGGAAGGTGTGCTAACTGAAGATGGGGTTGGTTCGGATGACCTCTGCTGAGAAGACGATTGGTTCCATGTTCCGGTCTTCTTGTTTTTCATCTTCCTCTTCTTTAGTTTCTCTTTATCATTCAACTGAGCTATCATGGCTTGAGCCAACATACAAATGGCTTCACGAAATTCCACATTCGTAACCTCATGATCTGGAGTGTTCGAATTAGCATTCCTCGTGGGGTTTCTTCATGGAAACATTTATCTGGAATGCATATGGAACAGATTAGAAGGGTAAATAGAGTCAAACTCTATTGCACGATAGTGAATATGAAAGAAGTGAAGTCTTTTCCTAAAACATCTCATAGCCTCCATCTCCTGAGTGTGGCACGCTTCACACCCATGAAAGAGACTCTACTTGATGCGGCTTTCAGACACTTAGGACTCTTGAACCTGAGGCTTTGATACTAAGCTTGTCATGCTCCGAGGTTACCTCCTAGACGTAACACGGGACTTGGAACCACAAGTTCCCTAAGATAACCCTTTGTTCATAGCATATTCAAGCACAACAAAGATAAGCGGAAGCATAATAGATAAATCCAGAATCACGTAAATAGGTAATCAAGTCAAATAAGATACACAATCCAAAAGGAGGCTCGAACACTGTCTATGTCTGAAAAGCCTCTACTTGACATATGGAGTTTCTAGGACAAGACCCTAGCTAACTCGAAGTACGAAAATAAGAAATCAACATAACTAAAACATATCTAGTCCTCGACCTAAGAGGACTCACCAACAGCTAACAAAAAAGTGGCCTAGAAGCTCTAGCCATGTGTCTGGAAAGGAACACCTGAATCTGTATAATCAAAGGATTCAGCGCAGGATATACGTCAGTACTATAGAATGTACCGAGTATGTGAGAGATGCATGAATTATGATAAAAAATAGTTTAAAACATGATTAATAATGAACTTATTACTTCCATGAATAAATATCAAGGTATAAAACACAAAACATGAGATAAAGCTTAAGTTTCATAGTATAGAATCATATAACTTCATAGCTTGAAAATAAATATGTGGGAGTTTCTTTAAACCGACATAAACCATGCTGAGCTACACGGAGTCTGATGTATCTTCCCAATCGAAAGGACCCAATATACCTTGCCAGGGTATAGAGGAATGACATGTGACATGATCACTAAATCTGGTGCCCAACAGATGGGACTTAGAACCTACGGGGGCACGTATTTCTGGGATCATGGGTACTCTCACCCGGTCCAACTCGGTGTTAAATACTATTCCCAAAACTTATATCATGTGCTTACACATATATGACATATCTGATGCCAACTTGTTCATAACTTGTTCATACTTGTTCATAACCCGGATTGTCATACTACTCATGAGTTTTAGTTTAGAAAATGACTCATGAACATTGATGAAACATCGGGTGTCTTGTCTTGCATAATACTTTTGTAACATGGAAAGACTTGCATACTTCATGACTTGTAAAAATTTTATGGCTCTAGTTCAATTTCATAAAACATATACTTTCATAGAACAAATGAACTATGCATGCGCATGCTGGAAAATCCATAAGGAACGTGCTATCAAAATCCAATTTGCTTAAATCAACTTCATGCATATAGAAATTTCCATGGTTAAACTTTAATTCATGAAATATAGTTAACATGTAAAAGCCCATGTAAAATCATGCAATTTAATAGTAATTTCATAATCAAATCATGAGAAGATCATATTTGGCAAAACCCATAAGAATTAGATAAGAACCCTAATTTGAAGATCATAAAATTAAATTTGAATTAGGGGTTTTGGGCACAAGGGTGAAAGAAACCCATTGTTGATTACCCACATACCTTGGTTGAAGATAACCCACTTGAATTTAAAAGACTTAGGAGACTTGAACTTGGAGCTTGAGACTTGGAGCTTGAAACCCTAACTTGAAGCTTGAGAAGATGGAACTCCTTTTCTCCTTTTGGAAGTTGATTGAAAGAATGGGAGAGAACTTAGTCTAAGTGGGAATAAAAACCCTCCTAAATAGGCTTAAAATGACTTAGTATAGGAGTTAAAAGAGTAGAAAATTACAAAAATACCCCTAGACTTAAGCTTGGAAAAAGCTGGAAAAAGTCGACTTTCAGGAACCACGGATGAGTTCCACGGGCCGTAGATCAAACCATGGCTCGTGGTTTACATCCGTCGTTCTTGGCCAAAGAGTAAGGCTGCAGAAGCAAAACCACGACTCAACAGGACGGACCCATCATCCAAATGACGAGTCGTAGACCTGAGCCGTAGTTCTTGGGGATCATGCAACCCTCAGAACCAACTTCTATGAGTCACAAACGATCCGTAGTTTGATCTACAGACCATAGAAATCATTCATCATTCATGTCTAGGAATTAAGTTGCAGAAGTCATTCTACAAGTCAACAGCACGGACTCGTTGAATGAAACACGGGTCATAGACTCACTCGTGGAATTTGGGGAAGAAAAGTTGAATTTTGACAAACCACGGTCACTCTACGGACTGTGGTTTTGGTCTACGGTCATGAACCAACCAGCAGTTTTGAGAATGAAAATTTTAATGTTCAGTTCAGAAATGATGAGTCACATTACAGACCGTGGTTCAAAACCACGGTTCGTCATTCGATCCGTTATCACTTATAGCACTGCAGTAAACTGCCCATAATATTTTACTCCAGACTCAGATTAATGCGCGGTTGGTGGAGTTGGGAAAAAGACTCAAAAACCTTTAATTTGGTGGGTATTAGGCCACCTATCTCTTTATATTTTAGGATGAATGATCATTTTAAGTTGACCCTAATTTAGTCTTACATGAAAACTTACTTTGGTGAGGTGCTTGTGACTTAACTTGATGATAGGAGTTTCTTATGAACATGATTCGCATCCAAAGCACTCAGCACACTAGGAAAATAATCATTACAGTCAAGGAAAAGATTCAGGTAATTAGCTTAGGATTTTTGGGGTGTTACAGCGAACCAAATCCTCTACCTGACTGATCATGCCTAGGCCTGGGGGCCTGAGTAGGAACACTAGATGATGAAGGCACGGGTCCTGATGACCTCTTCTGAAATGAAGAATGGTGTCCGCCTCCAAACCTCTAATGATTAAACCAAAACCCTCTGATCTAGACCTCTTATTCTCCTTTGACATTTCCTTCAACGTATCTCCCTCAATCTGATGAGCATGAGTCATAAGCCTAGAAATATCCATGTCTCCCAATAGCATCATGGACCTGCACTCTATTTTCACCAAGTCGGATACCTAATAAATGAACTTTCTCATTTGATCTCTTAGATCCGCCACCATAGAAGGAGCATATCAAGAAAGTTGAGTGAACCTCAACCCATACTCCTGAACCGACATAGATTCTTGCCTCAAATTCATGAACTCTTCAGCCTTAGCCTCCCTTAACTCCCTAGAGAAGAACTTGTCAAGACAATCCCCTTCAAAGTACTCCTATGTCATAGGGACCACATCCGTAGCCCTAGCATCCTTCCACTGAGTATACCAAATGTGAGCCACTTCTTTGAGCTGATAGGAGCTAGCTCAACACCATCCACACCAACAACTTGAATCACCTCCAAAATCTTCTTCACTTTATCCATGAAATTCGGTGGATCCTCACCAACCATAGAACCCAAGAACTTAGGCGGGTTCATGCGAATAAAGTCTCAAACTATGGCCGCAACTATCCCACCATGAGGTTTAGCAGGAACAGGTACTAGTGGATTGGCCTGATTGGTCATTGCATGAGCTAACATCTGAATGGCATTTCTGAACTCCGCATTAGTGATCTCGTAGTTTAGAACCAGAGGATTAGCATTTTGGGCGTTGGCTCGGTGAGGCATGGCACGATGAGGAGGAATAATTACTGGCAAGCCCACGGTATCTAGCCATGAGCTTGAGAATGGGATCCTGAATCTAAATTGAAGCTTTCTTAATCTAGGACTTGAGGGATGGAGGCTTGAAGATGGAATCCTTAGCTTGGAGCTTGGAGCTTGGAGCTTGGGAGGATAGAGTTCTTTCCTCTTTTAGAATTTGAATGAGGGTTTGAGAAAATACTTAGGCTAATTGGGATTAAAACCCTTTTAGAATTGCCCAAAACAACCTCACTTAGGAGTTAAAAGGGTGGAAAATACAAAAATACCCCTAGGCAAAAGATGGAAAAATTCACTGAAAGGACCTCAGCTTCAGGTTCCATGGACCCATTCCATGAACCATAAATGGAACCATGGATCATGGTTTGAGTTCATGGTTCCCAAGCAAAAAGTGAGGCCGCAGGTCTAAGATCCACGAGCAAGGTCTACGACTCATGGATTGATCCACGGACCACAAAAATCTATCATGGTTTCTGAGGAAAACGCTGAGCCTCAGTCTGATTTCCACGATTTGGTTCCACGAATTGTGGAACCATCCACGACTCATGGACCTCCCTCGTGGTTCTTAGACCTTAGAAGGGGTCTGCAGAATAATTTCCATGAGTCCCTTCCATGGCTCGTGGTTCAGTCCACGGCTCGTGGTCTGGCATCTTGATTCTTGGAAAGTTTAATTTTTTCCAGAGTTTCTAAGTTAAACAGCTGGTTCAAATTCTGGGGTATTACACTAACCCATCACATATAACCAATTTGTGACCTTTCCCTGACCATAATTTCATAGTAATTCAAGCAATTACACCTCACACATTCACAGTCATTCAAGCAAAGCAATGCACATAATCACAAATCTCAAGCTTCATCACTAAATCATGTCATGCTTATTATCTTTTATTCGACTCATGGATAACCATTAGCTGATCACCCATGCATTTACATAGACTCTAAGGCCATATACCAATTGGAACCTTTCTTGGAACCTTCCCGGTTAAAACTTCCTTCCTTGTGTCATTTCAACCAGAGACTATGACATTCAATTCACTTTGTTGAGATACCAATTACACTCAATCCATTCAAGTAAGCAACAGACCGCACGAAGGAATGAAACAAGTGGAACAATTTCCTAAAATGCTTCATAGCTTCCTGAATATTAGATGTGGATGTCAACACACCAATCCGTATGACTCTATTCAATATTTGCTCTTATACTGAGAGATCGGTAACTTAGGCTCTGATACCAAATTATCATGACCCAACTACCGAGCTGTGCAAGTGCCTACTCTAAATCACCTAGATAGGAGAACCCTTGCCACCTAATAAAAATAGGTAATGCAGAAGTAAATAGAAAACATGAGATATCATCTTAATGAAATAAAAAATTAATCTCAACCTTGATTACAATTAAAAGCTTTTTGAAATATAACTAAACCCCTCCCTAGTTACTAGTCTAAGCAGGTACAAGAGCTTTTAAGAGAATACAAAAGCTAAAAGAGACACAACTCCCACCATAGGAAAGAGAGGAGTAGGAGTTTTCGGAGATCACCATCGTCATCACATAGAAAACATCACTAATCGTGCAACCAGACTATACCAAATGGCATAACAAGAGTAGTATCAGTACAAATAACACGTACTGTTAGGCATCATCGGTCGACCCGAATCCACCACATAATATCATATAAATATTCAGAAGAAACATACAACTTGAAGTTATACAATCCCCATCCTCTATAAATAACCTTTACTACCAAGATAAAATAACCATGAACTTATATACTCTATCCCAAGCCTCCCTACCTTATTTTGTTGCCAACTCCACCATTAGAAGTCATTACATCCTTCTATCATGGTCATAACCTAACCTCCTATAACACTAAGACTTTCATAACCTACCCATCTTATCAATAATAGAATTTCCTTACTGGTTCCAATCCTAAAATCAAAATTGCTAACTATCCTTGTTAGCCAGTCCATCACTTCTCACTTAAAATCCTATGGAAACAACCCTGGTCCTTGACCCTTAGCCTATTTAATATACAACCTATAAAACTCTCATTTACCATCCTGACTCAACCACCCTACCAGGCATGTTCGGGACCACATTGACAGACATGTACAGTCTAAGTTAGTTAATAAAAGTAAGACTCTCAGTCATTGACCCTGACTTAACAACCACACGAAATATGTCCATAACCATAACAACTCCTCATATAAGATTCAACATACCTCTCAAGTAACTCAGACCACCCAAGGATCCCTAGGACATAATCTACGGTATTTAAAATGCAATCCCAGTCTACACAAGAAATATCTTAGCATTTAAACACATTAATCCTGCCCCTCATGGACCAACATGTAATAAATACATCATAATGAATTACCTGGTTCACTCATGGAACAAACACATAGAAGAATAATTAAACATGTACCAGGCGTGGTACCCGAGCCAACCATGATAGAACCTATACCAGGCGTGGTACCCGAGCCAGCCAATAAATATCCCATACCAGGTGTGATACCCGAGCCAACCGATAATTTGTACTAGGCATGGTACCCGAGCCAACCAAAAAATCACAGATATTACACAATCACAACCATAATGAATACAACCCATATTTATAAAACCCACAAGCATTTAAGACAAGTTCATTGCATGAGATTAGCAATCAGATATCATTTAGCATTCATTCCCTCATTCCCTAAACATGTATTGTACAAGTAATATTAACAAAACATCTAACATGTACACATAACATAATTTGGGTCACAAGTTAACCATCACCTACAACAATCGACTTAGTTCATTTTTCTGACATTGATGTCCTATCCGAAGACTAACATCGGCCTAACTAATAAAGCATATTTGTTTACATACCTCAAATACTAGACTTATTTAGGAGTACACAGACATCCACATAAAGTATGTTCCCTAATACCATAACTCAGTACCTTCCTTGTTCATCACATTTCCCTCATTCATATAAGCCCGGGAATCAACTACGACCTAGTAATACCTTTACACTTAATCATTACCAGTTCCATGAACCCACCCTAAAATCTAATTACCCAAATATTGACAATCAAAATATAATATCCATCAATAGATATAGGGTCAACATAACCTACCACAGTAATTTCCCACCCTCAATAACAATAATCAATACATTTTAGCCATCAAGACTCCATGCCCGAAGGCCTAAGCATGAAATCTCTCATCAATCTACCATATATTATGCAGTCAAAAATAAGTCTATACTACTCAATTAAACATAGCCTACCTGGACGCCTAGAAGTAGCTGTAGAAGTCTGAACACAAACTTCTGGCATTATAGATGAGACTTTTGACAAGAACTAGGCGTGAAATCCATGGGTTTTACCCCATTTAAGCCAAAATTCCACCTCTCCAGTGCTTCCAAGCTGTTAGGCAGTCTAGGAGAGTTTTTGGAGTAACCCTCGTCTTTTTGCAATTGAAGAGGAGAAGTCCATTATAAAACAATGTGATTCTGGATACTGGATCCATTAGGCTACTATAGCAACCTGCCAGCATCTATAAAATGGTGCTATAGCTGGAAAACTTCCACTATAGCAGGATGATGTTAGCCCGAGCAAAATTTCAAATCCCAAAAATTTTCGTTGTGTCACCCCAAATTAATTTAATAGGGTATTTCAATAATTTTCACAACCCGTAATGAGGTACCTTTTAATAATGACTGAATAGGTTATTACATAAACTCTCTCAGACGCACAATCAGCAATGTGGCAAATAACATCATCCTATTCAGAGATCGGGTTGAAAATATTTGTGTTTTAAATAATATTGATTTATCTATTCTAACTTGTCTTAATGCTCTATCTTGTGATCCTTGGTTATGGCATATAAAGTTGGTCATGCCAGTATGCATGATCTTGAGAAACTATCTAGACTTGAACTTGTAGTTGGTCTGCCTAAGTTTAAGTTTGAAAAGGATCACATATGTGATGCCCGCCAACTTGGCAAACAGACTCGAACTTCTTTCAAAGTCAAAGATTTTGTGAGCACTACTAAAACTCTCCAACTTATTAACATGGATATATTTGGTCCTACCAAAACTGCAAGCATCGGTAGAAAGAGATATGCTTTCCTAATTGTTGATGGTTTTTCAAGATTCACTTGGGCCTTTTTTCTTACTCACAAACATGAAGCTTTTGCTAACTTTAAAATTTTTTGTAGAAAAGTATAAAGAGAAGCAGGTTAGTTTATTTCTACCATTCACAGTAATCATGGAGGAGAATTTGAGAACAATGCCTTTGAAGACTTTTGCTCAAAACAAGGCTTCACTCAAAACTTTTCATCACTACGCTCACCCCAACAAAATAGAGTAGTTGAGAGAAAGAATAGATCTCTTCAAGATACTGCTCAAACTCTACTACCGGAATAAAGTCTTCCTGATTATTTCTGGGCAGAAGCAGTAAGCACAACTTATCACATCCTCAACAGATATTTAATCAAACCTATCTTAAAAAAGACTCATTATGATTTGTGGAAAGGAAAGAAGCCCAATATCAGCTATTTTCATCCCTTTGGATGCAAGTATTTCATCCACAATAGTTGTAAGAACAATTTGAGTAATTTTTATTCACAAAGAGATGAAGGTATATTCTTTAGATATTCCTCTTCCAGTCATGCTTTTAGAGTTTTTAATAAATATACTCTCAGTGTTGAAGAATCTGTAGTATTTGATGACTCTAACCATATCTTGGAGAAATTCAGTAGCTATATTATTGATGAAGAACAGGTATTAGACATAGTTCCTAAGAAACCAAGTCAACTGGATAAACCACAAGAGTCGACTACAACACTTAAAGAATCGACTGAAGCCACTGAAGTTCAAAAACCAAACATCCCAAGAGAATGGAAATACAATGCTAGCTTTCCAAATGATTTTATAATTGGAGATCCAAATGAAAAGATGCAGACAAGAGGATCCTTGAGAAATAAAGCCTCAATTGCACTCATTTCCCAATTAAAACCAAAATGAATTGATGAAGCTCTACAAGATGAGTCATGGGTACATGCGATGAAAGAAGAACTAGAGCAATTTGAACAAAATCAAGTGTGGACTCTTATCAAAAGGCCTAAAAACTCTTCAGTCATTGGCACAAAATGGGTATTTCAAAACAAGCTAAATGAAGAAGGTAAAGTGATCATAAATAAAACAAGGTTAGTGGCTCAAGGTATTCTCAGCAAAAAAAGGAAGTGACTTCGATGAAACTTTTCCTCCTATGGAAAGATTAGAGTCTATACGTATTTTTATTATCCTATGCCTCTTTTAAACATTTTAAACTTTTTTCAAATGGATGTTAAAAGTGCTTACCTAAATGGGTTTAACAAAGAAGAAGTTTTTATTAAATAACCTCCTGGTTTTGAAAATCCCTCTTGTCCTGATTATGTCTTTAAACTTACTAAGGCTCTCTATGGTCTTAAACAAGCCTCTAAAGCTTGGTATGAGAGGCTAGGTAGTTTTCTATTAAGCAATAATTTTCAATGAGGCAAAATTGATACCACTCTTTTTACTCAAAAAATAGAGGCAAGCATTATTATCGTACATATTTATGTTGATGATATTATTTTTGGAAGTACTAACCCTTCTCTCTGTGAGAATGTTCCAAGTTTCATGAATGGTGAATTCGAAATGAGCCTAATGGGGAAACTCACATTATTCCTTGGGTTACAAATCAAGAAGTTACCCAGTGGGACTTTCATTGGTCAAAAAAATATACAAAGTAACTTATAAAGAAGTTTGGAATGGAAAAAGAAAAAGCATTTGGAACTCCTATGAGTCCATCCACATGTCTAGAAACTAATGCACCTGGAAAGAATGTGGATGGAAAGATATAATAAGGAATGATAGGGTCTTTAATTGTACTTAACAGCTAGCCGTATAGATATCATGTTCAGTGTTTGTAAATGTGCTAGATTTCAATCAGCCCCCAAGGAATCCCACCTTACTACTGTTAAAAGAATTATCTGATATCTTATTGGAACACAAGATCTTGGTCTATGGTATCCTCACTCTCTTAATTTTGATTTAATTGGTTATTAAGATGCTAATTTTGCAGGGGATAAGACTGATAAAAAAAGCACTAGCGGAACATGTCAAATTCTTAGTGAAGCATTAATTTCATGGCATAGCAAGAAACAGACTTCTGTATCTCTATCAACTACAGACAGAGTATCTTGCAGTTGGTAGCTGCGATACTTAATTACTCTGGATGATGCATCAATTACTTGATTATGATCTCTTGTTTGAATATGTCCCTATTTTACGTGATAATACGAGTGCTATCAGCCTTTCCAAATACACTGTTGTAATGACCCTTCCGGTCATTTCCACATATAAGTTTGAAGTCAAGCAAATCGACAAAAGTTATCTTAAGTTCTTTAACAAATTTCCTGAACTTTGGGTAAAATGTCTCTGGGCTTTTCTCCCAATATATAAAGAGTTAGAAGTCCCCCAAAATACCAAATCGAAGGTCTACGAGTCTAGTTTCCTATGCAAAAAACCTCACGTCCAACTGATCTCGGAGTAAAAAGTTATGACTGTTTTACCGCGGACTGTCTGGCAGAAAATGGGTTACGTACCGGGTCGCGATTCGGGTCGGGTTAAACTCAATTTAAGCCTCAACTTCACGTTTTAAAACGCCATTTCAGTTCCAAAACAGTGATAAAACATAAGGGAGGATCCCGAGAGAATTCTTGAGTATCAAAATCATGCGTTGGTGAATTACGAGCCTAAGCTTAAGAATTTTATTAGCATCGTGCGTGTATTTGAAAATATTTTATTTAAAAAGTTGAATTTGGTAAAAATTATATTATTATTGCCTTTTCAAAATATTTTAAAGGTTTATGAAAAATATCTTTGATACGATATAAGTGTATATGTATTTATTTTATAAGGTTTTTATACATTATAATATTTTAACGGAGATAGTAAATTTAGTTTATGTTAAAATTTATTATTATAATATAGTAGGTTTTATTCGAAATAATTTTCTATGAATTATGGTATATTCAAAAATTATATTTATTTTACCACGAATTTATGCAATACCCGAATATTTATGTAACGGAACAAGTAATGAGGTGTTAAACACCTCCACTGCCTCGTGGAAGTGGAGGAATAGTCCAACACATGGTATCACCAACAGATGGCCTCAATTCATCACGTTGGCACTTAATTGACATTCTTTACTTAATTCCTTCCTAAATACACAAGCAGAATGTTTCTTTTCACAATCCAAGTGGGTGGATTGAAATTGTAGCGGATTGAGATTGTAGTGGCGCTTCACCAATTTGATTTTGAGGTTCAAAATCATGTTGAGGAAAATATTTTGGTGTTGTGTTTAATCCCCAAAAGAAGTTAATTATCTACGTCAAATTATTCAAGCCCAAATCCGATTCCGATTTAGTTTTGGATTTTCTCAGAGTGGTTCGAGCTTGGACATCGTTGTTCTAGCAGCTTATCATCGGACGACAGGTAGGTTACGGTTTATTTTCCCTAAACTCCGCATATATAGAATAAAATTGTATTAATGGGCATCTTTGGGTTGGTTTATTAGGTTGGTACCACAGACCTCGACCGCTTTATTCATGTTCGCCTACTTTTGTTCCTCCGTTGCTTGTAGTATTTGCCGATATATTTTATTTTACCCTTGTGGTCCTGTGAGGCCTTGTTGACTCTGGAACATAGAAGGTGGGATTTTGGGAATGTCCGCGAGTTCCGGGCATAGAATTATCCTTCCAGGTTGGTTATGCTTGCTGAGTAGCTGTGGGCCTGTGCAGGGTCGATAGATTGATTGTGAGCTGCTGGGCAGCTACTGTGTGTGATCATACCATTTCCATGCATATAAAGAGGTTTTATCCATGTTTTACTATGGTTTTGGCTTCGGGCCTACTGGCACTATTTTCTAAACCTTGCATGGCCCGGGGGGGCCATTTTTTATGGAAATAATTTGGAAATGGTTTGATTTAACTTGTGTATATTTTTGGGCAAGAAAGTAAAATTATGTTTAAAATCATCAGTTTTACGATTATCGCTAGACTCGGCAGGGCCGGGGTGCTAGTTGAGTTTTCTTGTTACTTGAGATGATTTTTAGCCTCGGTCGGACCGAGCACCTGAGATGGCTTTTTACTGTTTAGACCCGATTATTCTCGGGCACCCTTGGAGGGGTTTTTGAGACATTTTCCTACTACTTTAGTCCTGGACAGGGTCTGGGCATTGCATATTCGAGACTTAATCTCCATCCTGATACCAGACTTGCTTCCGAACGACATGTTCTGATACTGAGTTTTAGTATGGGGTCTGGGACCTCCATGAACCTTGCCATCCGGGCTAGGGGCTACGGGCTGCGTGTGCCGGAGGAGGGGTATACGGCGGAGTAGAGGTATACGGGCAGTGTCCTTCCATGGAACCTACCTGCTGGGCCGGATCGGCGCCGGAGGAGGTACATACAGAGATACCATTTACTGAGATCTTCATGCATCATATCATTCATTGTTTGAGGCTCCACCCTTGTTTGTTATTTGCTGATTGTACGCTCTGGTAGTATGGGATGCCGGAGGGTTTGTTTTCACTTGTTTGTGTTCCTCGATTGTATGGGCGGCCGGGGAACTGTAGGTAGACTTTTGCTATTTACTTACAGAATTGTTCCCTGTTACGGTTAAGTATGGAATTGGTTACTGCTAGACTGTTAGTTTCTGGATTTGAGATTGTTATGATTAGTTGAGTTTGATTCATGTCCCTGAGCATGCCTATCATTACTCTTTCTCTCTTCTTTTTACACTTGAGGTTACCGGTATACTGTCCATTTCATAAACTTATTTTGTATACACTGTTGTTGTAAGGACCCCAGGTGCGTTATTTCTTACTTTCACCTGTGCCTATGGTGTGTAGATTCTGCTTACTAGCCTCATATGTGGTTCTGTTGATTTCCCTCTGGGCTAGATCTTGTGTACCTTTCGTTGATTTCTGTGACTACTCGCTTCTATTCTGTCTATTACTACGCTTTTATCTTATATGTGCCCAGTCGGCCTATGATACCTACTGGGTACCTTATGCTTCGCATTTGGTGCTCACCCCTACCCCCTGCATCTTTGGGTGCAGATCCTAGCGTGGGCCATCGCCGTTAGATCGCTGTGATTCGTGCTTAGAGATCTGTTGGGGACTACTTCAGACTGAGGGTGAGCTCTTGGCGATCGGAGCTTAGCTTTAGTTTATCTTTCGCTTCATGTACTCTATTACAATTCAGAAACATCTGTATATATTGTTTTGTATTATTTGCACTCCATGTATGTAGTTTTGGCTCTATACTATGATACCAGGTCTTGGGGTTTGGTTTAGTTTCCGCATATGTATACATTTATAGTCCTTTTATATGTTCTATTCATCTTGTTCTCTTATTTGTTAGATAGTAGCCCATTACTAACTGTTCTGGGCAATGGGGATAGGTTCACCTGTCGAGGGTTGTAGGTGCCATCATGACCGAGAAATCGGGTCGTGACAACTTGGTATCAGAGCTTTAGGTTCACCGGTGTCATCGGTATAGGAGCCAATGTCTAGTAGAGTCCTGCGGATCGGAGCGAAGACGTCCGTACTCAATCTTTGGGAGGCTACAGTGGCATTTTAGGAAATTCAACTCCTTCATTACTTCTGTGTCGTGCGTAGAACCCTTGAAGTTTCTGGAGATCTCATTTATTCTACTTCATTCTTCCGCAGAAGGTTCGGACGAGATCATCGGCATCACGCGGAGATGAGCCTCCCGCTCCAGCGCCATCTCCAGCGCCAGCTCCAGCTAGCTTCAGCGCCAGCTCCAGTACCAGCTCCAGTGCCCACTTTTGTGCCAGCTCCAGCCGCAGCTCAGTCTCCAGATATTCGGGGATTACTCTTATAGCTTTTGGGTGTGATTGGAGAGCGGCCTTCTGAGGTAGCGCAGACATCCGCTCAGGGAGAAGCCCTGGGTGCACAGAGCTCAGGAGCGCAGCCTGCTACTATGGCTCCCCGTGCGGAGGTCATTCCGGTTCCATCTATTGCACAGCCTCTTGCTCTTCGCCCAGTTATGACAGAGATAGAGCAGAAGGCGTTGGGTAGGTTTTTGAGGTTAGCACCTCCGAGGTTTGCTGGTACTTTTGGACAGGATCCACATGACTTTATTACTACCTGTGAGGAGATGTTGCATCATTTGGGTTTGTTGGAGACTCACGGGGTTGGTTATACTACCTATCAGTTGGAGGGTCCAGCGAAGTTATGGTGGAGGGCCCAGGTTGCTTGTAGACCACCATCGTCACCTCCTTTGACCTGGTCTGAGTTTTATGAGGCCTTTATGGCCAAGTTCCTACCCCAGAGTGATCGAGAGCGTCGCAGGGAGCAGTTTACTCACCTTGTGCAGGGATCTACGACTATCTCGGAGTATGAGACCCATTTTCATCAGCTAGCACCGTTCGGAGCTATGATCATTCCTACTGAGGCTGATAGGATTCACAGATTTGTATGGGGTTTCAGGCCAGAGATCAGGCAGCCAGCTGAGATATTTATTGCCAGTGGCCGGTCATTCCTCGCTATTGTAGACTATGCGCGCCCTGTGGAGGACTTACAGCGACATGATCAGGGGTCCAGAGATAAGAGGCCTCGGCATCAGGGTGTCTACAGTGGTTCCAGATATGGTGGTAGAGGTCCTGGCCAGTGGAGCCAGAGTTATCATCCAGAGTAGTACCAGGATCAGTCTAGCCGACCGGTTCAGGCTTCCCTTCAGACTTTTGGCAGTACCCAGTTCGAGCAGGGTCAGAGCAGCCATCAGGGCTATAGCGGCCAGTCTTCGAGGGGTACAGTTTCTGGGGCATCAGGTCGTGGTGGTCATACGGGATCTGCTGGTTCATCTCGACTGAGTATGCCGTCAGGGGATTGTTTTACTTGT
>QJPP01007449.1:0-151224 GCA_003996215.1 Jaltomata sinuosa
CAAAAACCCCTCCAAGGGTGCCCGGGCGTAGCCGGGTCTAAACAGTAAAAAGTCATCTCAAGTGCTCGGTCCGACCGAGGCTAAAAATCATCTCAAGTAGCAAGAAAACTCAACTAGCACTCCGGCCCTGCCGAGTCTAGTGTAGTAGTAAAACTGGTGTTTTAAAACATAATTTTACTTTCTTTTACCCAGGAATATTCACAAGTTAAATCAAACCATTTCCAAATCATTTCCATTAAAAACAGGCCCCCGGGGCCATGCAAGGTTAGAAAATAGTGCCAGTAGGCCCGAAGCCAAAACCAGAGTAAAACATGGATAAAACATCTTTATATGCATGGAAATGGTATGATCACACACAATAGCTACCCAACAGCTCACAATCAACCTATTGACCCTGCACAGGCCCATAGCTACTCAGCAAGCATAACCATCCTAGAAGGATAATTCTATGACTCGCGGACATTCCCAAAATCCCACCTTCTATGTTCCAGAGTCAACAAGGCCTCAAAGGACCGCAAGGGTAAATAAAATATATCGGCAAACACTACAAGCAACAGAGGAACAAAAGTAGGCTGACATGAATAAAGCGGTCGAGGTCTGTGGTACCAACCTAATAAACCAACCCAAGGATGCCCATTAATACAATTTTATTCTATATATGCGGAGTCTAGGGAAAAATAAACCGTAACCTACCTGTCGTCCGATGACAAGCTGCTAGAACAACGATGTCCAAGCTTGAACCACTCCGAGAAAATCCAAAACTATATCAGAATCGAATTTGGGCTTGAATAACTTGACGTAGATAATTAACTTCTTTTGGGGATTAAACACAACACCAAAATATTTTGCTCAACCTGATTCTGAACCCCAAAATTAATTTGCTGAAGCACCCACTACAATCTCAATCCACTACCATTCAATCCACCCATTTGAATTGTCAAAAGAAGCATGCTGATTGTGGTATTTAGGAACGAATTACACAAAGATATCAATTAAGTGCCAAAGTGCTGAATTGAGGCCACCTGTTGGTGATACCATGTGTTGGACTATTCCTCCACTTCCACGTGGAAGTGGAGGTGTTTAACACCTCATCAATTGATCCGTTATATAAATATTCGGGTATTGCATAAATTCGTGGTAAAATAAATATAATATTTTAAATATACCATAATTCATAGAAAATTATTTCAAATAAAACCTACTATATTATAATAATAATAATCTTTAACATAACTAAATTTACTATCTCCGTTAAAATAATACAATGTATAAAAACCTTATAAAATAAATACATATACCATTATATCGTAACAAAAATATTTTGCATAAACCTTTAAAATATTTGAAAAGGCAATAATAATATATTTTTTACCAAATTCAACTTTTAAATAAAATATTCACAAATACACGCGCGATGCTAATAAAGTTCTTAGGCTTAGGCTCGTAATTCACCAACGCACGATTTTGATACTCAAGAATTCTCTCGGGATCCTCCCTTATGTTTTATCATTGTTTTGGAACTGAAATGGCATTTTAAAACGTTAAGTTGAGGCTTAAATCAAGTTTAACCCGACCCGGTTCGCGACCCGGTACGTAACCCATTTTCTGCCAGATAGTCCGCGGTAAAACAGTCACAACTTTTTACTCCGAGATCAGTTGGACGTGAGGTTTTGTGCGTTGGAAACTAGACTCGTAGACCTTCAATTTGATATTTCGGGGGACTTCTAACTCTTTACATATTGGGAGAAAAGCCCAGAGACATTTTACCCAAAGTTCAGGAAATTTGTTAAAGCACTTACGATAACTTTTGTCGATTTGCTTGACTTCAAAACTTATACGTGGAAATGACCGGAAGGGTCATTACAACAAGTGGGTTCCACGACCCATGGGAGCTTCCACGAGTCATGAACCAAAGTTAAGAGGACCAGGAATTTCTTACAGGAACCACGAATGGGTTCCACGACCCATGGAAGTTTCCATGAGTCGTGAACCCAACTCGTAGGGTTCATTCCAGTGGCCAGTTTTTAGGACCAGGAAACCACAATAGGGTTCCATGACCCGTGGAACTTTCCACGAGTTATATAACCAATCGTGATCCCTGGGTCACAATTTTCAGCAGCTTTTCTAAATTAAATTCTAGGGGCATTCCAGACATTTCCTACCTAATTTAATGCCTACACTATATCATTTTATGTCGTCTAAGACTGATTAAGTAGCCTAAAAACTAACTAAACCCTCATTCTCCTAAAAATCATTGGACTTAGACAAAAAGGAATCAATGGAGGCATAGTTTCTCTCAAGAACCAGTAGAGGCCTTCACCAAAGTTCAGCCCCAAAAATCCAAGGATTTCTCCATGGATTTCTTCACCACGTATGTGGGATTTTACTAGTGGGTTCCTTTCACCTATTAGGTCCCTAGATTCAAACTAGTCTTCAGTTTCCTCCATGAATTATCAAACCTAAGGTTCCTAGAACCTAGAGATTTATCGTAATTAAGTTTCCACAATTTCTATGGTATTGACCACATGTTCTTGGAGAATTAGTTTAGTTCCATGTATAAGGTTCAGAGAACCTAGTTGTGTACTTCCAGTATTTCATGAATTAATTTCACTAGACATGCTAATTATATGTTCATGCACGAGGATTCAAATGTCATATCTCCCAGTATATTTATGTTGCATTCTCAGTTGATTTTCAGTATTTTGAGCTATCCATCATTTCAGTATATTGTTGTCACATTCAGTTAGGAGTAGACTTAGTATCGAGCGGACGAGAGGATGAAGGCTTAGCTGTCAGTTTAGGCTAAGACCTTTAGTAACAATACTCAAGTCCCAGAACTACGGTGCTACCATAGGCTTAAGGAGTCAGCTGTCAGACTAGGCTGCATCTCCTTGTCCCTCGTGGACATCAGTAGTGGATCCACGTCAGACTTGTTTGTACCCTTGGCAAGGTATGAACACCCTCCCATCCAGGGTTACAGGTTGGCCCCATAGTTGGCTTAGCTTGGGGTATGTCAGTTAGTAGTGTCTCCCACAGTCAGACACTTATTTGCAGTGACCTTGTATCCAGTACATATATTATCAGTATTATGCTCATCATGTTATCTCATGATTTATACTTAGTTAGTGCATTCAGTTCAGCTATCATCTTATTAGCAGTTTGTTATTTCATGATCAACTTTATGTTGCCCAGCTTTGTATATGTGTATATCCTGCATGCTTAGTACATTCCAAGTACTGACGCATACTCTTATGCTACATCATTTTATGATGTAGGTTCAGGCACTCAGCATCCATACCGCGCTTAGTTTGGTTCCCCAGTTCTTACTCAGCAGTTCAGTGGTGAGTCCTCATTAGTTCGAGGATGATATACATTCTTCATTTCAGTATTTACTTTCAGTTTCAGATTTGTTAGAGTTAGCTGAGGGCATGTCCCAGCAACTCCTATTCAGTTAGATGGCTTTCAGACATAGACTAGACTCAACAGTTGTTAGTGTTGTTTCAGTCAGCACTAGACTATATTTCTATATTATGGTATTTTTAGATTTATTGGACTCTCATCTTGCTTTAAGATATTAAACTGCTTCAGTTTTACGCACAATACATATCTTTAAACTGCCTTTACATAGATATGCCATGCCATGGGTTAGCTTGAGGTTACTTGTAATATTAAGCACCGTGTTGCGTCCAGGAGGTAGCCTTGATGCGTGACATGGAGTTTGGTTTTGTTTCTACAATTAGTTTGTTTATTCAGTATTTCAGTATCTAGAGTTAGCTGGGGGCTTGTCCCAGTAACTCGCCAGTAGTAGAAGCTTTCACACATAGAGTCAGATATTCAGCTGTATTCAGATCTTAAATCTTAGACTTTATTTATATAACAGATTAAGTTGTTCATTACTTCAGTTAAGCTTCCGTTCTTATATTTTGTCCAGACTTAAGTCATACTAGTTCCAAATGGTTATCTTGAGATCACTTATGATCTTAGGTCCCATGTTACGTCCAGAGGGTAGGCTCGGGGCATGACACAAGATCACCATGTCTTAACTTTCTTACAACCCTATTCCTCATGGCCATGGGGCCTCTACGTAAGTCATCCCTATTAGTTCTCATTTTAGTACCCATTCCAGGGTGCAATCATTGAGTCAACCTACTAAGGGTTTCCAAGATAGTAAAATAGGTATTTAACCACCCAATCTAGACAGCCGAACTTATCATAGGTTAATTAAGAGTCACATTAAGGTTATCCTTATTACCAGTTGAATTCTTTATAGTTCAGACACTTCCTAATTGGAAAGGGAAATTAACGTATCAATTTCAATTTTAACACAAGAGAGTAATGTAAACACAAGATTTGTAATCAATGAGAACGAGACTAAGGGTATGCTTACGAAGGAATTTTACAATGGGTTAGGGTACTTGATTAATTATGCAAATCCTCAATTAATGATAAAGGTAGCATTGATTTTAGTTATATTTGATAATGTCTCGATCCTCCAAATATATATCATATGGTCTTTTCTCAAGCACCATAGTTTTGACATAAACCAACCAATTCTATTGCTTGGGGGAATCACACTATTTTTAGCTTAGATTCTTAGATGAGAATTTATGTCGATTGAGCTATTTCTACCCAAAATCTAACGAGGAAATCCCAAATTTCTGCTATTGAATTCCTATTCGAATTATGTACCCCTCTTTCAAGTAAGAACATAATTAAGAAAGCACAATCAATGTTTGAAACCATCAATTTTATGATTAAACCATGAAGAATTAAATATACCCATATCAATACATCAATTATAAGCACAATTAAACAAGACCCATACCTAAATTCAAACACCCATCGTATGCACACCCCTAGACAAGGAAATTAGCTGCTTATCTTAAGGAAATAAGAAGATATACCAATCGGATAACTCATAATTCCATTCATATTAAAGCCAAAATCCAAATCGAAATCCAAGCTCAATTCTTTAAAATGGTGAATTTTAAATGGAGAAGATGAAGAGAGAAGAGTACTATCAATATCTTCCTTGGGGAAAAGTGTAAGCTCCAATTCTATTCTCTTGATGAAAAATTCTGTCTCTCAGGTACACACCTCAAAAAGGGTTTTAGAATCTTCTCAATACGTCACTTGTCTTTAGACAAAAATACTCTTCGTGAGTGGTGCAACGTGATGTGCGATGTGATGTAGCATCGCACCTTAGGTTCAGCGCATTGTTAGCATTTGCCTCAACCAGTGATGCTTGTTGCTGTGGTGGTGAGGTGCAAAGGGAGGTACGGACCGCATATCACATTGTGTGGCCCGGATATTGGTCACACCTCTTGGCAGATTCTTCCTCTTTTTGATCACCTTCACACTTTAACCCTTTTGAGCTCTTTGGGTTCAATTCCTTTGTTTTCTTCTTTTGACCAAGAGTACCTACATATTCATCAAAAAGAAAATAAGTACCTCTAATTCTCATCAAAACATGGCAATAATTCATGAATAAAGACTCAGTAAGTTGGTAAATTACCAACTTATCAAACCCCCAAACTTTAATTATTGCCTGTCCTCAAGCAAGATACTCACGAAGCAAGAAGTGAATTAGGTTCTAAAACACAAAGGGTGTACACAAGATTAATCTAAACTCTAAAAACTAAGAAAACAACAAATAAAAGAATCAAAATAAAAGACTCAAAATAAAAGACTCAACTACAATGCTTATCTCATTTGGTACCACCAAACTATCAAGGCAAGCTCATTTCAAAATGTTTGTCAAAAGGATTTCATTTCTCATTCAAAAGCAGGGGAATTTATCATTCAAAACAAGATTTTCAAGCTTCTCAAGTCATTGCCATTGACCTTCAAGGTTTTCCTTGAGATTCGTCATACAACTTGTCTCATTCATTCCTCTCAATTGAAAGAGAGACTTTATCATTCAATTCAAGTGTGCGATGCCACCCACAACAAGAGAGAATCCCACTCAAAATTATGTAATTCACAATACAAAGGGATTATAAGATAACCAAGAAGACTCTCACTCTCTCAAAAATGTTTGAGTGCATACACATTGAACCATAGGCTTGCCCTTTATGTAATTTGCCACTAATGTAGAGTTACCAAGCTCGGAGTCACTAAGGACTTGCCGGTTACGATGTTGTCTTTAGTTAAGGTGAGGATTGCATTTGGCTCAAGTGACTAAACCTCCCTAACACTCTTTGCAATTATTCAAAACACCGCTCACATTTTTAAACATTACTTCACCTTATTTCTCCCTCTCACAACCCAAAGTTCCCCTTCAACTTGATCATTCAACACCTTTTGTTGCATTCACTTGGTTGCACCAGTTTCTTCTTTGTTTTCATTTTGTTCATTTCATTGGACATCTTGAAGCAATTTTCATTTTAGGCATATGGTGCTACCTTGTATCAAAATACATCCCTTTTCTTTTTCACATTAGCACATACACCCCCAAACTTAGGCTTTTGCTTATGTTATCATTTCAATTCCCACTAACTTAGGATTTTAGCCTATATTTAACTTTTGAGCCATTAGGGAGGATGGGTGCAAAAATCGAGGTTCCAAAAAGGGTCAAGGTATCTAATAAGGTGACAAAGAAAGGTCACAAGCTCAAAGGGGATTACTAGGATCAATGGAAAGGTAAGTCAATTTGGGTGAAGTGACTTATTCAAAAAGGGCCTAAGGTCATCTTCCAAGCTCTATTACATCTAGGATTTAGCCTTGAATCACATTCGGAGCAAGTTCTATACAACACATACACACAAGAATGACGTACAACCTTACCACACAAGGCATCATAGTGCAAGATTTTCACAATTAGTCTCGCAATCAATTGGAATAAATGACTTTTGACAAGCTATTCTGAGTTCTTTTACACATTTGTTTGTGAATCAATCAAGCCAAACAGGGAGTGTACAAGTCATGACAAGAGAATGCTTTACTCAAAATCATTTTCCCTCTTTCCTTCAACTTGCCAAAAATTTCTTGCCAAGAAATATTTTACGGTGGGTCCATTTTGAGACAAGCAACACAAAGACTCAAATTTAAACTAAAACTTGCCATTTTCCCTTAAGAAAGTTGCCTCTCAATCTATCATAGAGAAACACCAACCCAGTTTAACACAAAAATAAATAAAAGAAAATAATTTGCTTCTTGGGAAAGAACCATGGTATCAAGAAAATCTTTGGAGTTTATTCACTAATCTACTATTAATAAGGCGACCAAAATTAAAGCCTTGCAAGACAACAATTTGCCAATTAATGCCAATTAACACATTCCAGCACCCCCAAACATAGACGAAACATTATCCCCAATGAAATAAAAGTTTAGATTAGGAGTACTCCCTGGAATAGTATACGACACACATAAGGTCTGGGGCGAGATTCCCTAGCCATCATATAACACGTTGAAACATAGGTGGACTGCTAGTGTTATAGTTGGAGGTGCGAACCTGAGTGTGACGTGCATAACGAAAGGTGCAGTTCACCCTTTCGGTCACATATTTAATCCCAAAACTTTATCGAAGTTGCCAATTTTCTGCTTCTTCATATGCGAAAGGTGATGTGATGTGCATAAAATGGTGTATGATCGTATGACCCGGTGCATATGGTATTGGAAGTTGGATTGTAGATCTGTTGCAATGGCCGATGGTATGACCCAGTGCATGTGATCTTGGAAGTTGGATTGTGGATCTGTTGCAATGGGCGATGGCTGTGCAAAGTGCACTTATCCAAGTGCATTTTGCCTGCTATATGCACAGAAGTGGCTTGATGCCCGACAAATATTCCAACTCCTTTATCTTGTTTTCTACCTACAAACTTCAACAAAAACAACAACAAAAATAACACAAAGAGAAAAATACTGAAAATAAAGGTGGATGCTTGGGTTGCCTCCCAAGAAGCACTTGGTTTAACATCCCGACATGACAATGGTACCTCTCACTCATGGTTCGTTGAGGTACGTAGCTTCTAAGAGTGTGACATCCTCTGGGATGGCTAAATACTTCTTGACATTGCCCATTTAATTTAAATATTGAACCATTTTTGTCTTCCAACTCAATTACTCCATTGGCAAGGACTTGAAATACCTTGAAGGGGCTAGACCATTTTGACTTTAGTTTACCCGGGAAAATTCGGAGTCTAGAGTTGAACAAGAGCACCCAGTCACTGGGAGAGAATTCTTGCTTTAGGATTTGCTGATCATGGTAATATTTCATTCGAGCTTTGTAGAGTGAGGCATTCTTATAGGTGCGCATCCAAAACTCATCTATCTCATTGAGGTCTTCAATCCTGGCATGAGCAACTTTTTCCCAATTTAAGTTTAGCCTTTTCAAAGCCCGCGTGGATTTATGCTCTAATTCTATAGAAAGATAGCAAGCCTTTCCGAAAACCATTTGGTAGGGAGACATACCAATAGGAGTTTTGTATGTTGTCCTATAGACCCACAATGCATCATCCCAATCCGTCCTATTGGCATTCACCATTCACCATTTTTGTGAGAATGGATTTGATCTCCCTATTGGATACTTCAACTTGGCCACTCGTTTGTGGATGGTAAGAAGTGGAGACTTTATGCTTGACTCCATATTTCTCAAGTAAAGTACTAAAGAACCGATTGCAAAAGTAGGATCCTCCATCACTAATGATGGCACAAGGGGTGCCAAAATGAGAGAATATGTGCTTTTTGAGAAACGCTGTGACGCTCTTTCCCTCAATATTTGAGAAAGAAACCGATTCTACCCATTTAGAAATGTAGTCCACAACCATGATGATGTAAGTGTTTCCAAAGGAGATTACAAATGGCTACATGAAATCTATGCCCCACACATCAAATATTTCAGCCTCCAAAATTGGTGTCAATGGAAGCTCATGGAAATGAGACACTCCCCCTTCACGTTGGCATTCATCACATTATTTCACTAGATCATGTGCATCTTGGTAGAGCAATGGCCCATAGAATCCACTTTGCAACACCTTTGAGGCTGTTCGTATGCCACCATGGTGACCATCAACCGGTGAAGAATGGCAAGCTTCCAAAATGGGCATCATTTCAATTTTGAGGATGGACCTTTAGATCATACCATTCGCACAAATCCGAAAGAGATAGGGCTCATCCTAATAGAATTCTCGGGCGTCATGAAGGAACTTTTTCTTTTGATGGAAGGTTAAACCTTCTAAAAAATTAGCGAACCAAGGTATCAAATCATAAGATGCAGCCAAGATATGTTTGTCGAGGAACATATCATTTATTTCAAGTTCCCCAACAGGCCATCCTTTTTCTTCCAATCTAGACAAATGGTCATCCACTTGGTTTTCACAACCTCTTTAGTCTTTTACCTCAAAATCAAACTCTTGGAGTAACAAGACCTATCAGATAAGCCTCGGCTTGGCATCCTTTTTAGCCATCAAATACCCGATTGCAGCGTGATCTGTGTGCACAATCACTTTGGTCCTCAATAGGTATGCCCAAAATTTCTCAAATGCAAACACTACCGTAAGCAATTCTTTTTTGGTCATGGTGTAGTCTGTTTGGGCTGCGTTCAAGGTTTTGCTAGCATAATAGATTGGATGGAAGAGTTTATCTTTTTATTGACCAAGCACTGCCTCCAAGGGTACCCTGCTAGCATCACATATTAGCTCAAATGGTTTAGACCAGTCGGGTGTGATGATGATGTGGGCGGATGTTAACTTCTCCTTCAATTTAAGAATGACTATCATACAACTATCATCAAAATTGAATTTGGCCTCTTTCTCAAGCAGTTTGCACAATGGATAGGCTATCTTTAAATATCTTTGATAAATCGCCTATAGAACCCGGCATGACTCAAAAAGCTTTGTATTCCTTTTACAGTCTTTGGAGGGGGTAGCTTGGAAATAACATTGATTTTTTCTTGGTAAACTTCAATGCCTTTCTAAGATATTTTGTGTCCTAGCACTATCCTCTCCTTTACCATAAAGTGACACTTCTCCCAATTTAAGACCAAGTTTGTTTCCTCACACCTTTTGAGTACCTCCTCCAAATGTGACAAGAAATAATCAAAAGTGTCCCCAACAATAGAGAAGTCATCAATTAGTATCTTCTACCATGTCTGAAAAGATGGATATCATGCACCTTTGGAATGTGGATGGAGCACCGCACAATCCAAATGGCATTTTTTTAAATGCAAAAGTCCCATAGGGACAGGTGTAGGTTATTTTATCCATCAAGAAAGAAGTAGAAACCATGCCTGCCAATCTATCGAGCATTTGATCCATAAATGGAAGAGGGGAAGGATATTTTTCAGTCCATGAATTTAACTTCATGTTGTCCATGCATACTCTCCATCCAGTTACCGGCCTTAGAGCTATCATTTTGTCCTTTTCATTAGGTAAAACTGTGATCCCACCTTTCTTAGGCACACATTGAACTGGACTAACCAATGTAATATGAGATATTGGTAAGACAACTCTTGCATCTAACCACGTGATGATTTCCTTCTTAACCACCTCCTGCATAGGAGGATTTAACCTTCTATGATGCTCAATTAAAGGCGTGCAATATTCTTGAAGTTTGATCTTGTGTATGCATATCCCCAAAGGTATGCCAATAATGTCGGCAATGGTCTAACCAAGAGCTCGAATATGCTTCTTCAAAACCTTGAGTAATGCTTGCACTTGTTCTTCATTCAATTTGTTGGAGATAATTACCGATAATGTCTCATTGGCACCCAAATAGGCATACCTCAAGTGCGATAGCAAGGGTTTGAGCTCCAACACTGGGGGTTCAACAATGGAAGGTTTTGATGAGGGAGTCTGTCGATTCTTCAAATTAAGATCAAGTTTCTTTGGAGGATAGGAATAAGATCCCATACCAAAGCACACCATATTTCATGATACTTTTCCATTCCTTCACAATCATAGTTCAATAAAATAGCTTCCAACGCTTCATCCACGAACCCTTCTTTCAAATGTAGCTCGACACTCTCCTAAATTTTACTAATTACAAAGGCGGTTTTGAGTTTGTTGGGTTGCTTCATGGATCTACAAAAATTGAAAGTTGCCTCTTCCTCATTCATTGAGAATTTAAGCTCCCCTAATTTACCTTATTTAACGTGCTCCCCGTCTTCAAACTTGGCTGCCCCAACACAATTGGTATTTCAAAACCACCTATACAATCAAGTATCACAAAATCCACCGAATATACAAGCTGACCTACTCTCACTAGCATGTCATAGTAGATTCCAACAGGAAATCTCATTAAACGATTAGCTATGAGTAATTTCATCTTTGTAATGGTGGGCTAACCGAGTTCCAATCGTTTGAAAATGGCAAGAGACATCAAATTTACACTATCACTTTCATCATATATAATATTTGTTGATTTGTGTAACCCATTGCCACCACAAATGGTGAAAGCACCCAGAATATCCTCTTCACTAACAAACTTGCCCGAGATTATAGAACTACTTTGAGGAGACATGTGGATGACTCTATACCCATTGAAGTTGTTCATAGTGCACATTCATTTCACAAATTTAGCATACTCGGTGTCACGACCCAACCTACCAGGACATGCAGGCGCCTACTCTATGTACCTAGATAGATGAACCCTTACCACCCGATCCAACAGGTACTTGCAGAAAACAAAGTATAACAGTAAATAACCTCATTTTTATACATGAAGATAATTATAAAACTTTTTAATTCTAGAAAACACCTTACAAAAGAAATACAATATACCATTTTCTAAACTGGGAAAATAACCCTCCCTAGGATCTAGTCTAAACAGGTACAAGAGCTACTATAGGAGTAAAACAGAAATATAAGAGGACACATCTCCCACCATGGAAACAAGAATAGAAGCTGCTGAAGATCACCGTCATCCTGTACCTATGAAACATTACCGACCCTGCAACTAGACTATACCCAAAAGATATAGCAAGAGTAGAATCAGTACAAACACACGTACTGGTAGGCATCATCGATCGACCCGAATCCATTCCATACCATCATATAAGAAATCAAGGGAAATGCAGAATTAATTACAATACTCGACCGTTCAACATTCACCTTACCAAAACCCAATATCAACCCAAGCCTACCTATCCCTTTTGCTGCTAACTCCACCACTATGAGATGCTAAGTGATACGCCCAAATTACACCTCCTTTAGGAAGCGTAAGCGATCGCTGATCAAATATAGAACCCAACAAAGGTTAGGGTCGATCCCACAGGGAATATGGTAGGACTATGGTTGATATGTGTTTACTTGCACTGTTAGCCGTTTATTTCCCTACGAAGTTTTTTTTTAATGTAACAAGTAGTAATTGTAACTAGAATGTAAACAAGTAACACATGATAGTTTTAAGAGTTGTAATCAATGGGAGAGATGACTAGGGTAGTTTCCCTATGAGATCATTACTTAGTAAGGCGTTGTACTTAGTAAACTAGTTTGGTGCTTAGCATGTAGAATCGGTAAGTTAGGTTCACCTAAATCCTTGGTACGACAGATAAATGAGTTTCATCACACGCCATGGTCCAGTTGTGGGTGTATGATTTACTAACCCTTACCCTGGATCCCAGATTAGCTATTCCCGAACAAGGTCAAGTTATTAGATGAGGGTTGGTAGCCTCAAATCTCCATTGTTAAACAACCCTTTTCCCATCCGTTACCTCCTTGGTCTGGCAAGTAAGGATAAGGCGAGTTCTAACATTGCACACTATTAAAAAGCAATCAAAGCAAAGGGAAGAACAAGACATGCATGAACACCGCCCTAGCGTACCCAAGTACTTAGCCTACTTCATTAATCCTTCATATTTCCCACAACCCTAGTTGTGAATTTAGCTACTCATGTTCACAAGTAAACAATCAAGAGTTATTAATGTGTTCATGATCATATAGTTACGATAAGAGATAAAGAAATCTGTGAACTTGAATAGATGAAGATGGAAGTTAGAACAATGAACTATGGATGTGTATAACTCTCAAAACCAATAGTAAACCAAGATCACAATATTTTGAATGTGTTTTCTACAAAGTAATGAGCATAAGACATAAAATCAAACCTAGGAAAGGTATTTATAAACAGTAAAAATCCTATCCTAATTAAACAAGGAAACTGGAATTGGCAGCTTCCACGGATATAGTCTACGGTCCGTGAAAGTTTCTATGGGTCGTCAACAACACTCGTGAAACTCAGATAATTTGTCCTCCTACAGGTTCTTTTCCATGAGAGAAGTCTACGACTCATGACTTGAATCACGACTCGTGGAATTGAGTCGTAGATCTCAGAAAATTTTCTCCTTCTCTGATCATGTTCCACGGGCAAGAATCACGACTCGTGAACATGACCACGGCTCGTGGAAACCTTCCTTAGAACTCAGGATCCAGCTTAATCTTCAGTACTCTTTCCACGACTGACTTCCATGACTCGTGGAAGTGTTCACAACTCATAGAATAGAGTCATAGAAGTCAGTTTTAGCCAAAATGTCAATCTTTTCCTGCACTTAGTCTCTGAATCCTATTTTCCTGCACAAAACTCCAGAACACATCAAATCTACTAAAAATCACTAAAGAACATACTTCAATTCCAAGTTTTTAAGCGTTGAAAGTGCCGCAAAACCACGGAACATCAACACCCTCAACTTAAAACCATTGCTTTTCCTCAAGTGACAAAACAAAACTATCCTAGAACGACGCTTAATAAAAGAAAACCAGGGACTACGACAGTCATATGATCTAGCAATTCAGCTCACAAAAAATTTCTCCCTCCCTTTTCAGTACAAAACAAGTACACCAGGTACGTCTATCAAGAAAACACAAAAGGATCCATGGATGACATCATGCTATCAATAGATGATACAATATACACATATGAGATTTACCCTAATGATCAGCAGTCAAAGTTACTCTAGTGCCCTCACCACGAAGAAGTCCTACTCACTCAATAATAAATTTAATATCTGGGACTGAACTCGAACAACTCATACTCTCAAAAATGTTCAAACACTGCATGTACAATACCATAGGCTTTCCCTTATTTTCTATGCCTCAGTTTTTGAACAGTTGGGCTAGGATCCCTATAGGACTTTACTCGTCTTGTAACGTAGGCTCGGGGATGGGTATGGTAGATATGGGAAATAGTTACTAAGCCCTCCTTGACACTACGCTATGTTTCTTCAACCTTTCCAGAACAACTCTATTCTTTCCTCCCTTTCTTATCCCTTTTTATTCCCTTTTATTCCTTCTTTTTCATCAAGTGACGGGTGCGGCTTTTATTTCAGACTAAACTTTTCATCACATATCTCTCTCTTTTCTTTTTCTTTTTCTATTTTTTTCTTTTTCTTTTTCTCTTTTTAGCATATCCGCCACACTGGTTATTTCCCTCTTTGTCACTAACCTTTTCTTTTCATACCCCATATTTCACACTCACCTTCACAGTAGCCACCCTCAACTTAGGTGATTTGCCTGAGTTGAGGTGCAAAATGTCCAAGGAGGGACCAAGGCCAAACTGAAAGTTCATAGAAACCAGGGAAGGTGATTAGGCTATAAGCAAAAAGGGTCAATTTTGGCTCAAACTCAGGGATCAAGGGGTATTTCCATCATTAGGACGGTCATTTAGGCTAAGTGGGCTATTTAAAAAATGGTTTATGATCCTTTCCTAACCAACCATCCTGCAACCTAAGCAAGACTAACAGAGCAAGTTCTACATTGACCCACAATACAAGAACAGTACGAATGCACCTCACACACACATGGCACAGATTACTATAATCACATGCTAACTATAAGTTTCATACTCTAGCTTAAGCTATTCATCAGATCGATTAACGTAATGTCATGCACAGATCCATAATGGTCAGTCTATCAACAAATAGATAATCTCATGTCACACAAAATTTGGAGGGGTCTCCATTTTCCAATCAAAATCCAGTTCAAAATCACACCATAAACTGCGCTAAGTTCCTTTTCTTCTTTTACTACACACAACCTATACTAAACATGCCGGTTCAATAGAAATTAAAAATCCTTAGGGAAAGAACACAGGCAAGAAAACCCCAAGGACTTGGGTACCTTGTGAGTACCCTCATGGGTTGCCTCCCATGCAGCGCTTGATTTAATGTTGTGGCACGATGCGAGTCTTTTGGCTACTCAGACTTCACCAAGAGACCCATCAAAATGCGGACCAACTGCTTCCCCCACCCCACCAAAAAACGATATGCATTGCCCTCAATGCACTAAAACAATAAAGGCATAGGGAGGTGAGAACATACCTGAGGTGCTTAGGCACCGGCGTCCGATGAAGTCGGTGGGGCCGGTTATGTAGCACCTGCAGCAGTGTCAGTAGTGGTGGCGGTGGTCATCGCGCTTAATCATTCAATAATAGGAGTGACAATGGTGGATTCCCTCCTAGTAGCAACCAACTCCGGAGTCCCAAGTACTGAAGATGTATCCCCTCCACCAACTGATGCCAAACTAGAGGATGCACCATGACGTCTTTGCCGCTTCGCCTCCTCAGAAGGCACATATCATTGAGAGAATGTCATATGGCAGTAGTGGTATCATGTCGCAACCTCTTTGGATCCATCTCAATCTCAGAAGTGCTATCAGTGCGCACTCTCTTTGGTCTATCACCTAGAGGCACAGGCTCCATCCCAGAAAATAAGTCAACAACTAGGCGTGTGGGCGCTGGGACCTCAATATCGATGGAGGGCATGATCGGGGTCTGGCTGGTGTCGATAGATCTAATCTCCTCTCAGAGTTGTGCCAGATCATCCCAAATATGTCCCAAATTTGGGCTCTGTATGGACTGCAGCTGAGCACTCACTCGGCGCTCAAAAGCATCAATAGTGCTGTCATCTCTCGTACAACCTGGTCGATCTCAACTTTCATCCTCTCCTCCGCGACCGCTATAGTAGATATCACCCATGGTTGGAGATGGTACAACAAATCATTCACCTATTTTTGCGTATCAGCCTGGAGAGCAACCAACTTCTGGAAAAACTCAGCATCAATAGTAACCCATACCCGAAGTAGCTGGGCACAATGGCGTAGTAGGGATGCCAACTGGTGTCTGAGAAGTCGAAGGTGCTAAGGATGAAGTGGTGGTGGTGGTACCCTCTTTCGCGACACTTACCCCTGTATCATGCATGTCTATTGGGTCTCGTGCTATGAAGGACCCTCCAACTCTCACAGTGCTCACCGAAATGGAGGATGACGCTCGTCAATGTGCAACTAGGTTAGCCACATCTCTAATAAACCCGGCATCTTGTATCCTAGTCACCTACAATATGTGGTCAATATCCTGAATCCATGGCACAACAGATTCCATGCACAGGTGTTGGATCAAGCATGGGAAAGGAATACTAGTGTGCGGTCTGAGCGCTCACTATGGATCTCCTCCAATATGCAGCGTGGAAAATTTATCTCATATTCGGCCATGATGCTGGCCACTAGTACTGCACAATCAGGCATTAGATAATTTTCCGCCTGAGTGAGATAGATGCGGGACCAGACAATAGCCCACCAAAACTTGCTGGAAAAATTTAATGTTGCCTTCTTTATGTCACCGTCGTGAACCCATTTTGCATCTTCTCCATTTTCTGCGATATAACCCACAACCGATCTCAATAAGTCCGCTCGCTGAACCAGGTCCCTCATTCTTACTTTATCTTGGACAATCTTTATTTTGCTATCAAACTCGGCCGTGTTGACTTGTAACTCAGATTCTGGCCCAAACAATAACCACTGAATAGTCCACTCAAAAGTATCAATAGGTGCATGGTGCAACAAAGTACTGGTGAGTGGAGGTATATCCTGATATCGTTCTCTCAGTCCAAGGAGCTGACTGCTCATGGATGCATACGAGGCATAAAACTCCCAAACTATCTCAGGATAATATCTACCTAGGGGCTCATCCATCCAGCTGCATCGGTAGTGATAGAATGTGGCCTAGATATCTGGAACTGATGCTAAGCCCTCGGTCCAGATCTGTGGTTCCTCAAAGATGCCCCTTTTGGGAAAACCTCTATCAGACTGATAAATCCCCTGCATATATTTGTCCCTCATGGTTGGGACACACCATTACCGATTATCATGAGCTATCGATATTTTTGCTCTATCAACCTCTGCCTCTGTCTGTGGTGCAGCCACCAGAATGGCAGGATCAGAGGAGCTCTTATCACCCGATGCTGACTCAACATCATCAGACTCATTTTCTTCATTAGTACCAGCCCCTATGTCACTCTCCTCATTATTGTTATCACCCTCCTCGGATGACCCCTCTCCCTCTTTAGACTGGGGAGCGATGGTCGATGCTGGCAGGGTAATTGTGAGTGCCAGCTGTAGTGCTGCCTCTTCAGCTGCCTGAGTCTGTGCCCCATATCTTATAGTCTGAGGCTCTACATCTGGATTAGTCTGAATTTCATAGATCTCCTCGAACCCACTTTATTCCAATTCAGCAGCTGGCTTGTCAGGTTCGTCGGAGAGTCTAGACCTGAATTGATGAGCTGCCACTTTGAATGCTTTTGTGTTCTTTGAACGCATGGTACCTGTGGAGGGAAACATCAGTATAGCCAAGCCAAGAAATCCCCAAAAAATATTAAACTTTCACTGAACTTTGGGTCCACAAGTGAGTTCCATGACTCATGAAATGAACCATGACTCGTGGAAGACCCTCGTGATTTCTGGGTAGAACAAGATGGTTGCAGGTCTGAGTTCTACGAGTGGCACCTATGACTTATGATTAAAACCACAACTCATAGATGCCTCTCATGGAAATCAGACATCTTTGACTGTCTGTAGGTCTGAGATTTACGAGTGCCATCCACGACTTATGAAATGAACCATGACTTGTGGATGACCCTCATGGAAATCAGACCCGAGGATAGGTTTCTGTTCTAATTTCTACGAGTTCATTCCACGACTCGTGGAGTGAACCACGACCCATAGAGTGCACTCATGATCACTGTAACAGCAGAAAATCAATGATTCAACTTTGGTGAGTTTCTTTCAACCCCAAACACATTCAGATAGATAATTTTAGACATATATTACTTAATCCCTCCACAACCATCATCCCTTAGGGTGTTTAACCAATTAAGTCAAGAAATTTTTGTACCCTAGGTCAAGTTATGTTCCCTAAAATTTCAAGTAAGGTTTTAGAATAGCTTTACACCTTTGAAATTGGGGGAGAATGGGAGTGATTGATTGTGCTTGTGAATAGAAACCGCGACCCAAGATGAAGTGCACAAATCCATTTAGTGAAAGAAAAGTAGGGACAGCGTATGGGGTGGAGAAATTAGGTGTGAGGTGGTACAAATTACGTGATTTTGGGGAGGATTTGTAGGGATTGTGGTGTTTGAATGGAAGTAGAAGATAGTGGTGGTCGGTTTTGATGGAAAAAATTGGGGAAAGATTTTAATTTTGGGGTCATTTAAAAGAAAAAGTTGTGGGTCGGGTCGGGCAGCAGCGGGTGAACAGTATTTAAAAACAAACTTACCTGAGTTCCACGAGTTCTATTCACGAGTCATGGACTTAACCATGGCTCGTAGAACAGTCAAGTGGAACAAGTCCTGCTATCCATATTATGTCTAACTTCCACGACCCAAAAGCACGATTCGTGATTGTGATCACGGATCGTGGAACTGGTTCGTGGATTAAGTTCTATAGATGTCCATAATCCTCTGATTTCTATGACCTGTAACCATGACCCGTGATTTTAATAACGAATCGTGGAACTAGTTCATAGATGTTGTTCTGCACTTGGCCAGTATAACCTGAGTTCCACGAGTTAAGTCTACGACTCATGGAGTTATCCACGGTCCGTGAACCTTGCTCGTGGAACTTGACTTACCCATTTTCAGAGTTTTATCTTCTCCAACACTTTTCCTCCACTTGTTCCTGCACACATAGTAAACATTATCCTTGGGTTTCCTCCCAAGAAGCACCTGATTTAATGTCGTGACACAACGCGAGTGTTTTGGTTACTCAGACTTCGCCAAAACACCTCTACAAAGGTAAAAATAACAAAATAAAATAAAAAATCCATGTGTTTCCTCCCATGAAGCGCCTGATTTAATGTCGCGGCATGACGCATGTTTCTTGATTACTCAGACTTCATCAAGCGCCTTGGGTGGGACAAACTCATCAAGGCTCCAGGCTTCAATTGTTTTGAGCTCTTCTGCTATGCCAAAATAGGCCTTGATCTGCTGTCCATTGGCCTTGAATCTTTTTCCTTCATGATTTTCAAGTTCAACAGCCCCGTGAGGAAACACCTGCACCATCTTTAATGGTCCAATCTACTTGGACTTCAACTTGCCAGGAAACAAGCAAAGTCTAGAATTGAAAAGCAGGACCAAGTCATCCGGCTAGAAGTTTCTCTTTTCTATCTTCCAGTCATGGTACAATTTCATCCTCTCTTTATATAATGCTAAACTCTCATATGAATTCAGGCGAAACTCATCCAACTCATTCAACTTCCCAAGCCGCTGCAATGATGCCTCAGACTAATCTAAGTTCAACTTCTTCAATGCCGACATGGCCTTATGCTCTAACTCAACCGGAAGATGGCACGCCTTACCAAACATGAGCTGATATGGTGACATACCTATTGGGGTCTTGAATGCAGTCCGGTATGCCCACAAAGCATCATCTAACTTCTGCGACCAATCCTTTTTATTGGCATTGACAGTCTTGGACATGATTGATTTTATCTCTTTGTTAGAAACCTCCACTTGCCCACTCATCTGAGGATGATAAGGGGTTGAAACTCTGTGTTTTACTTCATATTTCTCAAGCAAAGCTCGAAACAACTTGTTGCAAAAGTGAGAGCCTCCATCACTAATTATTTCCCTTGGCGTACCAAACCTGGAAAAGATGTTCTTTTTCAAGAATGATGTGACACACTTGCCTTCATTACTGGGAGGCGTAAACGCCTCCACCCACTTAGATACATAGTCTACGGCCACCAATATGTATCAGTTTCCATTAGACATCACAAAAAGACCCATGAAGTCTATACCCCAAACGTCAAACAGCTCAATCACAAGGATAAGATTAAGGGGAAACTCATGCCTCCTTCCCTTTGACATCTGCTGCAAGCCTTAGCAAACTCATGGGTGTCTTTGTGAATAGTAGGCCAATAGTAGCCGCATTGTAAAATCTGGTGTGCAGTCCTGATACCACTATGATGACCCCCAACAGGGGATGATTGCAAGCCTCTAGTATCTCCATCATCTCAGCTTCAGGCACACATCTCCGGATCATAGTATCAGCACACACACGGAAAAAGAATGGCTCCTCCCAGAAATACTTCTTGACATCAGACATGAATTTTCTCCTTTGATGAACAGACATATCATCAGGCACGAAATCACTTGCCAAATAGTTGGCAATGTCAGTATATCATGGGATCAAATCTTGAGACGCGGCTAACACTTGTTCATCAGGAAACCAGTCATCTATCTCCTGCTCATCATTCAGCTTCAACATTACCTCTTCTTCCAGCCTAGACAAGTGGTATGCTACTTGATTGTCTGTACCCTTTCGGTCCTTGACTTCAAAATCAAACTCTTAGAGAAGCAATACCTATCTAATCAGCCTTGGCTTAGCATTCTTTTTCGCCATGAGATAATGAAGAGCTGCATGGTCAGTATGCACCACCACCTTGGGCCAAGCAAGTAAGATCTGAATTTTTCGAAAGCAAAGTCCACAGCAAGCAACTCTTGTTCAGTTATAGTATAATTCTTTTGAGCCGGGTTAAGTGCTTTGCTAGCGTAGTATATAGGATGAATAATCTTTTCGTGCCTTTGGCCTAGGACTGCTCCTAGCGGCACTCCACTAGCATCGCATATAACCTCAAAAGGTTGAGACTAATTAGGAGAAATAATGATAGGAGCTGAGACCAACTTTTCTTTCAGGCACTCGAATGCTTTCAAACATGCATCATCAAACACAAACTTTATCTCCTTCTCCAATAACTTGAACAATGGATTAGCAATTTTGGAGAAGTCCTTGATAAACTTCCTATAGAATCCGACATGCCCCAAAAAGCTTTGAATCCCCTTTACAGAAATTGTTGGAGGCAATTTTTGAATCACCTCAATATTCGCTTTGTCGACCTCTATACCCTTCTTAGAGATCCAATGGCCAAGCACTATACCCTCTTTCACCATGAAGTGACATTTTTTCCAGTTCAGCACCAGATTACACTCTTCAAATTGTTTCAACACAAAACTCAGATGATCCAAGCAATCTTCAAAAGAGTCACCCACAACTGAAAAGTCATCCATAAATACCTCAATAGTGTCCTCCACCATGTATGAGAATATAGATATCACGCAATGCTAAAATATTACTGGTGCTTTGCATAAATCGAAAGGCATCCTCATGAAAGCAAACGTACCATATGGACAAGTGAAAGTGGTCTTCTCTCGGTCCGTAGGAGCAATCAAAATATGATTGTATCTCGAATAATCGTCAAGAAAATAATACCATCCTCTACCAGCAAGACGGTCTAACATCTGATCCATGAACGACATCGGAATATGATCCTTTTCAGTCCATGCATTTAGCTTCTTGTAATCTGTACATATGCGCCAGCCTGTGACTGGCATCATTAGAATCAACTCATTCTTTGCATTTGGGACTACAGTAATCCCACCCTTCTTTGGCACACACTGAACCGGGCTCACCCACTTGATGTCGGTAATAGGGTAAACCACACCTGCATCCAGCCACTTAATAATCTCCTTCTTGATGACCTCTTGTATAGGCTGATTCAACCTATGTTGGTACTCAATACTCAAAATAGAATCTAGCGCGAGCTAAATTTTATGTGTATAGATTCCAAGCGAAATCCCAATGATATCTGCAATGGTACAACCAATGGCCCTTTTAAACTTCTTCAACACACAAACCAGGGCCTCAACCTGCCCTTCAACTAAATCTACAGCAATAATAACTGGAAAGGTCTCATTTTCTCCTAGGAACACGTATCGAAGATGGGCCAAAAGCGCTTTGAGCTCCAAGACTGGAGGTTCCTTAATAGATGGTTTGGCAGGCAGTGTCTGTCTATATTTCAAGTCCAAGTCAAGCTTCTTTGGAGCGTATCTGTAAGACCCCATACCTGATAGTGCTTCAACCATATCATCATACTCATCAATATTATCTCGCTCAAAATTCATGATCATAGCAGCGAGTGCCTCAACAACAAGTCCCTCCTCGACAAGCATAATTAACTGATCCTCATCAACCTCATCAATAACAGAAATCACTTGCATGTCTCCATGGTGCTTCATAGACTGGCAGACATTAAAAGTGACTACCTTATCATTCAATATAAACTTCATTTGCCCAGTCTCTAAGTAAACAAGAGCACATCTAGTAGCAAGGAATGGTCGCTCCAAGATGATAGGAACTGTAAAATCCACCTCGCAGTCAAGAATCACAAAGTTCGTAGAGAAGATGAAAGTATCAACTTTCACAAGCACATCATAGAGAATCCCTACAGGCCTTTTCACAGTGCGATCTGCCATAAGAAGCCGCATTGTAGTCGGTTTGGGGGCTCCTAAGCCCAACTATTTAAACACTGCTAGTGGAACTAGATTTATACTAGCACCCAGATCACACAATGCCTTTGCAAAGTAGAATGCTCCAATCGTACAAGGAATAGTGAATGCTCCCAGGTCTTCCTTCTTCTGCACCAAAGAACGGGAAGCTATTGCACTAAAATGGTGCAGATTATTAGCTGGCTCAAAGCTTACCGTACTCTTCCTAGTCACCAGATCCTTCATGAATTTAACATATCCAGGCATCTTCTCTAATGATTCAACTAAAGGAATGTTGACTGGAAGTTGTTTCAGCATGGAGATGAACTTATAGAATTTTTTGTCCTCAACCTTTTTCTTAAATATCTGTGGGTAAAGTGGGGGAGGAAATGGCATGGGTTTTAGGACATTGCAACCTCTTTGCTCTTTGTTTTCAACTTAGAAGACATCCTCTCATTTGGCCCTTCACCAATATCTTTTTCCTCAGACTCGATCACAATTTTAGCATCCTCCTTTTCAGCTTCGACCGGCTCATCAACAACTATAGGCATAGGAGGATCAACATTCTGCTTTCTGCTTCGGGTGGTCACAGCCATAACCTATCGATTGTTCTTATGATTCTGAATGGTGTCACTTGGGAGAGTACCCTTTTGACGCGGATTCATGCTAGTGGACATCTGGTTCATTTGTGTCTCAAGTTGCTTTATGGAAAGAAAATGGGAATCTACTATCTCACTGATATTTGTAAGGTCAGCTTTTATCTCTTTCATGTTTGCATCCATCGAATCCACCTTTTGAAATACTTTGTTAAGCAACCCCCTCATGGTAGGTTGTTCTGGTCTATCTTCACGATTTCCAGGAGGGACATAAAGACCACTTCTATCATTCTTGTATCCATCCTTTTTGTGTCTGTCACCATCCCTGTCTATAGCTCTGCTCCTATCTTTATAGCCGGACCAATTATAGTAGTCATCTCTATCTTTGTTCTGACCGTGATTTCCTTGGCCAGAGACTTGGAAATCCGCCCCTTGATCATTCAGATAACTAACCTCCTTCTCAGATGAGTAATCGTCCGGCCTTGGTGCTTTCCCTTGTGAACCGATGGCTTTCACCTTCTCTTCTCCCTCACCTAGGAATTTCTTTTCAAGCAACCCAACACTCATGTTCATCTTAACAATTTCCTGTTTAAGGTCTTGAAATTAATTGAAATCCATGGGCTTACCAATTGCATATGTACTTGTTGGAGTCTCAGACTCTCTAGTATGCCATGCTCTGTTGGTCTTTGCAACCATATCAAGCATCTCTGAAGCTTCAATATATAAATTCTCCATGAATGCTCCACCAGTTACAGTGTCGGCTACTGCTTTTGTGTTGGCGTTCAATGCTTTGTAGAAGATTTCCATCAGATGCCTTGAAGGAATTCCGCGTCTCGGAACTTGTTTCAACTTCTTTTTGAACCTCAACCAAGCTTCATATAATGCCTCTGCAGGTAGCTGACTGAAATTGTAAACCTCTTGCTTAAGCTGCAACATCATTGATGGAGGAAAGAATCGCTCTAGAAACTGAGTCTTCAACTCGTGCAATGTGTGTATGGAATTATCGGGCAGTTCTGAGAGCCACACAGTTGCCTTATTGGTAAATGAGAATGGAAACAACCTCAGTCTAATAGCATCTTGCCCCACTCCAGGTAGACTATACGCCTTGCAAATCTGAGTAAAATTCTTCACATGAAGATTTGCATATTTTGTAGGTTTTCCAGCATACAGTCCCTTCAGGTTCATCAACTGGATCATGGTGCTGGTGATGTCAAACTTCGTTCCATCAGTCAGTGGTGGAAACACTATAGGCCCAGTAATGCCTAATTCCTCCACCTCATCATCATTATCATAATCATAGTAGTGAGGGTCTTGCCTAGGCTGCTGTATGTGTAGGCACCTATTCTTTGGGAAATTCCGTCTAGTTGTTGCCTCATCTCGGATAGCTTGTTGTCGTTCTTGCCTTGCTTTCTCAGCTTCCGCTTTTTGAGCTGCAAGGTCAACTGCAATTTGAACATCTTGAGCAGCAAGGGTTGCTTCCCCTGCCTTTTTCCTCTTCTCAGATTCCTTTTTCCGCTGTTCGGCTTCAGCCAACAACCGAGCTGTGATCTGCTCCTGTGTCTCATGCTCTCCCTCTTTAGCCATGTTTCTTAAGGTTTTAGAGAGCTCAGCATCATATGGGATCAAAGGATTGCCTTGACTCCTTGTACTAGGCATACACAAGTGTACAACCTGTAGAACAAAACAAAAACATCAGAAAAAGTAAAATCAGGAAATAATGACTAATAGTGAAATAAACACAATCTCTCTTAATCCTGAACCGTATACCCCGGCAAAATTATACCTCCTTAGGAATCGTAAGCGGACGCTAATCAAATATAGAACCCAACAAAGGTTCGGGTCGATCTCACAGGGAATATGGTAGGACTATGGTTGATATGTGCTTACTTCCACTGTTAGCCATTTATTTCCCTACGAAGGGGGGTTTTAATGTAACAAGTAGTAATTGTAACTAGAATGTAAACAAGTAACACGTGACAATTTTAAGAGTTTTAATCAATGGGAGAGATGACTAGGGTAGTGTACCCCATGAGATCATAACATAGTAAGGCGTTGTACTTAGTAATCTAGTTTGGTGCTTAGCATGTAGAATCGGTAAGTTAGGTTCACCTAAATCCTTGGTCCGGCAGATAGATGAATTTCACCACATGCCTTGGTCCGTCCGTGGGTGTATGCTTTACTAACCCTTACCTTGGATCCCAGATTAGCTATTCCTGGACAAGGTCAAGCTATTATATAAGGGTTGGTAGCCTCAAATCTCCATTGTTAAACAACCCTTTTCCCATCCGTTACCTCCTTGGTCTGGCAAGTAAAGATAAGGCGAGTTCTAACGTTGCACACTGTTAAAAAGAAATCAAAGCAAAGGGAAGAATAATACATGCATGAACACCACCCTAGCATACCAAAGTACTTAACCTACTTTGTTAATCATTCATGGTTCCCACAACCCTAGTTGTGGATTTAGCTACTCATGTTCACAATTAAACAATCAAGAGTTATTAATGTGTTCATGATCATATACTTATGATAACAGATCAAGAAATCTGTGAACTTGAATAGATGAAGATCGAAGTTAGAACAATGAACTATTGATGTGTATAACTCACAAAACCAATAGTAAACCAAGAACATAATATTTTGAACGTGTTTTTTACAAAGTAACGAGCATAAGACGTAAAATAAAACCTAGGAAAGGTATTTACAGATAGTAAAAATCCTATCCTAATTAAACAAGGAAACTGGAATCGGCAGGTTCCATGGACATAGTCTACGAGTCGTCGACAACACTCGTGAAACTTATATAATTTGTCCTCCTATAGGTTCTTTTAAACGAGAGAAGTATATGACTCATGACTTGAATCACGGCTCGTGGAATTGAGTCATAGATCTTAGACAGTTTTCTCCTTCTCTGATCATGTTCCACGGACAAGAATCACGACTTGTGAACATGTCCACGGCTCATGGAAACCTTCCGTAGAACTCAGGCTCCAGGTTAATCTTCAGTACTCTTTCCATGAATGACTTACACGAATCGTGGAAGTGTTCATGACTCATAGAATAGAGTCGTAGAATTCAGTTTCAGCTAAAATGTCAATCTTTTCCTGCACTTAGTCTCCGAATCCTATTTTCCTGCACAAAACTCCAGAACACATCAAATCTACTAAAAATCACTAAAGAACATACTCCAATTCCAAGTTTTAAAGCGTCGAAAGTACTACAAAACCATAACACATCAGTAAGCTCTGACCCCTAGGACATTCCCCAAGTCACCTTAACCCTTAGACTTCCCAAGTCACCTTGACACCTAGACTTCCCAAGTTACCTTATCATTACCTGACATCTATGCCCATACTCGGACTACCATCCCCTTACCCCAGTCAACCACTATGACTCAATAGCCCAGAGTAAACCCCACTACTTAGTGACGTAGACCACACTCGTTGTACCACCACCTACTAGTACAAAATTGCCCCAAAGACCATAGGGCATGCTTGACAAGAAACAACAGCCAACATTTTAATAAGACCACAAGTCTCTTTCTTAGCTTATCAACCGCACGTAACAAGTCTAACCGATATTGAAAATTCTCAGTGATAACAAACATATATCCTTTTTACATAACCCAGATCAAACAAGGATCCCTAGGACATCATCTATGCCAATAACATGCAACCCTGGTTCACAGAAGAACCACCTTATCACTTAAGCACACTAACCCGGTCCTTCAAGGACCAACTATATGCCAAATAATAATAACTCTCGGCCCACTCAGGAACCCCACATGTGAATAACAATAAGTAACAATTAGATCCATAACAATATAATTCCATACTCTCAGTCTTCCTTTTAAACTTATCAACCACATGGAACAGGTTCAACAACCAACTTAACAATGAGCAAGTAACAATAGCATATACCCTTTTTATCCTTTCTGGATCGGCCAAGGATCTCTATACCAACACCTAGTTTTAACCTGCAATGCCCGGTCCACCATAGGACCTACCCCATAATTAAGTGTAACAACCCGACCTCTCAAGGACCAACATACACAAGCACAAATTTAGCAATCAACTCGGTCCACTCATGGAACCTTCGACAAACATAATCAATAATGCATAATTAAACCTATACCAAGCGTGGTACCCGAGCCAACTATTATAGAACCTGTACCAGGCATGGTACCTGAGCTAACTGTGTCACGCCCTGAGGCTACCCTCTAGACGTAACATGGTGCTTAGTGTCATAGGTGACCCCAAGCTAACCCATGGTCTGGCATATCTAAACACTTTATGATGAAAACATATATTGTGCGGAAGCTGAAAATAATTTAATATCTAAAATGGGAAAGAGCCCAAAACATCTGAATATATAAAATATATTTACAGTATAGTGATGACTGAAAACAACACTAACAACTCAATAGCTGAATCTAGTCTATATCTGAAAGTCTCTAACTGATGTGAGTTGCTAGGACATGCCCCCAACTAACTCTAAAAATCTGGAAAAAACTGAAATAAGAAGACTGAAAGATAAAGCATGTCTATCATCCTCAAACTATAAGGACTCACCACTAAAGATGTTGAGTGGGACTGGAAGTCGATCTAAATATGGTCTAGATGCTGAGCACCTGAACGTACATCATAAAATGATGTAGCACAAAAGTATGCATCAGTACTTTAAATGTACTGAGCATGCAGGATGTGGGCTAAGCTGAACAACATAATAACTGAACATGGAAATATATATATACTGAAGCATAAACTGAAAGCTAAGTTGGATACAATAAACAAGTACTAACATGAATATAATATACTGAACTGAATACTGAAACAGATATTGAGTACATGGTCAATGCAATATGAGTCTGACTGTGGGAGATACTATTAACCGACATACCCTAAGTTGAGCTAATTGTGGGTCCAACCTATAACCCTAGATGGAAGAGTGTTCATACTTTGCCAAGGGTACAAACAAGTCTGATGGGGATCCACTAACTGATGTCCCCAAGGGATAGAGGTGTGCAGCTAACCTAACAGCTGACCTCTCTTTACATCTACGGTGATGTCGTATTTTTGGGATTGGGGGACTGCTACTAAAGGTCTTAGCCTGATCTGACAGCTAAGCCTTCATCCTGTCATCTGCTCGGTACTAAGTCTACTCCCAAAGAAAAGTAAGTAATGAAATGCAAGCTAAAATACTGGATAGCTCAAATACTGACAATTATCTGAGAATGCACATATATGTATATATATATACTGAAACTGATGGCATTCTAATACTGAAACATGATTATCTGAATTGTCTACCTAGCAAGCATAATTTTATGAATACTGAAATTTAGACATGCTAGGATTTCTCAATTCTGAACCTGTGACTATACTAACTCTCCAAGAAACATGAAATAGATATCAATATAAGCAGTAGAATCTGAATTACAATAAATCCCTAGGATTTAGGAACCTTAGGTCTGAACAAATTCATGAAGAACTATAGAACTAGCTGAAACTAGGGACTCAATGGGTGAATGGAATCCATTGATGAAATCCCACATACCTGGAGAAGAAACTACGGTGAAATTCTTTGGATTTGGGGCTGAACTTAAAGAAGACCTCAGCTTGTTCTTGAGAAAAAATTGTCGCCTCTTTTCTCTCTTTTCCTTTCTAAGTCTGATGATTTTAGGAGAATAGGTGATTTAGGTAGTTTTTGGCTAATTAATTAGGCTTAGAATAACCAAAACGATGTAGCATAGGCCTTAAAAGAAGTAGGAAAAGTCTGGAATGCCCCTAGGAAATTTAAAAGAACTCTGCTAAAAATCATAACTCAGGGATCACGACTTGGTTGCCAGACCGTAGTCCTGGACGATGGACCGTCAACTGAGTCGTGGTCTTGTCCAGGTGTCTTGGGGGTTCTGTGATCTAAGGGAACCATGACTCCACAGAATGGACCGTGGTTTGAAATGATGGTTTGTCATGTGGCTCGTGGTTCCTCGGACTTGGATTGAAGGTCCTCTAAGGTTCTGGTTCCACGAGTCCACATGACAGATCGTGGTCCTAAACAACGATTCATCGTGTGACTCATAGTTGATGAGCCCTGGACTGATGATCCTCTGATGAGGGAAACCACGAGTGATAGGATGGATCGTGGTTCTAAACTACAGTCTGTGATACCATCCATGGCTCTAAGTAAGGGAATTGGTACCTCTCTGATCTTTGGATCCATGAATCAAAGACGGTTCGTGGTCCTGGACTATGGTCCGTGATCTTAATCGTGGTTCCTGGTAACTTGAATTTTTCTGAGATTTTCCTACTGAGTATAGTCCAGTAGCTAGTTCAGATTTTGGGGTGTTACAATATCTACCCCTTGGGATCATTCATCCTCAAATAAAGAGTAAACAAGCCGAGTTTGGAGGGAAAGAGTTGCAATCCCTACCAATTGAGTTACTAGAAATTGATATCTAATTGAACTGAGTTCTATGAACTTGTAAATATGCTAAAATGCAAGGATAATTGATGGAACAAGACACTGAGCTGAATTGCACAAGAGTAAACTCAGAAACTAAAGAGGAACTATTACCTTAAGCTGAAACTGAATCGGAAGGAAAGAGGTGAGGATACTTGGCCATCATGGCTTCTTCTGCTTCCCATGTAGCTCCCTCTATGGACTGATTCCTCCACAACAACTTTACTGAAGTGACTTCCTTATTTATCAACCTACGACCTCCTCATAGATGAGGCTATCCTTTACAGCTACACTCTCTAAAGGAACTATTAATGTCGTATCACCCACAAACTTCTTCAACAAGGAAATGTGAAAGACAGGATGAACCGCTTCAAGTTCTACTGGCAAATCTAATTCATAGGCCACTTTGCCAACCCTTTTCAAGATTCTGTAAGGACTTATATACCTGGGACTGAGCTTTCCTTTCTTGCTAAATCTCGTCACCCCGTTCATGGGTGACACTTTCAGGAAGACCCAATAATCGATCTCAAACTCTAAGTCCCTTCTCCTCACATCTACGTAGGACTTCTGATGACTCTGAGCTGTCTTTAACCTTTCCCTGATGAGCTGAACTTTCTCCATAGCCTCATGAACCAATTCTGGCCCAATCAAGGCTGCTTCACCTACTTTGAACCAACCAACTGGTTACCTTTATCTATGCCCATATAGTGCTACATAAGAGGCCATCTGAATACTGGAGTGGAAACTGTTATTATAGGCAAACTCTATGAGAGGTAGGTGATCATCCCAACTACCCTTGAAATCAATCACGCAAGCTCTCAACATGTCCTCTAAGGTCTGAATGCTATGCTCTGCCTTACCATCTGTCTGTGGATAAAATGTTGTGCTGAGATTTACCTGAGTTCCAAGACCTTTCTAAAAGGACTTCAAGAAATGAGACATAAATTGAGGACCTCTATCTGATATGATAGACAAGGGAACCCCATGCAACCTGATTATCTCGCTAATGTAGAGTCTGGCATAATCCTCCACAGAATATGTAGTCTTGACAGCCAAGAAGTGAGCTGACTTAGTAACTCTATCCACTATCACCCAAATGGAGTCGTGCTCGCTGCTAGTACGGGGTAAACCCATAATGAAATCCATGTTGATCACCACCCACTTCCAAGTAGGAATGCTAATATCTTGAGTCACACCTCTTGGTTTCTGATGTTCTACCTTCACTTGATGGTAGTTGGGACACTTAGCCACAAAACCTGCAATGTCCCTTTTCATGTCATTCTACCAATAGACTTTTCATAGATCACGGTACATCTTAGTGACACCAAGATGAATAGAATATCTGGAATTATGGGCTTCGATAAGGATCTACTGCCTTAACTCACCCACATTCGGTACACATAACTGACCCTTGTAGCAAAGCACATCATCTCCCCCTTGGGAGAAAACCTCTACTCTCTGCTGATGAACTGCACCCTTCAACTAAAGCAAAATGAGATCACTGTCCTATTTCTCTTTAACCTTTGCTACCAATGAAGTTTCTGACCCATTCTAGACTATCTCACCACCATCTGTCATGTCCATGAGGCAAACTCCTAAGGGAGCAAGCCGGTGAACATCCCTGGCTAATTCTTTCCTCTCTTCCTCAATATGTGACACACTACCCATGGACAGTCTGCTGAGGGCATCAACCACTACATTGGCCTTACCCAGATGGTACATCACATTCATATTATAGTCTTTGAGAAACTCAAGCCACCTTCTCTAACGAAGATTCAACTCTCTCTGGGTGAACACATACTAGAGGCTCCTATGATCTATGAACACATCAACATGCACGCCATATAAGTAGTGTCTCCAAATCTTTAGGGAAAACACAACAGCTGCAAGCTCGAGGTCATAAGTTGGGTAGTTCTTCTCATGTACCTTAAGCTGTCTAGAAGCATAAGATATGACCTTACCCTGCCGCATCAAAATGCAACCCAAGACAACCCTAGATGCATTACAATAAACCACATAGTCGTCTGAACCCTATAGTAGAGTCAAAATGGGAGTTGTAGTCAACCTTGTCTTAAGTTTTAGAAAGCTTTTATCACACTCATCTGACCACTAAAACTTGACCTTTTTCTGAGTCAAATTGGTCAATCAGGCAGCTATGGATGAAAATCCTTCAACAAAACTTTTGTAGTAACAAGCCAAACCCAAGAAACTTTTGATATCAGTTGGAGAGGTGGGTTTGGGCCAGTGCTTTACTTTCTCAATTTTTTAAGAATCCACTCGGATCCCTTTGCTGGATACCACATGACCAAGGAAAGTGATAGAGTGTCCAGAATTCACATTTGCTGAACTTAGCGAATAGCTGGCGATCTTTGAGAGTTTGCAGAACAACTCTCAGATGAGTCACATGCTCTTTCTCATTCCAAGAATAAACGAGGATATAATCAATAAAGACGATGATGAACAAGTCCAAATATTGTTTGAACACCCTGTTCATTAAGTCCATGTAAGTTATAGGAGCATTGGTTAGTCCAAAAGTCATAACAACAAATTCATAGTGACCATACCTAGTCCTGAAGGCTATCTTTGGGATGTCACTATCTCTGACTCTGAGCTGATGATAGCCGGATCTGAGGTCTATCTTAGAAAAGAAACTAGCACCCTGAAGCTATTCAAATAAGTCATCAATCCTGGGGATGTGATATTTATTCTTGATTGTGACTTTGTTCAACTGACGGTAGTCAATGCACATCCTGAGAGAACCATCTTTCTTAAGCACGAACAATACTGGAGCACCCCATGGAGAGATGCTGGTTCTGATGAAGCCCTTATCTAAAAGTTCTTTCAACTGCTCATTCAATTCCTTAAGCTCAGCTGGAGCCATCATGTAAGGAGGAATCAAAATAGGCTGGGTATCTGGAAGGAGATCTATTCTGAAGTCAATTTCCCTTTCGGGAGGAACTATGGGAAGATCTTCTGGGAACACTTTTGGGAATTCATTCACCACTGGAACTGACTCAAGAGTTGGGGTCTCAGAGTGTGAATCCTTAACCCGAACAAGATGATAGACATACCCTTTGGAAATGATCTTTCTGGCCTTAAGGTAGGAGATGAATCGACCTACAGGGACTGAGGTACTACCCTTCCATTCTAAGACTGGCTCGTTTAGAAACTGAAACTGAACAATCCTAGTTCTGCAATCAACTTAGGCATAATAGGAATGTAACCAATCTATGCCTAGAATAACATCAAAATCAGTCATTTCTAACTCTACTAGATCTGCTGGGGTGACTTTCTGGGAAACTGTGATAGGGAATTTTCTGTATACCCATCTAGCTATAACAAGGTCACAAATTGGAGTAGAGACTAAAAAGGGTTCTGGGAGCTTTCTGGACTGACACCGAAATTCACTTCTATATAAAATGTTACAAAAGAAAGTGTAGCCCCTGGGTCTATCAGAGCATAACCATATAAATGGAAGAATTGTAACGTACCCGTGACCACATCGGGATAATCCTCATGGTCCTGTCATGTTTAAAGGGCTTACAACCTGTTCTGGTACTGACCACCACCTGTACCAGATGAGGCATCCTGCTGAGTAGGGTGACCTGCTGGAGCTGCTGCAGAGCTGGCCTGATTTTGTGGGCAAACATCCTTGCCCTTTTGAGAAGCTGCTAGACAATCTCTCATCATGTGGCCTGGCTTACCACACCTAAAGCAATTTCCACTACTTTCCATGCACTCACCCAGGTGGTTCCTACAAAACTTCTTACACACTGGATGGGTGCACCCGCTAGTAACTGTACCTTGGGACTTAAAGCCAGACGATCTATCCCATCGATCCTTATTGAATTTAGGTACTGGGGCACTAGCAGAAGATGGAGCTGGAGAAAAAGTTTTCTGACAAAAGTGAGAGCAGTTACCACCCTCTGACCTCTGCTGAGAGTAGCTAAAGACACCTGTCCTAGCCCTCTTACTATCTCCTCCCATTTCCTTGATTTTCTCTTCCTCAATCTGTTGAGCAAAAGTAACCAACCTGGAGATGTCCATTTCCTTAATAAGCATGGTCGTCTTGCATTTCTTGACCACATCATTAGACACACCAGATACGAACTTGCTCATATGAGCTCTGGAGTCAGCTACTATCGCAGGAGCATACTTGGATAGCTGTGTGAACTTGAGAGCATACTCCTTCACATTCATATCATTCTGTTTCAAGTTTATAAATTCTTGGACCTTGGATCTCTGAGCTTAAGAGGGAAGAACCTGTCCAAAAATGCAATCTTGAACTTGTCCCAATCCACTGGACCTACATTTTCACAATGGGACTCCTTCCACTGTTGATACCAAGTATAAGCAATTCCCTTCAACTGATAGGCGGCTAAATCTGCACTTTCGACCAGAGTGACACCCATAATATATGTGACCTTCTGGATGTCGTCAAGAAACTCTTATGGATCATCTTCTGACTTGGACCCATGAAATTCTGGAGGGTTCATCCGAGTGAAGTCATGGATTCTAGCTGCACCATTGTTGGCCTGAGGTGGAGCTGGTGCCACAGCCCGCTGATTGACCTGAGTTGTCATGGCCTGGGAAAACACTTGAAATACGGCCTTGAACTCGGCATGCGTGACTTGCTCATTCAATAGGTCTGCTGGAGCTGCTGGTTCTAGATGATTCCTGGCGTTAGCTCTTCTAGGAGGCATTTTCTGAAATACGAAGATCATGAGTTAGAAAGAGATTAAATAGAGTTTATACTCTATAGCACGAGCTGGAAAATAAAGAAGGGAAGTTGTTCCTAAATACATCTCATAGCTTCTCCCCAATAAGTGTGGCGCACTTCACACCCATGAAGAAGACTCTACTTGACGAGACTTTCAGACAACCTAGGACACTTAAACCTTATGCTCTAATACCAAGTTTGTCAAGCCCCGAGGCTACCCCATAGACGTAACACGGCTTAGTGTCACAAGTGACCCCAAGCTAACCCATGGACTGGTATACCTAAGCAATTTATGATGAAAACATATATTGTGCGGAAGCTAAAAACAGTTTAATATCTGAAATGGGAAAGAGCCCAAAACATCTGAATATATAAAATATATGTAGAGTATAGTGATGACTAAAAACAACACTAACAACTCAATAGTTGAATCTAGTCTATGTCTGAAAGCCTCTAACTGATGTGAGTTGCTGGGACATGCCCCCACCTAACTCTAAAAATTTGAAAAAAACTGAAATAAAAAGACGGAAAGATAAAGCATGTCTATCGTCCTCGAACTATGAGGACTCACCACTGAAGCTGCTGAGTAGGACTGGAAGTTGATCTAAATGTGGTCTGGATGCTGAGCGCCTAAACCTATATCATAAAATAATGTAGCACAAAAGTATGCGTCAGTAATTTGAAAGTACTGAGCATGCAGGATGTGGGCTAAGCTGAACAACATAATAATTGAACATGGAAATATATATATACTGAAGTATAAACTGAAAGCTAAACTGGATACAATAACCAAGTACTAACATGAATATAAGATATTGAACTAAATACTAAAACGATACTGAGTACATGGTCAATGCAATATGAGTCTGACTGTGGGAGATACTATTAACCGGCATACCCTAAGTTGAGCTAACTACGGGGCCAACATGTAACCCTAGATGGAAGGGTGTTCATACCTTGCCAAGGTACAAACAAGTCTGACGTGGATCCACTAACTGATGTCTCCAAGGGACAGAGGTGTGCAGCCTAACCTGACTGCTGACCTCTCTTTACACCTATGGTGGCGCTGTAGTTCTGGGATTGAGGGACTGCTACTAAAGGTCATAGCCTGATCTGACAGCTAATCCTTTCTCCCGTCATCCACTCTGTACTAAGTCTACTCCCAATGAAAATTAACCAATGAAATGCAAGCTGAAACACTAGATAGCTCAAATATTGACAATTATCTGAGAATGCACATATATGTATATATATACTGAAACTGATGGCATTCTAATACTGAAACATGATTATCTGAATTGTCTGCCTAGCAAGCATAATTTTATGAATACTGAAATTTAGACATGCTAGGGTTTTTGAGTCCTGAACCTGTGACTATACTAACTCTCTAAGAAATATGAAATAGATATTAATATAAGCAGTAGAATCTGTATTACAATAAATCCCTAGGATTTAGGAACCATAGGTCTAAACAAATTCATGGAGAACTGAAGAACTGGCTGAAACTAGGGACTCAATGGGTGAAAGGAACCCATTGATGAAATCCCACATACCTGGAGAAGAGACTACGGAGAAATCCTTTAGATTTGGGGCTGAACTTGAAGAAGACCTCTTCTTGTTCTTGAGAGTAAACTGTCGCCTCTTTTCTCCCTTTTCCTTTCGAAGTCTAATGATTTAAGGAGAATAGGTGATTTAGGTAGTTTTTGGCTAATTAATTAGGCTTATAATAACCAAAATGACGTAGCATAGGCCTTAAAAGAAGTAGGAAAATTTGGAATGCCCCTAGGAAATTTAAAAGAACACTGCTAAAAATCACGACTCAGGGATCACAGCTTGGTTGACGGACCGTAGTCCTGGATGACGGATCGTCGACTGATTTGTGGTCCTGTCCAAGGGTCTTGGGGGTTCTCTGATCTGAGGGAACCACGACTCCACAGGATGGATCATGGTTTGGAACGACGGTTCTTCATGTGGCTCGTGGTTCCTGGGACTTGGATTGAAGGTCCTCTGAGGTTCTGGTTCCACGAGTCCACAGGATGGACCGTGGTCCTGAACGATGATTCATCGTGTGACTCGTGGTTGCTGAGCCCTGGACGGATGATCCTCTGATCAGGGAAACCATGAGTAATAGGACAGACTGTGGTTCTAAACTATGGTCCGTGATTCAATCCGTGGTTCTGAGTAAGGGAATTGGTACTTCTCTTATCCTTGGATCCACAAATTAAACGACGGTCTGTTGTCCTGGACTAAGGTCCGTGATCTTAACCGTGGTTCCTGGAAACTTGAATTTTTTTGAGATTTTCCTGCTGAGTATAGTCTAGTAGCTGGTTCAGATTCTGGGGTGTTACAAACCATTAGTATCCTGTACCAGGCATGGTACTCGAGCCAACCATTAGTATCCCGTACCAGTCATGGTACCCTAGCCAACCATTAGTATCCTATACCAGGCGTGGTACCCGAGCCAACCATTAGTATCTCTTACCAGGCATGGTACCCGAGCAAACCATTTGTATCCTATACCAGGCGTGGTACCCGAGCCAACAGTTAGTATCACACAAAACCAACAGTCAATATTTAAATAAGCAAGAACCAACCTTGTAAAACCAACAAGCAATAATTCAGTTTATTTCACATATCAACATCCCAAATCATGTGGACATTCATTATTCCTTTCCTAAGCACATAAACACGTACAATACTAAGTTATTACTACAAGTATGTACATTGCATTAGGCAAACATTAACCCTCACTTACCCTAACCCTAGGTACATAACTAATCTTGAATTCCGTCCGAAGACTAAATCCCCGTTCACCCCCTTTTGACATATAACCAGTAGCTACATCTATATTGGACTACTCGTAAGACAAATGCAACATGGGGAAGACCTCCCCTAACCTTGGTAATTCAACCATTCTTGTTATTCTATAATTTTATACCAATTTATTTCCAAAGACTCCCTTTTTACTAGTCATTTAACTATCCAAAACATTCTCGATTCCCCGAACCTTTCCGACACCCTAATCCCAGGATTCTATCATCGTACAACACATAATAACCATAAACAACCTGGAATAAAAACACATCTCCCTGACATTTTCAATCCCTAATCAATAAACCAACCAAACCATACAATGTTCCTCCAGACTCCATACCCGAAGGCTTAGACATGGTTTGTCCTTTCCGTCTAGACAACAATATGAAATGAAAGCAGGTCAAATCTACTCAATGAAAGAAAACCTAGCCAACCTGGACACCAAGAAGCTGCATAATGCATATTTTGGCTTCGTGAAGTCATTCCTAATGGATGACAGGCCTGAAATCCATGGTTTTGCATCCTTTTAGCCAGAATCTCCCCTCTTCATGGCTCCCAAGCCTTAGAGCAGCCTAGGAGGGTTTTTGGAGTAACCCTCATCTATTTTTAGGGTTGAAGGGGAGAGAATGAAATTATAAAACCCACTTTTGGATTTTATGATCCCGTCATTCCGCTATGGCAGTCCACGCTCAGCTATATTGGTATCACCATAGCAGAACCGACCGCTATAGCGGTGCTAATAGGCGTTGACTTCCGCTATAGCGGTAATTTCTCCACTATAGTGGAGTTTGCGATAGCGCTGTGTCAACTGCTATAGTGGTTGACACGAGACAAAAAGTCATACAGTTCCCCAAAAGTGTCCATTTCCCAACACACTTCAAATCTTGACGTTCTGAATTAACCCTTTCACATCAATTTTGATATTGGGAGTTCTACTCACCCGAATTCACTTCTGAAAAGTCCTATGGATTCCTTAACGCCTTAGCTATTGGAAAAATTAGCTCAACCTTAGACATTTTACCCAATCCTTTCCCAGATTGCCCTAGACCTTACCTCGCTCCAAATTCATCTAAGACTAGCCTAGCCAAAATTTCCAACTCCCCAACTCGGATATTTTTCTAGCTCGCTCTTTGCACGAATAGCTCACCCATAACAAGGTGACTTTTAATATAGACTGAATAGGTTGTTACAACAGATACCAATTTAACCATTGCTCATCCCCGAATGATTTCTAAGGCATAGGGAAAGAACGAGCCAGTTCCTTTAACCTTAATGCTCTACGATGATAGCGCAAATATAACCTTATGCAAACCACCAAAACTTCCAAATCCCTTAGTGTATCTAACCTTAACCAAAAATTAATTTGATCCTGCTCTGTCAAGGAATTCCTTTCTTCGAGCTACACCAGGCCAATAAGAGTACTTCTCCCCGAGTACCAAGGAAATTTGGGTCTCGCTGAAACACCGGAGCCAAAGAAATTCACACCTAATGAACGAAACAATTTCCCATGCCACAAGGACAAGATCCCACCATGGCGACCGCTTTCCCGCTGTACCCAAAGTTCTACTAACTCGAACCCTATTTTGGAAGCTTCCTACGGGGTATTATGCCCCTAGCATATCATAGTATCACCTTAATCCTATCAACACTATTCCCTGAGACACCACGTATCTCAAAACCACACAACACCGAAATTCCTTTGGAACCCATCCTACCTTGAGATTTTTGTCAACTCTCGTCTTAGGGGGAATTCTACCCGGGCACTTACACCCTAACCAAGGCTATAGTGAGCAAACCCTCACCACTCAATGAGAAGTAACACCAGGTATTATCATTACCGATAAGAGGGATAACAATTTTAAAGAACCTATTTAATAACCCCACTCCCTAAATTGACCCTACCACTAAGGATCATCAATAATAAACCAGCTAATAATCACCCTCATAACATAAGCCAATGAGTAGTGTCCAACACTACCCAGTCAACTACAGGTCATTTTGCCAAATTCTACATGGGTGACTATTTCCACCAAGGGTCAATCATTATTTAACCAATACCCCGGGCTACCATATCTATCCCTTCCTTTTAGCGCACATGGATGCTAAATAATTCATGCCATAACTCGCAGCTCAATTAGCGATTTAAAATGACCCGGGAATGAAAAAGAATAGGGAAAAATAGGATAGGGATTATGCCCTTCGCATCCCGCTATAACGGCTTACACACCGCTATGGCGACCCCTAATTGTAGTAACCTAGAAAATTCACCATTCTTTGAAAAATTCTCTCATTCCCCTTCCCTATTTTAAATATTAACACATGGAATCGCATTACGATCTTAAAACATAACCTCAAGAATAACCTCAACTATGAATAGTTGAGAATTTAGCACCACATTATCATAAAATTAGTTACGAAACACATCAGAACCACGCACAATAACACATTCCCGCTATCATACACTACTAGTCTCCCTTTTTCCTTTCTATGGTTCTCAACCAATCCTGACTGTCCCGAAACCGAAACTTCCCCACAGTCATTAATCCCTTTTTGTACCCTTACCATCTATATCAATGGTAAGTCTATACCCTAATGTAATACCAACCATTCTAATTTAGGCATACCACAATTATCATTAAACCAATCACATTTTTAAAGCCGGAATAAATTTTCCTTAAGTCACAATCATGAGTTACCACAAAGAATTTCTTACCACAATTTCCGCTATTAAGCAATAATAGCCCTTCTCCCTGATACTTATTCACATACCAACCACTTGAAATATAACTTTCCACAAGCATATATATCATTTTCCCTTATCATTCTTACGAATGATAAGACCCTGCCCAGCATTTAGCATTCTGTTTTCCACTCGAAATCACAAAACAAGAATTTCTTCAATTATTAGCACATAACCAAGTTAAGACTCTTCACTAACCACAATTTTCAGAGTAACTCAAGAAATTACACACCACATATTCACAGTCATTCAAATAATGCAATGCAAACAATCATAAGTCTCAAGCTTCAACCCTCAATTAGATAAGTTTTATTTCCTTTTATTTGCCTCATGGATGACCGTTAGCTGATTCATCCATACCTTTACATAGCCTCCCAGGCCAGATACCAATTGGAACCTTCTTGGTTCCAATTTCCCTTGCTTGTGTCATCTCAATCGGAGTCCAAAGACACCCTTTAATTTGTTGAGAAACCAATTGGACTCAACCCATACAAGAAAGTAAACGAACCGCATGAAAAGGAATGAAGAAAAGAGAGATGTTTCCTAGAATGTTTCATAACTTCCCAAAGATTAGATATTGACGTCAACACACCAATCCACAAGATTCTATTCAAAATTTGGATGTTGTACTGGGAGATCTATAACCTAAGCTTTGATACCATTTGTCATGACCCAACTTATCGGGACGTGCGGGTGCCTATTCTATGCACCTAGATAGATGAGCCCTTACCATCTTATCCAACATGTACTTGCGGAAAACAAAGTATAACAGTAAATAACCTCATTTTTATACATAAAGACAATTATAAACCTTTTTAATTCCAAAAAACTCCTTACAAAAGAAATACAATATACCATTTTCTAAACTGGGAAAACAACCCTCCCTAGGATCTAGTCTAAACAGGTACACGAGCTACTACAGGAGTAAAACAGAAATGTAAAGAGGACACAACTCCCACCATGGAAACAAGAATAGAAGCAGCTGAAGATGACCGTCATCCTGTACCTATGAAACATCACTGACCCTGCAACCAGACTATACACAAAAGGTATAGCAAGAGTAGAATAAGTATAAACACACGTACTGGTAGGCATCATCGGTTGACCCAAATCCACTCCATACCATCATATAAGAAATCAAGGGAAATACACAATTAATTACAATACTCGACCCTTCAACATTCATCTTACCAAAACCCAATATCAACCCAAGCCTGCCTATCCTTCCGCTGCCAACTCCACCACTATGAGACGCTATGCTCTGACCTGTAGGATATTCCCAAGTCACCTTAACCCTTACACTTCCCAAGTCACCTTGACACCTAGACTTCACAAGTCACCTTGTTATTACCCGACATCTATGGCCATACCCAGACTACCATCCCCTTACCCAGTCAACCACAATGACTCAACAACCCAGAGTAAACCCCACTACTTAGTGACATAGACCACACCCGTCGTACAACCACCTACTAGTACAAAACTGCCCCAATGACCCCAGGGCCATACTCGACAAGTAACAATAGCCAACATTATGATCGGACCACAAGTCTCTTCCATAGCTTATCAACCGCACGTAACAAGTCTAACTGACATTGAAAATTCTCAGTGACAACAAACATATATCCTTTTTCAATAACCTAGATCAAATAAGGATCCCTAGGACATCATTTATGCCAATAACATGCGACCTCGGTTCATAGAAGAACAACCTTGTCACTTAAGCACACTAATCCAACTCTTCAAGGACCCACTATACGCCAAATAATAATAACTCCCGGCCCTCTCAAGAACCCCATATTTGAAGAATAATAAGTAACAATTAAACCCGTAACAATATAATTCCAGACTCTCAGTCTTGCTTCTAAACTTATCAACCACATGTAACAGGTTCAACAACCAACTTAACAATGAGCAAGTTACAATAGCATATACCTTTTTTATCCTTCTCGGACTGACAAAGGATCCCTATACCAACACCTAGTGTTAACCTGTAATGCCCGATCCACCTCAGGACCAACCCCAAAATTAAATGTAATAACCCAGCCTCTCAAGGACCAACATATACAAGCACAAATTCATCAATCATCTCGGTCCACTCATAGAACCTTCGACAAACACATTCAATAATGCATAATTAAACCCGTACCAGGCGTGGTACCCAAGCCAACCAATATAGAACCTATACAAGGTGTGGTACCCGAGCCAACTATTAGTATCCCATACTAGGTGTGGTACCCAAGCCAACCATTAATATCATGTACCAAGCATGGGCCCGAGCCAACCGTTAGTATCTTGTACGAGGCGTGGTACCCGAGCTAACCATTAGTATTCTGTGCCAAGCGTGGTACCCGAGTCAACCATTAGTATCCCATGTCAGGTGTGGTACCCGAGCTAACTGTTAGTATCACACAAAACCAATAGTCAATATTTAAATAAGCAAGAACCACCCTTGTAAAATCAACAAGCAATTATTCAGTTTATTTCACATATCAACACCCTAAATTACGTGGACATTCATTATTCCTTTCTTAAGCACGGAAACACATATAGTACTTAATTATAGCTACAAGTATGTACATTGCATTAGGCAAACATTAACCCTCACTTACCCTAACCCCAGGTACATAACTAAATCTTGAATCCCGTCCGAAGAATAAATCCCCTTTCACCCCTTTTTGACACATAACTAGTAGCTACATCAATTTCAGACTACTCCTAAGACAGATGCAACATGGAGAAGACCTCTCATAACCCTTGTAATTCAACCATTCTTGTTATTCTACTCTTTTATACCAATTCATTTCCGAAGACTCCCTTTTTACTAGTCATTTAACTATTCAAAACATTCTCGGTTTCCTGAACCTTCCCGACACCCTAGTCCCAGGATTCTATCATCATAAAACACATAATAATCATAAAAAACCCCGAATACAAACATATCTCCCTGACATTATCAATCCCTAATCAATAAACCAACCAAACGATACAATGTTCCTCCTGTGTCCTAAGGCCTAGACATGGTTTTTCTTTTTCGTCTATAAAACAATATGAAATGAAAGCAAGTCAAATCTACTCAATGAAAGAAAACCTAGCCTACCTGGACACCAAGCAGCTGTACAGTGCATATTCTGGCTCCTTGAAGGCATTTCCTGATTGATGATAGGCTCGAAATCTATGGTTTCACATCTTTTTAGCTGGAATTTCCCCTCCCCATGGCTCCCAAGCCTTGGAATAGCCTAGGAGGGTTTAGGAGTAACCCTCGTCTATTTTGGGCTTGAAAAGGAGAGAATGAAATTATTAAACCTATTTTTGGGTTTTCTGATCCCATCGTTCCGCTATAGTAGTCCATGCTCCGTTATAGCGGTACTGCCATAGCAGAATCGACCGCTATAGTGGTGCAGACTGGTGTTGACTTTTGCAATAGCGGTAATTTGTCAGTTGTAGCAGAGGTCACGATAGCACAGTGTCAACTGCTATAGTGGTTGACACGGGACAGAAAATCATAAAGTTCCCCAAAAGTGTCCATTTCACAACACACTTCAAATCTTGACATTTTGAACTAACCTTTTCACATCAACTCCGATATCGGGAGTTCTACTCACCCAAATTCACTTCTAAAAAGTCCTATGGACTCCTTAACACCTTAACTATTGGAAATATTGCTCAACCTTAGACATTTTACCCAATCCTTTCCCATATTGACGTAGACCTTACCCCGCTCCAAATTTGTCTAAGTCTAACCAAGCTTAAAATTTCCAGCTCCCCAACTTGAAAGTTTTTCTAACTCGCTCTTCACAGAAATAGATCACCCATAACGAGGTTCCTTTTAATAATGACTAAATATGTCCTTACACTCAGCCACTTGGGTGATAGCACCATTTGATGTACCATTGACAATGATCTTCTTCAACATAGATTCAAACTCTCTAGGTTGCTCTTTTTCTTTTGCTTGCAATAATTGCTGAGGGAACGAAGGTGGACATCTAGGAAAGGACTTATTAACTTTGAGTACCTTATTCTGATGATCTTGATGTCCCGCAAAACCACTTCCCATAGCTCTTTTGTTTCTAGGATTGCTTGTATCCAAACTTACATTTTTTCGGGGTTGGGTTGTTTTTTTTGTCCTCGACTCCCTCATCTTTTTTTATTTGTTTAGATTCAAATTGAGAGGTAAGCCATAGAATTATATATTTGAGATGTTTGATGGTGATAAAGTGTGAGTGTATCATTTTAGCAAGACTCCCAAGTTTGCATCTCAAATCTTTGATGCCCTTGTCAGTGGACTCTACCTTCTCTAGTACCCTCACAAGAATCCTTTCGACTCTAGATCCATCATTTTCAATGTTTGGACCTTGATTCCCATGTTTTTGTCTCCCAACACTTGAACTTATATTTTGGGGATTTTCATGGCAACCCATCTCATCATTATCAACCAATGCCTCTTCACTATTTTCACAAGAATAATGTACGGCTTCTACTAACTTCACAGCCCCAACAACACCAATGATGTTAACACTTTCAAATTTTGGATTTACCACACTCATAGTCATGAATTCATGGAGAATTTTGACAATTGATAACTCTCGATCCCTTCGTGTGCCATTCCTCTTCCATTCATCAATTGTTTTAGAGGAGGTAGCACCCATTTCCCCCTTGGCTCCCCAAGTGTTTAAATCATAATCTACTTAGTCACCTTTTGAAGTGCAAATAGGGGTGAGAATTAGGTACTAGCAGCCATGTTTGCAGGGTTCATACCAACTTCATAACATCATAAATAACAACAAGGTAAAATAACACAATACTCAACAAAGTGAACTTAAATGACAATCAATTGACGACTCAAAACCCACTCCCTGTCAACGACGCCATTTTTAATGATTCTTAAAAGCAGTCCCTCGAAGAAGTTGGTAGCGATCGTCAAGCAAAACAAAAGTAACCCAATGGATGGTCGGGGTCGAATCCATGGACAGTGTATTGATAATTTGCTAAGAGATCATCGAGAAATAATCACTAAGAGAGTAAATTCTCAAAAAAGTTGAAAGTAAAAGTTGGAGGAATTGGAAAGGGAAATTAACGTATCAACTTCAATTTCAACAAAAAAGAGTAATGTAAACACAAGATTTGTAATCGATGAGAAGGAGACTAGGGGTATGCTTCCGATGGAATTCTACAATGGGTTAGGGTACTTGATTAATTATGCAAATCCTCAATTAATGATACGGGTAGCATTGGTTTTAGTTATATTTGGTAATCTCTCGATCCTTCAAATATATATCCTATGGTCTTGTCTCAAGTAACATAGTTTTAACATAAACTAACTAATTCTATTGCTTGGGGGAATCACACTATTTCTAGCTTAGATTCTTAGATGAGAATTTTCATTGATTGTGCTATTTCTAGCCTCAATCTAACGTGAAAATCCGAAATTCACTATTGAATTCCTATCCAAATTATGAATCCCTCTTTCAAGCAAGAACACAATTAAGAAAGCAGAATCCATGTTTGCAACCATCAATTTTATGATTAAATCTTGAAGAATTCAATAGACCCATATCAATTCATCATGGATAAACATAATATAACAAGACCCATACCCAAATTCAAACACCCATCATATGCACACCTCTAGACAAGGAAGTTCGCTGATATATTAGGGAAATAAGAAGATATACAGTTGGATAACTCATAATTCCATTCATATTAAAGCCAAAATCCAAATCCAAGCACAGTTCTTACAAAAATGGTGAATTCTAAGTGGAGAAAATGAAGAGAGAAGAGTACTCTCCATATATTCCTTGGGGAAAAGTGTAAGCTCCAACTATATTCTCTTGGTGAAATTTTTTGTCTCTCAGGTACACATCCCAAAAAGGGTTTTAGAAGATTCCTAATACATCACTTAGCTTTGGACAAAAATACACTTCGAGAGTGGTGCGATGCAATGTGTGACGCGATATGCAGTCGTACCTTAGGTTTTGTGCATTGCATGTCACCTTTTGCCTCAACCTGTAATGCTTGTTGCTGCGGTGGTGAGGTTCAAAGAGAGGTACGGACTGCATATTGCATTGTGCAGCTCGCATGTTGGTCGCACCTCTCGACAGATTCTTCCTCTTTTCGATCAGCTTCACACTTCAACTCTTTTTGAGCTCTTTGGGTTTAATTCCCTTGTTTTCTTCTTTTTACCAAGATTACCTGCATTTTAATCAATAAAGGCAATGAGTACCTCTAATTCTCATCAAAACATGACAATAATTCATGAATAAAGGCTCAATAAGTTGGTAAATTACCAACTTATCAAGCATGCCTACTAACTTTACGTTGTCAAAGTGTTTACACTACCCTCTTCATCATTCCAATAAAGTTCATGGAGTCTTAAACTCGAAATAGGTAGTAATGGTAGAAATATTTCTTGAAATTAGATTCAAACATTTGGCTTGCTTTTTTAAGTTTGATAACCATAAAACTTGTGTATAGGAGTAGTATGCTGGTGGGTTATGCCCGATCTGTTAGATTTTTTGGTAAAACAAAGTGTATACCTTAAAAAATTTCATTTTCTGAAAAAGTTGGCTGGGGATGACGACCTCATCGCCACGAAAACCACCTCATCACCATGGACCATTGCAATGAAATAAGTTTCATCACGATGACTCTTTGCAACAAGGTGATGTCTATTGCAATGAGGGTCTGAAAATAGTAGTTATCCCAGCTAGAAAATTTTTCTCAACTTGCTTCCTTTTTTATTATGTTCAAAAATACTCTCCCATAGGAGGTGTTAACGATCATCGTACAAAACAATAAATATACCCAATGGATATCTAGGTCATATCCACGGGGAATAGAGTGATGATTCATTAAGAAATCATCAAATAGTAATCAGTAAGTGAGTCAATGTTCAAACAATAAAAAGTAAAAGTTGGGGGAAAAAGGAATGGGAATTTATAAATATCGCAATTTCAAAACACGAGTAATGTAAACACGACTTTTTTATCAATGAGAAGGAAGAGTAGGGTTATGCTTCCGATGGGATTCTACAATGGGTTAGGGACTTGATTAATTATGAAAAATTTCGATAAAAGGTACGGGTAGCATTGGTCTGAGCTATATTTGGTAGTCTTTCAACCCTCCAAATATATGTGCTATGGTTTTTGCTCAAGCACCATAAATATACCTTAAACTAACCAATCCAATGCTTGGGGGACTCACACTATTTCTAGCTTAGATGGATATTTCCTTCGATTAAGCTATTTTTAGCCTCAATCTAAGGTGAAAATCCCAAATTCCCACTATTGAATTCCTATCCGAATTATGAACCCCTCTTTCAAGCAATAACACAATTAAGTAAACTCAATCAATGCTTACAACCATCAATTTTATGATTAAATTATGAAGAATTCACTAGACTCATACTAATTTATCAATTATAAGCACAATTAATCAATACCCACACCCAAATTCAAATACCCATCATGCACATACCCCTAGACAAGGAATTTAGCTGCTTATATTAAGGAAATAAGAGGATATACCAAATGGGTTACCCATAATTCCATTCATAATCAAAGATAATCTCCAAATCCAAGCTCAAATCCTTACAAAATGGTGATTTCAATTGGAGAATATGAAGAGAGAAAAGTGTACTCTCAATATCTTCCTTGGGAAAAGTAAAAACTACAATTCTATCTCAGGTACACACCCCAAAATGGGTTTTAGAAGCTTCCCGATACGTCACATGACTTTGGACAAAAATACCCTAGGGGCTGGTGCGATACAACATGAAATAGCACCCTTGGTTATGCTGCTCGCATGCTGCTTCTTTTTCAACCATTGATGTTAGCTACTGGGTCGGTGAGGTGCGTAGGGGGTGCGGTTCACATGCCACATTGTGCGGCTCGCAGCTCTCGGCAGTTTCTTACTCTTTTTTGATAACCTTCATACTTTAACTTCTTTTTGAGCTCTTTGGGTTCAATTCCTTTGTTTTATTCTCTAGACCAAGAGTACCTGCACTTTCATCAATAAAGGTAATAAGTACCTCTTAATCTTACTAAAACATGGCAATAGTTCATGAATAAAGGCTCAATAAGTTGGTAGATTATCAACTGATCAAACCCCCAAACTTAAACTATTGCTTGTACTCAAGCAAGATACTCACAACATAAGGAATGAATTAGGTTCTAAAACACAAAGGGCGCACACAAGATTATTCTACACTCCAAAAACTAAGAAAATAAAAAACAAAAGACTCAAACAAAAAGACTCAACTACAATGTTCATATCACTTTGTATCACTAAACTCTCAAGGCAAGTGCTCATTTCAAATTGTTTGTCAAAAAGGACTTCATTTCTCATTCAAAAGTTGGGGAATTTTTCATTCAAAATAAAATATTCAAGCTTCTCAAGTCATTGGCATTGACCTTCAAGGTTTTCCTCGAGATTCGCCACATAACTTGTCTTATTCATTCCTCAGAATTAAAATAGAGACTTCATCATTCATTTAAAGTGTGCGATGCCACTCACCACAAGAGAGAATCCCACTCACAGTCATGCAATTCATATTAAAGAGGGATTATAAGAGAACCAAATAGACTCTCACTCTCTCAAAGAATTTTGAGTGCACATGTATTGAACCATAGGCTTACCCTTTATGTAATTCGCCACTAATGTAGAGTTACCAAGCTTGGAATTACTAAGGACTTGTGGGTTATGATTTTGGCTAGGGTTAAGGTAAGGACTGGATTTGGCTCAAGTGACTAAACCTCCCTAATGCTCTTTGTTATCATTCAAAACACTGCTCAAAATTTTGAACAATAACTTCACCTTATTTCGTCCTCTTACAACCCAGAGTTTCCCTTCAACTTGAACATTCGTTATCCTTATATCACCTTCACTTGGTAGCATTAATTTCTTCTTTTCTTTTTAATTTGCAGATTTCATTGGACATTTGGAAGCAATTCTCATTTTAGACATATGGTACTACCTTGTGTTGAAATGCATCCCTTTTATTCTCCACATTAGTACATACACCCCCAAACTTAGGCCTTTGCCTATGTTATCATTTCAATTCCCCCCCCCCAAACTTAGGCTTTTAGCCTACATTTCACTTTTGAACCGTTAGGGAGGATGGGTGCAAAAATTAAGGTTTCAAAAGGGTCAAGTTATCTAACAAGGGGCCAAAGAAGGGTCACAAGATCAAAGGGGCTTACTAGGATCCATGTCAAAGGAAGTCAATTTGGGTAAAGTGCCTATTCAAAAAGGGCCTAAGGTCATCCTCCAAGCTCGGTGACATCAAGGATTTGACCTTGAGTCACATTAGGGGAAAGTTCTAGACAATACATACACACAAGAATAAAGTACAGTGTTACCACACAAGGCAACATAACACAAAACTTTCACAATTAGTCTCAAAATTAATCGGGACAAATGACTTTTGATAAGCTATTCCAAGTTCTTTTACACACTCGTTTGTAAATTGATCAAGCCAAATGGAGAATGTGTGAGTCATTATAAGAGAATGCTTTTAAAAATCATTTTCTCTCTTCCCTTCAATTTGCAAAACTTCTTGCCAAGATTGTTTTTTTGATGGGCCTATTTAGAGATAAGCAAAACATGAAATCAATTTAAAACTAAAACTTGGCATTTTCCCTTAATAAAGTCACCTCTCCATCTATCATAGGGAAACACCAACCTAGTTTAACACAAAAAAGAAATAAATAAAAATAAATAAAAGAAAATAATTTTCTCCTTGAGAAAGAACTGTGGTATGAAGAAATCTCTTGGAGTTTATTCAACTACGCTACTATTAACAAGGTGACTACAATTGAAGCACTCATGAATCATTTGAAATCAAGCCTTGGCATATGCACTAAGAGCATTTTCAAGGCACGAATAGTGAAATAATAGATCGTGTAGGACCAATTTGGCATTCACATTCAAAATATCAATATGATAAATTAAGCCCTGCAAGGGCATAATTTAGAGCACAAAAGCCTTTAGAAATGTCTCACAATTACTTAAATACTAATTACACAACCCCCAAACTTAAACAAAGCATTGCCCCCAATGTGTAAAATTTATACAAAGAGATGAAGTGCAAGAACTCCCTGGTGGATCTAATATTAACGATGACGTCTTCATGAATAAAAATGGTAGTGGGTCCTTGAAAGCCTAGGTGGTTATGGTGGAGGGATATATGTATGCTTCGGGTCTATCTAAAATCCATCAACCAAAAAATTTGATGGGTCCCCTCGAACTTAAAGGGGGGATGAAGGCTCTACCATTTCCTACTTGCTTGGGAGTGTCATCAGCTCATGATATGAAGGTGGTGAGGCTGCCCAGTTGGGTCTAGTCTGAGAATCTCTAGTGTCTATGTGAGATAAGAGGTGCACTTGTATGGGTGGTTCCTATTCCATCATAGCATCTTTATTTGGTGGGCTTACTTATTGGATGTCAGATGGGGCCAAAATAGTCTATGGTGTTTCATCTACCCACCAATCATCTAGCGGACTCCCAATCCTTTGAGGTGATACTGAGTTAGGAGCTGGTAAGTTGAGGTCCAAGTATGGGAGTTTTGGTGTGGACTGAGGTACTTATTTTTTATGTGTGCCAACATCCTACTCCACTATGTCAACCTTGACTCATAGTTTATGCAAGTTGGTCTATACCGATTTTAAAGCTAACTTGATTGCGGATTAAATCATGCCTGGAAAATCCCTAGCCAGCTTGTGCAACCTCTCCTTGTTGTGATGAGCAAGGTGAGAAAGTTAGAGTAAACCACCTGAAATTAGAGTGGCTTGGAGAACAGTGTGGGTGGCAGCTGGCACCCCAGGGGCAGGAGTGTGTGCAATATTTTTGGTGTGCTCCATACCTGTAGTGCATTTGGATTTTGAGGGAGGCATCTCTTCTTAATGTGTGGTGCATCATTATCCCACTTTCTATCCAAATAAATCATTCCCTTTGCTCAGCAAACACAATTTACATATTAGAACAAGAAAGGACATGGAAGTGGAATTATGTAAAGCTCTTCTCTCGAATTATTCTGCAATGATTTCCCTTTCATTAATTTTGTAGCTACACATGATGTATGCAATGGTAATGGCCATCTCTATAGTCACCTGTGTGGTATGATGAGTTGGAATAAGCCGTGTGCACACAAATTCCAACCACATCTGAGCCTCAAATTTAAGATACTGATGAGAGATGTGTCCCTTTGAGACTACCCAAAAAAGATCCCCTTCGGTAATGACAATAGCCACCTAAGCATATTGGTTGGCCTTTGTAGCTACGTGTTGAGCATACCTTGATGCCGATCTTGGTTTATCATCCCATTCTATAGAGTTAATGGCTTCAGGAGTAATGTCAACCTCTTTGCCCCTCACTAAACCTGATTGTAGGCATGGTAACTTGCTTGTTAGACCCTTGTGCTTAAGGATGTCTTGCCTGGCCCGATAAGAAGCATAAAACTCCCGTATCAATTATGGGAGTGCTAGCTAATTGTGCCCAGTCCCTTATTTTTAATTGCTTGGCTATATTTGGGAACTCATCTTTGAAGGAGTCTACATCAAACCCCACTTCTTCCGAGAACGATCACTTATCATGAAACTTAAGATAGTAAGCCTCCATCCCCTCGAGGGGAAACCAAATTTGTGACTGATTGTCCCTCATTTTGCATAGGGACGGCTAAATGTTTTGATGTTAAATCTTGATTATCGACATGCCTTTTTAAATGGAACCTACAAGAAATCATACTCCTACAAATGGATGTTAGCATGAGGACCCATGTATGAACTGCTATATATATAAAAAAAAAGAAATTACTAAGCAAAAAGAAATGGAATGCATAGGATAACAAAAACACTTCAGGTGACTGATGGCATGTGTGAGTCACATGTGGACCATATATGGGATCGTGCACATCGTATATGGCTTTGCATATGCCGGTAGAATCCTGAGTGAATTCTGTGTCAAGGTGTGAAGGCTTGTACAATTTGACTCCGCCATTGTTCGCATCACACATGCCTTCACCCTTTAAATTAATGAACTAGCAACTTAAAAGCAATATGCGATGCCTGGTGCATTTCACACATAGAGATCTACGCATCGCATGCGAAATGCCCAAGAAAATAGTTGGAATTTTTCAATTCCTTATTTTCACGCGTGTTACGTATGTGACTCACAGAGTAATACCTATTGAATGCATGGGCAACAAGGCTACAAACACTCATTTTTATCAGGGCCTAAGCATCAATTGACCACAACCAAGTTATCCAGGTACTCAGACTTCCCCGGGAAACTTCCAACACAATCAAAACTCAAAGATTAGCTTAACAATTTCTCTTAAGAAGGACGTTACCCCAGCTATCATCGGGAATATCAAGCCTTCATGAAAAGCACATAGGCACATTCAATCGCATAATAATTCACTCCTCTCAACCAAAGCGCTCACTGGACGATTATATTCAGTTGAAATAATACACAGGCATAGTGGTAACAACAATTTCATCCCAAATAACATTATTCAACAAAAACCTTGCGAAGACGATGATTTGCCCTTAAGAATGACGTCACCCAATCTATCATAGGGCCAAACCATGCATCAATTCAAGTGAGTTACTCAGACTTCACCCAAAAATACAAAATTTAGGGTTAAAAATTAACATAAATCACATACATTAATACAAAATCAAGTTCTACCAAGTTTTTCTCAAGCAAAATCATTAATATGCCTCAAAATTTATGTCCTAAAATTCAGATCTCACCCAAAATTAACATGGAAGATTGAACTAGCATGCTTTACAATAAGTGTTCATAATCTACTTAAACACATGGATTTAACATTGGGGAACTTACCACAAGTGAAGATAAGGGAGAAAACAGCAAAACTTCGAGCTTTTAGTGCCCAACAATGGTAACCCAACCTTTTGACCAAAAAAGGAGCGGCAAATGATAGTGTAGTGTCGGTGAAGGAGTAGTGGTGAGAGGGAAGAAGATTTAGGGGAATTTTGGAGGATTCAGAGGATTTTGGGAGAGTGTTATGAAGGTTTTGTATGAGTATAATGGAGAAAGAGGTAGAGGGTGACAGTTTATAGGGGAAAAGAAGAAGAAAGGTCGCGAGTCAATTTCTGGGTTAGGTTGATCAATGGGTAGGTCAACAAAAAAATTTAAAACTTACTTGAGTGCACTGTGACATGCGATTCACACATGACAATATGCATCTTGCAAATCACTTTGCACATGATGTTGGGAGACCAAATTTTTGCGTAGCTTTCGGGTTTGACATGTGACAGAGATGTGATGCGCATAAAGGGAGGTGCGATTTGCATCTCCAATCGCACATCACCTCTGCTATTTCTTTTTCTTCTCAGTTCACTGGTCTTGGGTGTGATTTTTCATGCAACCTGCAGAATAGGATGTGCAAGCCGCATGAACCTTTGCACATGCCCTCCAGTCTTTTTCTTATACTGTCATTTTTCCATCTCCTTGCATTCCTAAAACATACCAAAAACAACAAAAGGTAAAAGAATTAAAATAAAAACACTTAGGTTGCCTCCCAAGAAGCGCTTGATTTTATGTCGCGGCTCGACGATAGTATCTTAACCTTCAATCATTTCTCAGAAGCATATCAATACGATTGGCACATCCCCATCTGAGGCCATGGAATTCCTTCTTAAAAATTGTCATCAAATTTCTTGTTGCCAAGTTGGAAACATCATAGGTTCGGGCACCTCCTTCTTCCTAAACTCACCATGGGCTTCAACCAACTCGCCCTTGATAGTGATCACAGATACAACTCTAAATTCATTTGGTGGTTTAGTAGGTTGGCACACATTGAATATCACCTCTTTTCTCCCCACATGGAACTTGAGCTCTCCTAGATCCACATTAGCAAGAGCTCTCCCAGTTGCCAATAGTGGTCGCCCCAAATCCAAGACCACAAAGTCGGCCGGTAAGATGAACTTGTCTACCTTCACCAATACATCAAACAAAATCCCCACCATGCATTTAATTGAGCGATCAACAATTAGTAACCTTATTGGTGTAGGCTTAGAAGTACCTAAGCCTAATTTTCTGAAAATCACAAAGGTCATCAAGTTGATACTTTCCCCGAGATCAGATAAGGCCTTTCAAAACAAGAACACTCTAATAGTACACGGGATGGTGAAGGCTCCTGGATCTTCCCATTTGGGGGCGATGTTGCTTGTCATCACCACACTACAACTGTGGGACACTTCAACCATCCCAACTTCAATCACTCGCTTCTTCTTTAACATCTCCTTCATAAACTTGGCATACCCCTACATTTTCATAAGAGCGTCAACCAAAGGAATATTGATGGATAGCTTGGTGAACATGTTGACAAACTTTTTAAATTAAGAATCTTCCTTTTTCTTATCTAACCTCTGAGGATATGGAGGAGGACCTTTTGGAAATGGGCTTTGCACACTTTGATCATCCTCTTCAATATTAATTACAATTTAATAAGGAGACTCGGTCTTATCCTTCTCTTTGTGTGGGTCTTAATCATTTTCAATCACATTGGATGCACTAGGTATCACCCCAATATTAAGACTGTCATCAACTTTATTCTCAATCATGACATCCTCTTCTATCTGTCCTTAATGCTCTACAACAACCTCAATATTTGGTTTCCTTACCACGCTAAGCATCCTTCCACTCCGAGTGATTATTGCCATCACATGGCCATTATTCTTTGGGTTTGAAAGTATGTCACTTTGAAGGGTGTCTTTCAAACGAGGGTTTATTTGGGAGGAGAGGTGGTTTATTTGGTACTCTAAGTGTTTGATATACGTTGAATGGGAGCTCACCATTTGATAAAGAGTGGATACCTCACTTTTTAAATCTTTTACCGTGCTATCCGTTGATTCAACTCTTTTTAATACTTAAGACAACATGTCCACAATCTTGGAATGTCTGGGGTTACTCACCGTTAGCAATATGGTGATTGTAATAATCACTGTCTTTCTCACATTCTCGCTATGGACCTTCATGGTCTCTTTCCTTCTCCCTATCTCTCCATTGATTTCCCTTGTGTCGGTTCCAACCTTGGTTCTTATCTCTTGAATGCCAAGGACCTTGGTTGGTACCTTGATATCCAGTTCAATAACCCACCACTAGAATACACAGCTCCTCATCTCATGATGCATGAGTACCAACTCTATCATAATCATTCAACCTATAGGCACCCACTGCGTTGACATTCTTAGTGTCGTCTCCCATCATATGTTTGGTCAATAGATCAATTTACGTCAATATTTTGGCCATGGTTTCATCCTTTTCCTCCTCTTTTCTTCTCATCTCAGTTGTCATAATAGATAAAGTAACACCCGATAAAACACCGAATTCTCTAGTATGCCATGCACTATTTGTTTTTGTCATTCGATCTAAGAGGGATGTAGCGAGACCATAGGTTTGGTCCATAAGTGTCCCACCCGCGATGTTATTCGCCACAGATTTATTCATGGAGTCAAGAGATCTATAGAAGCTTTAAAGGAGAACATTGTTCGGCAACCCATGGTTTGGATAGAATATAAGCTTTTTCTTGAAACTTAGCCATATTTCATGCAATGGCTCATCCAGTAGTTGGCGGAAGTTTATGATATCATCCCTTAGTTTCATCATCCGACAAGGAGGGAATAATCTCACTAAGAAGGCTTCTACAAGTCCGTTCCATGTTGTAATAGAGCCCTCTGAGAGCTCCTCAAGAAATACCATCACTTCCCTCATAAGGGAGAAAAAGAATAATCAGAGTCGGATCGACTCTTGGGATATATTGTTGATGTTGAAAGGATGTGATATTTCAACAATGTTCCAGATATGTTGGTTGGTGTATTCATGATCCATCCCTCCAAAAAGTACTTTCATATGGATCAAGTAGAGCATAGTGCTCATCACATAGAACACGACATTTCCCATGGTTGGGGGTAGATGGATTGCACCTACATCACCAAGGACCACAGATTCATTGTCCGCATCCATATATCCATCGATACTCTCTTGGTCTACCATTTGACTCATGGGCACTCTGTTCACAACAACACAAATAACAAAAAAAGTAAACAAAGAAAAAACATTCAACATAAGTGAACTAAACGACAATCAAATGGCAAATCAAAAACCATTCCCCAGCAACGACGCCATTTTTGATGATGTTCAAAAACACTCTTCCATAGGAGGTGATAACAATCATCATACAAAATAATAAATATACACGAGGAATGGAGTGACTATTCGCTAAGAAATCATCGAATAGTAATTACTAAGGTGAGTCAATGTTCAAACAACAAAAAGTAAAAGTTGGGGCAAAAAGGAATGGGAATTTATCAATATTGCAATTTCAACATGTGAGTAATGTAAACATGACCTATTTATCAATGAGAAGGAAGACTAGAAGTATACTTCTGATGGGATTCTACAATGGGTTAGGGACTTGATTAATTATAGAAACTCTCGATAAAAGGTATGGGTAGCATTGGTCCGAGCTATATTTGGTAGCCTTGTTGACACTTAGCTAGATTCAAGAGAACTGTTGAGAAATATTTTCCAATTATCGAGAGATATTGGTGGATAATTGTGATTCCAAGGAATATTTTAATTGACCTATGATTAACTAATAAGTAGTTGATTAATTTGTAATGGAAATTCCCATTCCCAAATCTCCCTTGCTATCCTTATGTTGCAAAGGTGGTCAACCTCTTGCTTGAGATCGCATTCGTGTTTTCAAAGAACAAAACCCCCAATCATTTTATTTCCTTTTACTCCTTGATCTTCAATAAGTTGCTTTAATTCTTTATTATCTCAATCACCTATATATTTCTCTCCATGGATTAGACCCCGACATCCCATTGGGTTACTTATTATTTTGCTTGGCGATTGTTACTACCTCCTTTGGGAGAGTGCTTTTGAATATCATCAAAAATGGAATTGTTACCGGGGAACAATTTGGCGTATTGAGTTAGTTTAGAATTTGAGTTTACTTACTTTAGTTCAAATTTGTGAATATTTGTTTATGTTTTAGTTAGCTTTAATTTTTGTTGTTAGTAATCCTATGGCATCTAAATATATTTGAAAGGCTCATGGTTTGGTAGTCGCAACCCTTATTTTAATAACCCACGTCCATATTGTAGAGGACCTCACTTTTGGAAAGGTTGTCAAATCGGCCCTAAGAGAGAGAGGTATTCACCTTTTAGATCCTATAATGGGTATAATTGTTATCTATGTGGTGGTAAAAATGGTCATTGGAGTGATTATCCTAATCTTAATGCCCCCTCCCCTTTTATGCTAACAATGGTGCTAGTGGTGCTCATGATCTTGATAGGAGTCATAACTTTGCAAGTGAAGAACACAATACCCGCTCAGAGAGTATGTATTCCATGCTCCAAACTCTTCATGGATTAGACCCCGACATCCCATTGGGTTACTTATTATTTTACTTGGCGATTGTTACATGCTTTGAACGTCATCAAAAATAGCATCGTTGTCGAGGAACAATTTGGCGTATTGAGTTAGTTTAGAATTTGAATTTATTTACTTTAGTTCAAATTTGTGAATATTTTTTTTGTTTTAGTTAGCTTTAGTTTTTATTGTTAGTAATCTGATGAACGCTCAAATCGTGCTCCCCAAGTTGGACGTCACGACGATCGTGCAGCAAAACAAAATTTATAATTCTCAATGAGTGTCAAGGTCGTACCCAAGGGACTTGGAGCTAGCTAAATTAATATTGTGTCGAATTGAGTTCAAAATGAGAGTAAGTGCTTAAACATGAAAATTAAAAGGTTGGGGGAATTGGTATGTTGTCACTACAATCACAATTCAATTGAAAGCGAATAAACAAAAGCAGGTGAACCAAATAGAGTAGGCGACTAGGGATGTGTATCCGATGGGGCTTTAGTCATGGGCTAGGGTGATTATCAATTCACATTTGTTCTTGCTTATTGACATAAGTAGTGTTGGTCATGGGTATGGATTGTTATCACTCGATAAACAACCATATATCTGATGATCTTGGTTAGAGCATCATCGGTTTGATCGAAAAACAACCAACCTAAACTTGGGGAGGTCACACTATCTCTAGCTTAGACCCTTAAATGGGTGATTCTTTTGATAAGAGCTATTTCTAGCCTCAAATCTAGATGGAGTCCCAAGTTCCCACTAGCAATTTCACATCCGAAACCATGAAATCCTCTTTCAAGCAATCACATAGTCAAGTAATGAAAATTAATGTTTGCAACCACCAATTTTAGGATTAAAACTTGGTGAAACTACTAGACCCATGTCAAATAAGCAATTATAAAGATGAATTAACAACACCTTCACCCATTTGTCAAGAACCCATCATCAACACACCCTTAGACAAGAGAAATTATCCACTCATAGCAAAGGAGAGAGATATACCAAATGCGTAAGTCAGAATCCTCTTCATTAGAGCTAAATTTCAAGTTCCAAGCTCAATTTTAGTACACAAATGTTTAACCAAGAGAATGGATTCAAAGCCTCTTCTCTTTGGAGAGGAAAACTTGTTCCTGAGGCAAAAAGCTTTCTAAAATATTTTGGACTGAAGAAGAATATTTACAAATGAACCTTTTATAGCTTCCTAAAATATCACTAAAATATAGGATAAAATTGTCCCTTCGGGTGGTGTGTAGCACGGCGTGCGGATCGCATGTCCTGATGTGCGCGTTGCACACCCTCTTTGATTAGACCAGTGACTTTGACTGACTTTTGGAGCTTCGTGTGAAGGTGGTGCGGTTCGTACCTTGGGATGTGCGCGTAGCACAGCGACCGCACCTTTTAACAGATTCTTCAGTGGCTTTTGCAACTTTATGCGGAGGAGGTATGGTTCGCACCTCATCTTGTGTGTGTCGCACGACCATCGCATCTCAGGTCAGAATCTCCAGCTTTTCGAAACACTTCACACTTCACTCCTGTTGAGCTCTTTTAGGTCCATTTCCTTGTTTCTCATCATTTATCAAAAGTACCTACATAGACATCAATAAAGGCCATAAGAACCTTTAAATTTATTCAAAACATAGAAATAATTCATGGATTTAGGCTTAATAAGTTGGTAGATTACCGACTTATCAAACCCCCAAACTTGAACTATTGCTTGTCCTCAAACAAGATACTCACAAGGCAAGGAATGAATTGTGTTTTAGACTCACTTAAGGCACAAGAGACTACTCTATACTAAAAAATATAAGAAAAAGAATAAACAAAAGACTCACTGCGATGCTCATCTCAATTTGAACCCCCACAAACTCGAGGCATTTGGCCATTTCAAAAAATTTTCAAAAAGGACTTTATTTCTCATTCGAAATCAAGGGAATTTTGTGATTCAAAACAAGACATTTAAGTTTCACAAGTAATTGGCATGGACAGTCAAGATTTGCCTTGAGATTTGCCATACAACTTGTCTCATTCATTCCCCTCAATTGAAATAGAGACCTCGTGTTTCAATTCGAGTTCATGATGCCACTCACCACAAGAGAGAATCCCACTCACAATCATTTAATTCACAAACAATCAGGATTATAGGAGAACCAAAAAGACTCTCACTCTCTCAAGGAAGTTCAAGTGCATTAGCGTAGAACCATAGGCTTGCCCTTCATGTAGATCGCCACTAATGTAAGGTATCCAAGCTCGGAATCACCAAGGACTTGCGGGTTACGATGTTGGCTAGGGCTAAGGTGAGGATTTCATTTGTTTCAAGTGGTTAAACCTCTCTAATGCTCTTTGTTCTCATTTTGAATCACCACTCACATTTTCGAATTTCAACTTCACCTATTTCTCCCTCACACAATCCCAAGATTTCTCCTTTTTACTCATGATCATTCAAACTCCTTGTATTGCCTTTGTTTGGTAGCACCTATTTTTGCTTTTCATTTTGCTCATTGGATTGAATTTTTGGAGCAAATTTTCAATTCAAATCGAAGGTGCTACCTTGCACGTTGAGTGCACTTCTTTTCTTCTCTTTATTTGATCACATGCACCCCCAAACTTAGGCATTTGCCTATGTTATCCTTCATTCCCCCCCCCCCCCAAACTTAGGCTTTTAGCCTACATTTCATTTTCAAGCAATTAGGGAGTATGGGTGCCAAGATAGAGGTTCCAAAAAGTTCAAGGTGTTAACAAGGTGCCAAAGAACAAACGCAAGCTCAAAGGGTTTCACTGGGGTTGAAGTCATGGGAAGTCATTTGGGCGAAGTGGTTATCAAAAAGGGCCTAAGGTCATCTTTCAAACTCAGTCACACCTAGAATTTCACCTTGAATCACATTCGGGGCAAGTTCTAGATGACACTTATGCACAAGAATCAAGGTAAAGCCTCACCACACAAGGCATCATGCCACAAGACTTCTTTCATTAGTCTCAAAAATCAATTGGGACAAACGATTTTTGACAAGCTATTCCGAGTTCACTATACACTCGTTTGTGAGTCAATCAAGCTAAAGCGAGAGTGTGCAAGTCATGACAAGAGAATGCTTATCCTCAAAATTTCATTTCCCTTCTTCCTTTTATTTTCAAAACAAATTGCCAAGAGAAATTTTTTGGGGGGGCCATTTCAAGACAAGCAACTACGGACTCAATTCTAAAACTAAAACTTGGCATTTTCCCTTAAGAAAGTCGCCTCTCAATCTATCATAGGGAAACCCCAACCAGGTTTGACATAAAAACAAAAGAAAAGACAAAGAAAATAATCAGAACTTTTGCTCCTTGGGAAAGAACCGTAGTATTAAGAAAACCCTTAGAGTTTATTTCTAAACTACTATTAACAAAGCGATATCCAAATTATGCGCTCATGATTTATTTTAAAACAAGCCTCGGCGTAGGCCTTTAGAGCATTTGCAAAGCACGAATATTAAGACAATGGGGCATGTAAAACTAACCTGGCAACACAATCTCAAACATCAAAAATCAAGCCCGATGAGGGAGCAAATAAGCTCATAACATGAAAATAAAACATAATCAAAAAGGCCCGGCGAGGGCAATGTCAACACAACAAGAATCACAATATTAATAGTTACAGGCTCTCCCAAACTTAAAGTAAGCATAGCTCCGATGCACAAAAAGTTAAACAAATGAGAATGAGTGCCAAAAACTCCTTGAATAGGCTAATGATGATGACGGTGCCTCCTTGAGTAGAACTGATGTAGTGGTCTAGGAGGTTAAGGTATCGGTGGAGCTGGTGGTGCCGGTGGTGGTATATAGGCATGTGCATAATATATTTGAAAACCTGCCAACAGTGGTATTGTAGGATCCCATGGCAGCTTAAGGGGACCGAATGGGTCATCTACATACCATTTGTCCTCTGCAGTCATCAACTCATGATAGGACAGCCCATTGCTCCAGCTAGGCCTAGGTGGAGTTCTCCAACCTGGCACAGGTGAGTCGGGAGGATCCTGGTATTGTTAGACTGATGGTGGATCAAGCACTGCTTTGATTTTGGATGTACATTCATTGTCAGATTGAGTCCACCCCGTACACCAATCATCAGGAGGGCTAGAAGCCCTTGGGGGTGGTGAGGAGTTTGGGGCCGGTAAATTAAGATCCCAATTTCATTCAATATGTGGGATCACTTGGTTGAGTTACTCAACCTCCACTTCCATGGTGTCCACTCTAGCACATAGATTGCTCACTCTTGACACTACTGGTTCCAAGGCTGACTTGATGGTGGATTGAATTATGGTCGGAATGTCTTTGGCCAACTTTTGTAGGAGCTCATCATTCTTGTTAGTAAGTTTAACCAGTTTTAGCAAGTTACCTGAGGAGGAGGTGGTAGCTTGAGATGCCCCATGAACCATGCTCGAATCTCCCTGAGACAAGGGTGAACCCCCTTCTTGATTATGCACAATGTTGTTGGCTCGAGACGTGGGTGTGGTAGCACATGAAGTTTGACCGAGCTGCCTTCATTTGACATGTGGAGCATCTTTATCCCTCTTTGTGTCCAAGCAAACCATCCCTTTAGATTAACTGTCTTGGTCAAATGCTCAAAACAAAGGACACCCGGTTTGGATACATAGAAGAGTAATGAGCACGGGGAAAGCCATGGATGTGGAGTCATGTCGCGCTTTTCTCTTGAGATGTTCAGCGATGATCTCACCATCATTCAAACGGAGGCCTCTCATGATGTATGCAAGGAGAATGGCCATCTCTATGGTTACTTTAGTGGTATGGCTAGTCAGGATAAATCTTGTGCTCACAAAGTCAAGCCACATGTGTGCTTAGAATCTGAGATCCGAGCGATGTATTTGTCCCTTCGAGGTGGCCCAAAATGGGTTTCCTTAAGCAATCACACTAGCAACCCATTCATATTCTTCATTCTTTCTGGACACACTTTCAAAATACCTCAATTTGGGGATTGTCTCATCGTCCTATATGGAAAAATGAATGGCTTCAGGGGTAATGTTCACCTCTTTACCTCGGACAACCACTGACTTAAGGCATGGCAACTTGCTTAGCGGGCCTTTGTAATTTAGCGCATCGAGGTGAGCCCGGTATGAGGCATAGAATTCCCGTACCAACTCAGGAAAGTAGAGGCCTGGTCTATTGGCAAAGTGTTCCGAAGCTCTTATGCAAAATTGCTTTGGCATGTTCAGGAATTCCTCTTGGAAATCCTCTACATTGAATCCCTTTTCCTCCAAGAATGGGCATTTTCGGAACTTAAGATAGTAGGCTTCCATTCCCCTGAGCCCAAAGCGGACTCTCGGCTCAATGTGCTCATCCTCTTGTATAGAAACACTTGCATTTGGAGTGTGCTTCAAGGAACTTCTCTTTTGATGGTTCCTGTTAGAAGACATAATCATGTGGATGGGCATTAGCAGTATGCACTATGAATATATACACAACTAAAATAAGTTAGGAATTCAGTGAAGTGGAAAACAAATGAGGGGGTTGGGGCTCGTGCTAACCACATATGGACCGCACAATGGAGAGTGCACGTTGCATGTGCCATCTCACGAGTTAACAGACTCCTACAGGTGGTTTCCTTTTGTGGTGCGAAGCTGGTGCGGGATGCACCAACCAAAGTGCGCATCGCACCAAGCTCCGCCCCTCAGAACAGTGATTGGCTCTCTCTTTTCAACATGGTGTGATGCCTTGTACGACCCGCATGACAAGATCTATGTATCGTATGCGAAGCGCATAAAAGCACAATCGGAGTTTTAGGTTCCTTTTGTTCTTGTGAGTTACATATATGATCCATGGAGCAAGGTGTGATTAATCACTAGGCATCATGCGGCAGACAAATGAACAATAAACAAGAGGGGCAAGGGAGATCATGACCACAACTTCCGAGTACTCAGACTTCCCCAGATTTCCATTAACGCAACAACAAGAAGGAAAGGAACTCAACGACCTCCCTTAAGATGGAAGTTACCCTGTCTATCATTGGAAACATCAAGACCTTACTTGCAGAAAGGAGTACCAACAAGTTTAGCAATAATTTCTCCCCTCCCCACACAAGAGCATACACCCGAGAATAATTTTCAACAACAACTCATGGGCATTCCATTAGCAAGATTCAGCCTCAACAATCAATTTTTAGCCAAAACCTCATGACAAACGATAATTTGCCCTTAAGAATGACATCACCCATTCTATCATCGGGCCAAATCATTCATCAATCACGAGTGAGTTACTCTGACTTCACCCCAAACACATATTTAAAGGCTAAAAATTACTACCAATCAACATGCATTAACAAGATTTAAGTTCTACCAAATTGGAAGTAAGAAAAATCATCAATACAACTCAAAATTTAGGGACCCAAAATTTTTGGATCTCACCCAAAACCAATATGGCAATTCTACTAAGCATGTTTCATAATATGAGTTTCCAACCTCCATAAAAACAAGTATTTAACGTTGGAGAACTTACCACAAGTGAAGATTACGAAGAGAGGAGTGAAAATTAAAGCTTTTTGGACTTCAACAATGGTGACCCAAGCAAACCTCATCGGAGAACGATGGCAACAGCGGTGGTGTAGCAGTGGAGATAGTTAAGAGAGAGGAGAAGACGATATTGGGAAAAGTGGAGAGGTTTATGGAAGGTTTTGGGAGAGAATTTTGGGAGTTTGAGAGAAAAGATGGTGAAAGGAGGAGAAGAGAGGCGGGTTTAAAAAAAAAGAAAAGAAGAAGAAAATTTGGTCTGGTCATCTTCGGGTCGGGTCGGTCAACAGGTTAGGTCAACTGAAATTCAAACTTACCTTTCGTGCACCGCAATATGCGATTCGCACCAGCATTAGTGCGGATCGCATGGCGTGTCGTATATTGCCCTTTTTCTTCCCTGGTTTTCCTAAGCATCTAGTTTTCTATGCGATGAAGGTGCGACGTGCACTTGGGATCGTGCAGTCCACATATCCCAGCGAACATCACCCCTAAATTTTCAATTTCCCTTTAGGCAATCTATTTTGGTATGCGGTGATCTATGCAACACGCACAATCACTTGTGCGGTCTGCACAGTCCTCTACACAGCGCCGTTCAACCCTGTTTTGTATTTGTTCATTTTCCACTTCATGAATTTCCAAAAAATCATTAAAAATAATAACGGGTGAAGAAACTTAAAGGAAAGACACTTGGGTTGCCTCCCAAGAAGAGCTTGATTTTACGTCACAGCTCGACGATAGTATCTCAACTTTAATTATTATCAGAAAGCATGCAAATCCAGTTGGCGTGGCCCTATCCAAAAAAACCAAATTGCTTCATCAATATCTTAGAGATGATGTCATGTTTCCCTCGTGGAAATGAATCAAACACGGGTCTCTTGCCCACTTCACACTCTCCAAGGGCATCATCATACTTGCCTTCCAATTCTATCACCGATATTACTCTCAACTCATCCAGAGGCCTTGTGGGCTGGCAAATGTTGAAAGTCACTATTTCATCCCCCACTCAAAATTTGAGTTCTCCAAGCTATACATCAACAAGGGCCCTCCATGTGGCCAACAATAGTTGCCCCAAAATAATGGGTACCTCCACGTCTACCTTGCAATCCAAGATGACAAAATCCGCAGGAGGAATTAGTTTGTCCACCTTGACCAATATATCAAACAAGATTCCTACAGGCCGCTTAATGGACCTATCGACCATGAGTAGCCGCATAAAAGTAGGCTTGGGAGTTCCCAATCCTAGTTTCTTGAAAATCATAAGGGGCATCAAGTTGATGCTTTCCCCCAAGTTGCACAAGGCCTTCTAGAATACAAACATTCCAATCATACATGGTATAGTGAACGCACCCAGATCTTCTCTCTTCATAGCCACATTGCTAGTCATCACCGCACTACAACTGTGTGAAATCTCAATCGTGCCCACATTAACCACCTTCTTCTTCTTAAGTAACTCCTTCATAAATTCAGAGTACCCTAGCATCTGCATTAGAGCTTCAACTAAAGGAATTTCTATTGAATGCTTGTTGAACATGTCAACAAACTTGTTGAATTTTTGTTCTTCCTTTTTCTTATTTAGCCTATGAGGGTACGGAGGAGGTCCCTTGGGGATTGTGATAGGCATGCTTTGCACAAGAGAAGGGTTTACCTCATTATCGATTGTCACTCTGGGAGGAGTTTAAACCTCTTTCTTCTCATAATCACTTTCAACATTTTCTGGGACACGTGATGCACCAAGTTATTCACTTACCTCTGGAGTTTCCATAGCATTCTCATGAACCACCTCTTTGTCCTTGTCATTTGGCTTCTTCACCGCTTCCACAATAGGTTCCCTTGAATTTTTAACCGTCTTCACAACATGTTCTCTTATTTCACTAGTTGTTCTTCCACTCCTAGTAACAATTTCCATGATGTGCCCATCACTTTTATGGTTAGTTGTGAGGTTACTAGGAAGTGATGCCTTCATTCCCGGGTTCATTTGAATAGAAAGATGATCCATTTGGACTTCAAGTTGCTTGATGGAGGTTGAATGGGAGCTCACAGTCTAACTAAGTGTTGATACTTTGCATTTAAGCTCATGTACCCCGGCGTGTGTTGTGTCCACTTTTTTTAGTACCAATGATAACATGTCCTCTAACTTGGAATGCCCAAGGTTGCTTGTGGTCGGTTTGTAGAAGGAACCAGCTTTGTTTGGGGTACATAAGGGCTTTGATAGTTGTGTTTCTCATCATACCTGTCTCGATCATTTCTTATCCAACCTTGGTTCTCTTCTCTCGGGCGATAGTACCCAGTATGAGAACCCACCGACACAAAACATAGCCTACCATCAACCACAGTCATGAGCTCATCATCATTAGCATTTCTTTCCAATGCATTCACAGTATTCAACCCCTTTGCACCAATTACATGATTTACCAAAATATCAATTTGGGTCATTATCTTGGCCATTGTTTCATCTTGAATTTCCCCTCTTTTTCTGATCTCATTTGCCAAGATGGATGGGGATAATCCTGAGGTTGGAAAATCTGTCTCTCGTGTATACCAAGCTTGGTTGGTTTTCATCATCCGTTCTAAGAAAGCCAAGGCAACTGGAAATTGCATATCCATGAAGGTGCCACCTCCAAGGTTGTCAGCCATCGCCTTATTCAAGGATTTCAATGATTGATAAAATCTTTGAAGCAATACATTGTCCGATAACTCATGATTTGGACATAAGACAAGCTTCTTCTTGAAGCTCAACCAAGCCTCATGTAGGAGTTCATCCGGGAGTTGCTTGAAGTTGGTAATCTCATCTTTTAGTTGTATTATACAAGATGGAGGAAAGAATCTCAAAGTGAATGATTTAACCAACTAGTCCCAAGATGTTATAGACCCGTTCGGCAATTCTTCCAACCACGCGGTGGCTTCCCCCGTCAAGGAAAAGGGGAATAGGCACAATGGGATGGACTCTTGGGAGATGTTTTGAATAATATATGGTTGGCAAATCTCCCCGAAGTTCCAAATATGCCAGTTGGCATTCTCATGTGTTGCTCCACTAAATAAGCCCTTCATTTGGATTAAGTGGAGCATGGTGTTGGTAACATAAAAGATATCATTTCCCACCGTGAGGGTAGGCGGATTTCACCTATACCCCCTTGCATCATAGGCTTAACCTCATCGGCCTCTATGAAGCCATCAATGCTCTCATTGTCATCGGCCTCATTCATAGGCTAGCCTGCTTAATCACAACACAAACAATAAACAAAAGTAAAAGAAGCAAGTACTCTTAAGGTGACTTCAAATCAACAATCAAAAATAGCTAACAACTCAAGTCCCCGGTAATGGCACCATTTTTTATGAATGCTCAAATCGTGCTCCCTAATTTGGAGGTCACGGCAATCGTGCAGCAAAGCAAAATATATAATTCCCAATGAGTGTTAAGGTCGTACCAAAGGGAAATGGAGTTAGCTAAATAAATATTATGTCGAATTGAGTTCAAAGTGAGAGTAAGTGCTTAAACATGAAAAGTAAAAGGTTGGGGGAATTGGAATGTTGTCACTAAAATCACAGTTCAATTGAAAGTGAATAAACAAAAGCTGGTGAACCAAATAGAATAGGCGACTAGGGATGTGTATCCGATGGGAATTTAGTCAGGGGCTAGGGTGATTATCAATTCACATTTGTTCTTGCTTATTGACATAAGTAGCGTTGGGCATGGGTATGGATTGCTATCTCTCGATCAATAACCATATATCTGATGATCTTGGTTAGAGCGTCATCAGTTTGATTGACAAACAACCAACCTAAGCTTGGAGAGGTCACACTATCTCTAGCTTAGATCCTTAAATGGGTGATTCCTTCGATAAGAGCTATTTCTAGCCTCAAATCTAGATGGAGTCCCAAGTTCCCACTAGCAATTTCACATCCGAAACCATGAAATCCTCTTTCAAGCAATCACATAGTCAAGTAATGAAAATTAATGTTTGCAACCACCAATTTTTAGATTAAAACTTTGTGAAACTACTAGATCTATGTTAAATAAGAAATTATAAAGATGAATTAACAACACCCACACCCATTTGTCAATCACCCATCATTAACACACCCCTAGACAAGAGAAATTATCCACTCATAGCAAAGGAGAGAGATATACCAAATGGGTAAGTCAAAATCCTCTTCATTAGAGCTAAATCTCAAGTTCCAAGCTCAATTTGAGTACACAAATGTTTAACCAAGAGAATGGATTCAAACCCTCTTCTCTTTATAGAGGAAAACTTATTCTTCAGGCAAAAAGCTTTCTAAAATATTTAGGACTAAAGAATAATATTTACAAATGAGCCTAAATTAGCCTTTTATAGCTTCCCAAAATGTCACTAAAATTTAGGACAAAATTACCCTTTCAGGTGGTGTGTGGCGCGACGTGCGGTTCGCATGTCATGATGTGCACATCACACACCCTCTTCGATTAGACCAGTGACTTCAGCTAACTTTGGGAGCTTCTTGCGAAGGTGGTGAGGTTTGCACCTTGGGATGTGCGTGTCGCACAGCAACCGCACCTCTTAACAGATTCTTCAGTGGCTTTTGCAACTTTATGTAGAGGAGGTGCGATTCGTACCTCGGCTTGTGCGTGTTGCATGGCCATCGCATTCAGGTCAGAATCTTAAACTTTTCAAAACACTTCACACTTCACTCTTTTTGAGCTCTTTTTGGTTCCATTTCCTTGTTTCTCATCATTTATCAAAAGTACCTATATAGACATCAATAAAGGTCATAAAAACCTTTAAATCTATTCAAAACATAGCAATAGTTCATGGATTTAGGCTCAATAAGTTGGTAGATTACCGACTTATCATAATTATATAGCATCTAAATATGTACAAAAGTCTCATGGGTTTGGTAGTCACAACCCTTATTTTAATAACCCATGTACATATTGTGGAGGACCTCACTTTTGGCAAGGTTGTCAAATTGGCCCTAAGAGAGGGAAGTATTCACCTTCTAGATCCTATGATGGGTATAATTGTTATCTATGTGGTGGTCAAAATGGTCATTGGAGTGATTGTCCAAATCTTAATGCCCCTTCCCCTTTATTCTAACAATGGTGCTAGTGGTGCTCGTGATGTTGATAGGAGTCATAACTTTGCAAGTGAAGAACACAATACCTGCTCAAAGTATGTATTCCATGCTCCAAACTCTCTTGTCCAAGGAAGATAGCATAGAGGAGGGCTTAAAGTGCATAAAGCAAGGCTTCTTAGATAGAAGAGCTAAGGAGGAACAGGAGAGAAATCATGCTAAACAATCCATGGAGTATTTGTCTACTCCTCTTGATCGAGTTGGTAAAGAAGGACCTCCAAGCCTAACAAATGAACATGTCTCAAACATTTGGGTCAATCAAATTTACTTTGGGGATGATGATGAAGATTTTCAAAATATGGAATTGCCCGTGAGTGAGTTTGTGTCAATTGTACTTGAGCCCCAACATTAGGAAAAACTTGACTTAGATGAAATTGTGAGCCAAGAATTGTTGTTAAATCAAGCTCACCAACTTGAAGCCTATGGGGAACAACATGAAAAAATTCTACCAATGTTCGAGAAATTTCTCAAAAGGCATGCTAAGAATAGTCATAAAGAGGGATTACTTGAAATTGCTATCCAAAATTTGAATACCAATTTGAATGCTCATATCAAAATATGCATGGTCGTGGATAGTAGTTTTGAGTTATTTCCCATCGAAGAAGAGGACACATTAGATTCGCATGAATTAAAGGCATTGTGGCAATCAACCATCCCATACATGAATCAAGATGCCAAGATCAAAAGAATGATACTAGAGTTGCAAGGAAAAGTTCAACGTTTCATTTTGAAAGACTCTAGTTCATTCGAAAGTGAGGATGTCATAAATGAGGCAAATTTGACAGTGGAGACACCCAAATCTCACTCCAACCATTTTTCAACATTGAGTTTGGTTGAATGGATGAAAGTCGAAGTAATCAAGCTTATGAAGGACTTTTGAAGAGGGAAGGATCGAAGTGTATTTATTTTGAAGTTTGTTATTGATAGAAGGCAAAATGACCTTCCTCATTTGAAGACAAAAAAGTGCAAAATACGACACCAAGTAAATGTCCTTCTTGTGTTTTTACCTTCACCCTATGGGTATCACCGGGTTCTTGATTCAAATATCGGGCAAAAATTCAAATCCTCCACATAGAGAGACAAATAAAGCTACTTGCATCGCGCTGCAATGTTAAATTGCGAGCTTGATGGGTGGCAACCCATTGTTTGAAAAAAACTTCTTTTAAATTTTACTTTACTTTTTAGTGTTTTTTATGTGTTTTTAGGTGTGCAAAAGGAAGGGTGATGAATCTAATATTTGTAGGCTACTTTGAGGACATGTGGAGCACCTGCGTTTTGCAAATGGAGGTTTGTTGCTCGCAGGTGCAACCGCATATGCAAACCAATGAACTAAGCAAAAAAATTCAAATATGGTCCAGCAGGCCTTCTTCGCATGTGCGGTGGACCAGCCGCGTACGTGATGGTCAAACAGTCAATAGACCTTCATGTAGGCAGCAAATTGGTTGTGTACGCGAGTCACTGAGTGGGTTCCATGTATTAAAAATGTTCAAATCAGAAAAAGGACCAAAAACTCTTCAAACAAGGGTTGTTCTTCTTCCTTAAGCACAACAAATAATTCTATCAAAAGTTATTCCATACATTGCTTTATCAATTGCAACCCATCAAGTATGAACACCCGTCCATCCTTGTATATTGAACTTGTTTCTTTCTCTTCTTCTCTTTGTGATAAATCAATGATGAAGAACATAGCTTTGGGGCTTAAAATTTTGTGCTTTAAATCAATTCTTGTTTGAGCTTATTGGTTAATTAATAGGTGAGGTTGCTTGAGAGTGAATGCTTATTGGTGTAGAAATTTTTTGGCAAATAGAAGCTCAAATGGGCTGTAAAAATGGTGAAAAAATTGATGCCTCCTATGTGTTTACTAAAATGCCTCAAAGGCTTCTGAACTGGGTGAAGGAGATAACCTTCACATACGCGGTCTATTGGTCACCTATGCAAAGGTCCAAATTCCCTGGAATAATGTTTTAGCCTTCGCGGATGCGTTCAAATGGTTGCATACATGAAGAGGATTTTTTTCTAAAAAATAATTTGCCTTCGCAGACGCGGCCAACTGGTGGCAGACGCGGCCAACTAGTCGCAGACGCGGCCAACTGGTCACAGACGCGGCCAACTGGTCGCAGACGCGGCCAACTGGTTGCAGACGCGGCCAACTGGTCGCGGATGCGGCTAATTGGCCGCGCATGCAAAGAACACCTGTTGGTAATGTCTAAACTATTAGCTTCACATAGACTGCCTTGAGATCTTTTTAAACCATTTATTTGGCTTAAATGCTTCATAATACATTATTTTAAGTGTCAACAAGAGCTTTTAACATGTTGGTTTGTTTTGTAGGATTTTTGAGTCTAAAATTGGCCTCCAAGGACATTGACGTTGAACTTGATAATATTCCAGAGGTGGAAATGGAGGAAAATTGTGATCATAGTAGGTTCTTAGTAGCATCTTGTAAGTGTAGATATGACAAGCTCTTAGCCAAAACCATTGTCAAGGAAAAAGGCATCAACATGGATAAAGTTGAAAGTAAGATATTGGTGTTCTATAAAAGATTGGTGGAGAGTAGATGGATTTGTTTCGCTCCTCAACCTATCAAGTTTAATCATACAGTGGTCACAAAATTCTACTCCAATGCCTCGACCATTGACTTCAAATGCGCCTTGGTTACTACTATTTTGGGTGTCCAAGTTAGCTTCAACTCCAAAATTATCAATGTTGTACAATCTCCCTGATGTGAACAATGAGGTCTATTTTGGCAAAAGAAAAAGCAGAAGGAAATCAATGGTTGGTTGACAAATTACACGATGGAGTGACTCCGAGTTGGTTAACATTGCAAAAAAAGGTTGACTCGCATTATTTCACTGCATAAGCCAAGTCATAGCTTTTGATTATCTGTGCGAGGATCATTCCTTCCACTCATGATATTGATGTGACCCTTGAGCAGGCAGTTATTATTGTAGCAATCCTGGATAATTTGGATGTGAATGTTGGGCTCCATATAGTGGACCAGATGGAGGAGGTAGTTATGAGAAGGTTGAAAAGCCTCTTCTTTCCATTATTGATTACCCAGTTATGATACGATGTTGGGGTGTTGAAACACCCAACTGATGTTGAAAATAAGCCAGCAGCCTTTATCCATCCTTTGTTGAAAAAGGCACTAGAAGCCAAGCTTAAGAAAAGGAAAATTGATGTAGCATCACCATCTTTAGGCAGTTTCCACATTATTCTATTGAGCCCACTGGTACTTCCATGGTGTCCTTTGGGTCATCTCATCCTGTGGGACCACTATAGTCTAGGCCTCACATTATGTTCCATATCTCCAGCCATATTCTTGGAGTGAGTTCGCATGTTCAACAACTATTAGCTGGACTTCCTACCAGCCCATCTGGGCTGATACACCTGCAGGCACTGAGTCTCCCCCATCCCTTGATAAAGTGGTTGCCAAGCAGAAGTTGATATCTAAGAGACTAGATCGATGAATAACCGACTGGAGCACATGAGTCACAGACAAGGAAAGGTTAAAAAGCGACAAAAGAAATTCAAAGAGCATGAGAAGAAGAAGAGCAAGTTCTTAAACAAGATGATGGATCGATTGAAATCTTTATGTGGATTGAGTAGATCAGATGACGATGAGGATGATGATGAGGAGAGACTCCAGTTTCCTTCAAACTCTAGTTCAGATTGATGCACTTCAGGGAGCCCCCTCAAACTTATCTCTTGTTTTGATTCAGTGAGGGCACTGTATTATTTTAGTTGGGGTGGCATTTTGGGATCGCACTTTATTAGCTTGTTTGGATATTATTGTGCCCTTGCGGGGCTTATTTTATTTTGATGTTTGGATATTAGTATGCCCTTGTCGGGCTTGTTTTGATATTTTTCCACCCTTGTCGGGTTTGAGTTGCTAATTTTGGGTTGTGGATGGAAATGAGCTTGATGCTTTAATTTTTAGTTTTTATTTGATGTTTTGATTCATAGTTATTTATCTTTTATAGCTTGTTGTTTTGAGACAGGAGAAATCTGAGTACCCATTAGGCTAAAAATTGGGTGTTTTGAGCCAGGAGAAGTCTGAGTATCCATTAGGCTAGATTAAACTTGCCTCATTTGGTAGCACTGCTTCGCACATGCGAGACGCAAGTATTGATTTGCGAAATGCAAGTGCTTCGCATATGCTGGGCAGAAGGGAAACCTATACTTCCTGGCATGTGTGCTAGCACTTGCGGTCTGCAAGTTAGCACCTGCGAAATGCATGTGAAAATGCAGGGTCACGTGTGTTTGGGTTGTATGATTGGTGAAGTCTGAGTAGCCATGTCAATTTAGATGTATGATTTGGCTCGATGATGGATAGGGTGATGCATTTCTTAAAGGCAAATCACTGTTTGTGGAGAGAAAGAGAAATTGTGACTTGTTTGGTACTAATGGAGTTAGTCTCGCATGTGAATTGATTTGAACTGAGCATACCCCTCCAAAAAAAATTGTGAAAAAGTGCATGGCAAAGAATGATATTAGTGACAACTCCTTTAATCTTTATGTGAGTCTTAACTCATTAGTTGTGATAATTGAAAATATAGAATGTGGCTCTATTTGATCATGTTTAGGATGTAAAATTGACCCATCTTGAATAGTTCGCATGCCATGTGTAGTGAGATATTGTTGAATAATTCTTGTACTTGATTGTGTCAACTAGAACTTGTCTGGTCAGTTTTTCAATGCTAGTCTTGATTGCATTTGGTTGGAGAAATGGTCTTAGGCCGACTTTGTGATTTTTGGAAGCCTACTTAGCTTTAAAATCCAATCATTGCACTAATGTATCACTAGTGACCCCATTTGAGCTTAATACCTTTTCTTTGACAACCTCATTACAAGCCTTGAACCATTTTGAAAATAAATATGTAACACCCCTCCCGTTTGAACCTTTAATTAACTCATACTTTTTGAGTGAGGATAAGAGTACATAATATGATAGGAAGAATGTTTTACAAGGTATTATAATCGTTCAGTGGTCGTATATTAAGTTCTGAAGTCAAGCAAGTTGCGAAATAAAAGTCGACAAAAGTTATTGTAAGTTAATTTGTTAAATTCTCTGAAATTTGGGCTAAATATCTCGAAGCTTTTCTCACAATTTAAAAGGAGTTAGAAATCCACCGACCTACCAAATCGAAGGTATATGAGTCTAGTTTCTAATGCACAAAACCATTTGTCTATACGACTTCAGAATAGAGAGTTATTCGCATTTTTGTGAGACTGCACAAGAAGACACATCAAGTGGCCCCAAGGTCGGTGGAAGGATATATATAAACAATTTCCTTTGTTTCTTCTTCATTTTTCACGATCTAAGGCTCACAAAAATTAGATAAAAGTCCCAAAATTCTCCATAGATCCTTGTGATCTTATCTCGGAAGCTTCATGAAAGTTGCTCTACGTCGCGAGCTCGTCATTTTGGTATAGTTTGCCCCATAAATTTTGTGATATAAATTTGTGGGTGTTGTGGAAGCGACTTACTATCCCTATAGGGTGTTCTTAGTGCTATTACAAGGTTGTATAGCAAGGTAAGAATGTTCCTTTATCGGTTTATAGCTACTTTAGACCTCGGGTAGTATTTAACGGCAAAAATCCGTATCTTTTGTCGGATTGTCGCAGTAACTTATCTTCTTGTGTGTTGATTGTGATCCTGCCATGTTGTAGTATCACAGGGGGTACGGGCAGAAGTCAGTAGGCTACTCAAAATTGTCGAAAAAAGTATGTTAAGGCTATTTCCTTCTTTCAGTATGTTTCCTTAAAGCTTAGGAGCAATACAACAAGATTGTTATCATTGATGTACTCGTAGCCATAATTGTTGGTTGTTGGCTTCTTGAGTTGTTATATTCTGCCCTTGTCAAGATTCTTATTCTTTTACTAGAGGCCCAATGTTAGACACGGCCTAGATACTATTTATATAGGTTTCTTATAGCTAAATTGCTTGCCTTCGGGCTATTGGATTGTTCGTTATCGCCCTCGGGGTTATTGTGGTTAGCTGCAGAAATTTGACTTTTTCCTACAAGGCTATGTACAGCTTGTCTAAGGGTCTATTGAGATAAGTGGAAGCCTAGGGGTTATTCCAGTCGCTTCGGGGCTAATATGAAGTCAATGGGATATTATGGTTATCTTCGGGGTTATATTAAGGCATGTTCACTTATGGGCTACTCGATTGCCTAAGAAGGCTACATGTTGATGCCTACGGGGCTATATGATACCTAGAGGGCTATGAGATACCTACGAGGCTATATCAATGCCTAAGAGGGCTATAAGAAGCCTATGGGGCTATAAAAATAAAGTGAATGCCTTTGGGGCTATATAAAGAATGCCTAAAGGGGCTATTATGAAATACAATATGCCTAATGGGCTACTGGAAATAACAATGGCCTTCGGGGCTATGTGTAAAGTTCCTGAGGGGCTATTGAGATGTAGTGACTTCCTACGGGGCTAGGGACTACTGATAGGGGTATATAGACTGAATTAGAACCATTCGGGCTTATGGGGGCCTGGGTAAGTGGTCTTATTTGTTGTTTGTACCTTCCAAGCTTATGGGGGCTCGGTTAGGTTGTTGTTTGATTATTATTGGTATGTTATGATCTAGGAGTAGGTAGGTATGCTCGGTTATCTTTGACTCTCTGATCTAGTTGCTTTTATAACTTTATAATTCTTGTACAGTTATTATCTTACCTTACATGCTAGGGACATTATCTCATATTGACGCCCCATTGCTTGGGGGCACTGCATTCATGCCTGCAAGTCTTGATAGATGACCGGACAAACCTTCCCAGCAGCACGGTTGAGTCCCAGCAGGTTGCTAGCCCCTTTCTTCCAGAGCGGCCAGAGTTTTTGAGGTTTGTTGGCTTTTGTTGTAGATAGCTCTTGGGTAGGCCGGGGCTCTGTCCTAGCCAAGTTGTATTACTCTTAGAGGCTTGTAGACTTTGGGTTGTATAGATGTGCATTGTTGGTCGTGTTGGCATCGTTGTTTTGTTATTATAGAACAATGACTTGTTGTCCTTTATCGTATATGTACATATATGCACAGTTTATATGTTTCTAGACAGCATGGTGTCCTCAACGGCCCACACAGGATTTTGTTTCTGTTCTATATGAATTGTTGGGTTTTGCTGAGGTTATTATTGGTCTTGTTGACAAGGGCCATGTCGGTCAAGGTTTTATTTTTAAGTTGAGATATACTTATTTGTTTCCATGATTTTGTGACTGGTAGTCTTCCAATAGTGTAGTTGTCCAGCAACAGTCGGCTTAGGTCTAAGTTGGCCTCAGGTGTCAGTTACATCCCTAAGTTGGGGCATGATAGAATCCCTTTTTTGAACCTTCCCTCCTTGAACTCTAAAGATGTGAATTTGAGGCTAAAAGCCTAAGTTTGGGGGTGGTTGAGAAACACCTTGGAGGAAATGAGCAATACATGGTAGTTTGTGGTAAGTATTAAAAGAACTTGTCAAAGAAAGGAAAAAGTTGAAAAGAAAAGCAAAAATTAAAGAAAAAGAGAAAAGAAAGAAATGGAAAGAAAACCTTCAAGGTAAATAGAATGATTAAATTTGGGGCATTAAATAAAATGAGTGAAATAGTGCTTTGTGTTGCATAAAAATGAAAAGGAGTATGGATTTGGTTTTTGAATTGAAAAAATGGTGTAGTGTTCAAGGAGGATATAGTCACTTTAATCCAAAATACTTATCCTACCATTCCCCAAGCCTGTATTACAAACTTAGCAAAGTCCTTTGAGATCTCCAACCGATTGCTTTTGAGTTAGTGGCGAATGAAAATAAGGGCAAGCTAATGGTTTGACACTTATTGGTACTTGAAATTCTTTGTGATGTGAGTGGTTGTGCATTTTTCCCTTGTGGTATCCTTGTGTCACAACCCAGACTGCCGCGAGTGGCACCCACCCAACCCTCGGGCGAGTGAACCATCAATGACCCTGAACTTAACCGTTCTAACAGCTCAAAACCAGTGTGCACTAAGTAAAACTAGCAACAATCAACCAAATCAATACTAATATAAATAAACCTGTGGAAATCCCTCCCTAGAACCTGAAAGTCATTGTACCAAAACACTACCAAAAATCTAGAATGCGGGGATGCAACTCCAAAATAAGCAAGAGTCTAAGCCCGAAACAAGTGGGCTATACTGAAAATGAAAGAGACCAAGGTAGCTCGACCAAAATAGCTCACCCTTGATGTCTGGAAGCGCTGGGACTACAAGTGAGGTCGCGTGTCAGCCGCTGGAAGATTGCCAGTACTCACAAAAAGAAATGCAAGTGCAGAATCAGTACACAACCACCATGTACTGGTAGGATCATCAGCCAGTTCTAAATAAGCAATATATGAACAGTACAATAGCTAAGTAAAAGTACAGGAAACATGTAAACAAGCCAACAGGTATCCCTAGACTACAAGTCTCTTCCTAGCTTGTTCCCACATCTAACCCACCCTTATAAACATGACCAACAACCAACATTAACCAATAAGTATGCCACTTTTCATAGCTCGGACCCACCCTGGGATCCCCCCTAAACAACACCTAAGTGTTAAACATGCAACCCGGTCTACACCAAGACCAAACTCACAGACCAATAAGAATAGCCCGGCCTCTCAAGGACCATATGCAATATCATAAATCATAAACACAGTCCGGTCCACTTATCAAACCAAAATCAAATGCACAATGCAAATAAGTAAACCCGTACCAAGCGTGGTACCCGAGCCAACCAGTTAGTATCCCATACCAGGCATGGTACCTGAGCCAACCGTTTGTTATCCCATACAAGGCGTGGTACCCGAGCCAACCGAATGTCACACAAAATCCATAGTCACAAACAATGAACAATCAAACTTGTAAACCAACAAGTAATAACACCTAGTTCATTTCACAAGACTGATAACAATACCCTTAGACATTCCTAAATCATTCCCTAAGCATGCAACTCATACAACACTTAGACAAAAGTACACAAACATACAATGTATACAGGAATCAATAACCATCACCTACCTCGAAATATTCCAAGCTCTATTGAACCGGAGCTTTCCCCTTTTCTGGATCCCTTACTTGTTCTTGGTCTAGAAACAAACGCACAAGAACTATAGTCAATTAACTAGCCTAGATTACCCGAATTATGCAAAATCCCAATCCCTAGGCCAAATCATGACCATTCCACCCCTTTACCGGAATTTCCTACCATTAATTCACCTAAATTCATCATTTTTACAGATACCTTTAGAGAATTATGGCTAAGTGATCATCACCCATCGTCAATAATCAAGACCCAAGAACTCTAGCACCCTAGAATCCCCTTTTTTTCCCAGATTCTTCCATTCCTAGGTCATTCCAAACCTTCCCCCAAGTCCACCCCTAGCAATTCTTAAGCGTAGGAAAGATAGTACGAAGGTTGGGGAGTAGAATTCTCTTCGCCCAAAATCGCCCTTTTCTTCTCCCAAAATGGTGTAAAACTAATGGAAATCGCCCAAAATCGCCCTTTTCTTCTCCCAAAACGTCTTTGTTAAAAACTAACTATTTTGGGGAAGTTTCTGCATTAAATTCTATCATGCTCCTATATAGCGGTTCACTCCGCTATAGTGGTACCATCGTAGCAGAGTAGACTGCTATGGCAGAGGCTGACCGACGTTGACTTCCGCTGTAGCGATATTTTCTTCACTACAACGGAGGTTGCTATGGCAATGTATCAACCACTACGGCGGTTGACATGGGATAGAAATTCATAAAGTCCCTCAAATTTCCCCATTTTACAACACACTTAATTTCTCGATATCCCAAAATAACCCATTCATGTCAACCTCGGTACCGAGAGTTCTACTTACCTGAATTCAATTCCAAAAAGTTCGTTGGACTCCTTTATATCTTAGCTAAATGGAAAATTATCTCAAATTAAAACACTTAACCCAATCCTTACTCGGATTTCCCTAGACCATACCTCTCTCCGAAATTGGCCGAGACTAGCCTAGCCCAGAATTTCAAACTCCCAAACTCGGAGTTTTCTAACTCTAAAAATTGGCACAAATGGTTTATCCATAATGACAGACCTGGTCGTTACACCTTGTGCATAGTGAGTTTTGGTATTTTCATTCTTGTGAGGGCATGTGAATTAGGATAGTTGGTGATGTGATAAGTTCAGAAAATGAGTCAATGAGCATGTTTGGTAACCTAGTGGTTTTGAGTCACTTCTTGAAAATTGGTTGTTGTCACTTGGTTGTTCTTGTAGTCCTATTTCATCCTTGAAATAATGTCTTGAATAGAGGGAATCAGTTAGATAAAAGTTCACATATGATCGACTAATCATTAGTACCAATCAAAGTCATGCTTTATGCTTAAAATAGATTCTCCTTGGCTTGTCGTGATGTCAATGCACTTGTGCTTTTGTGACCTTTTAATTGGAGTTTTGGATTTGCTTGAGGATAAGCAATAGTTCAAGTTTGGGAGTTTGATAGGTTGATATTCTACCTACTTATTTAACTTTTAATCTTATGCTTTTGCTAGTATAATTGATAAAAATAGTGCATATGACAAGATTTACTTTTATTTTACAGATTTATGTGATTTAAGAGCGATCAGGAAAAGAATCAAGCGAAAATGAGTCAAAATGGAGCTATTCGGAGAAGTATTTAACTGGTAGCTGAATTGGCCTTTGCACGCACGATGGTCCATACGCGTACGCGAAGGTCAACTTAAGGGAAAGCTATGTGCATGCGTTAGACCGCCCACGTACGCAAAGGCCAACCTGACAGAGAACTTTTGTGCACGCGACGAACCACCCGCGTAGGCAAAGAAGAAAGCAGCAGTAGCTGGGCAGTAGTGGAAATTCACACTTTTGGAAACCCCAATCCACATAAAACACCTCCCAGCCATTTTAGGAAATTATTATTGATCTTTGGCCATAGAGAGACCTACTTTTGGCTAGCTTGGAGAGAAAGTTCACCATCTAACACCATTGAAGTGAAGATTGGAAGCTTCTATTGTAAAATCTTTAGTTCCTTTCTTCAACTCTTGCTTTGTATTGCTAAATTATAGGTGTATTGGTTGATTAGAGATTTGGATTTTGTGTTAAGGATAAACATTATTTGGGTTTGAATTCTTGTCTTGTGCTTTTACAATTTATGAAATATTTTCTAGTTTATGAATTAGGTCTTTGATTATCTAATTAATCTTGTGCTTGAATTGATTCTAAAGGGAGTGATCAACCCTTGGAATTGCCTCTTTTACTTTGATTTGGCTTGAAACAGTGAATCAAAGTTGGGAAAAGGTTAATTAGCACTAACTTGAGGCTCTAAACTTCATTTAAGGAATTGAGCTAGAAATAGTTGATTTTAGTGTTGCCATAATTGGATTAGCTTTGTTGACACTTAGCTAGATTCGAGAGAACTAGTTGAGAAATATTTTTCAATTATCGAGAGATATTGGTGGATAATTTTAGATTTCAAGGCATATTTTAATTGACCCATGATTAAACTAGTAAGTATTTGATTAATTTGTAATGGATCATATGGATTTGAAGTAATTCCCATTCTCAAATTTCCCTTTCTATCCTTCCATTGCAAAGGTTGGTCAACCTCTCGCTTGCAATCGCATTCATGTTTTCAAACAACAAAACCCCCAATCATTATTTTTGCTCCTTGAATTTTAATAAGTTGCTTTAATTCTTTATTATCTCAATCGCCTTTATATTGTTCTCCGTGGATTCTACCCTGACATCCTATTGGGTTACTTATTATTTTTCTTATTGATCATTACCACCTCCTTCGGGAGAGTACTTTTGAACATCATCATAGTCCACTAGCTATGACCTTCACGGGACCCTAGGTTGTTCATGTATTATACCAGCAAGGTATCCACTCCATATCAAAGAATCCATATCAATATCTAGATAATCGGGTTATCAGACCTATATTCTCACAAGAGATTCAATGTCCAAGACGCCATTCATACTTAGCCATATCAGCATACTTATCACTTCCTGTTCGTTTAGCCTATTCATTCAAGCAAAACAGGAAAAGCATATATAATACAATCATGTTCGAAGACCAATCACAGATCATATAATTTCACTACAAACATACAACAAGGTAAGTCTTAACTCCAATTAAAACCATAACCTACAGACCTTTACAAAACTTGCCCGCTATAGTGTTGGATTCTACACTCCTTGGGTCCGACTAACCGTCCCCTCATCCTTACGTTACTAGCATAGAGCTTGTATTTCTGGACACAAGATCACCATTGCCTTAACCTCCTTAATACCCCCATTTCTTTTGTCCACGGGGCCTCTACATAAGTCAACCCTATAGTCATTGTTTTAGTTCCAATTCGAGGGTACAATCATTGAGTCAAACCACTAAGGTTTTCCAAACTAGTAGGATAGGGCTTTGGCCACTCCATCTAGGCATCCGAACTTATCATATGTTAATTAAGCATCGCATTAAGGTTATTTTTATTACCGATTGAATTCACAATAGTTCAGACATCACCTAATTATCAAGTACAAGGTTTCAGTCTCAATATTACATCTTAGGCACTATTCATACATGTAATTCACTATACAAACAATTATTCACAAAGTAGGCTAATTAACTTTGTTCAACTATTTCCATCCAGACTCCGCTACCCAAAGGCCTAAGCATGTTATCTCCATTAATTTCTATATGAAAATTATGCTCACTAATCAAGTCTTGCTATTATTTAATCATAACCTATCTCAAGTGTCGAGTTGCTTCCATGATCTGTGCAGCTTGCATGTCGTTCTTGTTCCCAAGAATTCCAGAGGAATGGTCACCGCAATGGGAGAGGGATCCTACCCTTTTCATGAGAGCTTTTCGTCTCTTTTCCTACTTTTCTAGGGTTGGGAGAGAGTTGGGATATTTTTAGAAGAAAACCTCCTTTTGGAAAGGGTTTTAAGGGCTGAGGGACGCTTTGTCATGATGGGTCCTTTTTCACTATGACAAACTAACGCGATGAGCTCAGGCTTGTCCTAATGATGTATGCTAGTAGCTTGCCCTTGGCTATATTTCATGACCGGGGTTCATTTAAACACCTTTAAAATAAACCCCACGAATTTAACTCTCACATTCCCATTCCAAGGACATTAATTCGATAATTTTATCGCAATTCCCTAATAACGACAGGGCGGTCGTTACATAACCGGAGTTCTATAAACCCAATCATCATCCCGAAACTTCATATGGGACCCTACACTACTCGACTATGCATAAATGGATCCCACAATATCAAACATTGTACCACGAATCAAGAATTGCCACTTAAGTACAAAACTTCAGATTTCTTTCAAAACTCACCCAAGCTTGAGATTTTGTCAACTCTCAACTTAGGAAAAAATTCTACCCAACACTTGTAATCCAACCACACTATAACGATGGAACGGGTCATTACAATAGTTGTATCTTGCTAGGACTAAAGAAATATTTGAAGCACAAGTTAACTATAGAGAAAATGGTATTTTTAGTCCCTAAGTTATCTCATTCTAAAAGTAAGAGTGTCAACTGGGCCGGTCTGACCCGGACCGGACCGGTAAAACCGGCCCAAATAGCAGCACCGGACCGGTTGGCCCAACACCGGATAAAGGAGTCGGGTTCGTGGGCCGGTTTGTGGGCTGGGCCAGCCAGGCCTGGCAACCCGGGAGACCGGCCCAGTTCTGAGACCGAACCTGGCCCACCGGTGCACCGGACCGGACCGGCCCGGTTATAAAAAAAAATATTTGAATGGCATTTGGGCTTTGGGACTTGGGCTGCTGACAGCCCACGTGGGCCGCTGTCACTAGGCCTGCTGTGGGCCGCTGCAGGCCCTAGCCCCTAGGCCCTATGATAGCCTTTTCAGGCTATGTTGTGGCAGCCTTTTTTGGGCCACTTTTCAGCATTTGTAATTTGTTGAACGTTGGTCCAACGGTTACAATGCCGTTTGGGCCAACGTTCCATTCTCCTCCATTTTAAAAATTCACCCATTTTTCATATATAAATACCTTCTAAATTTCATCATTTTTATTACAAAATACTTCTCATTCTCTCTCAATTTTTTGATTTTCTCTATTGATTTCTAGCAATATCTACTTTATTATTTTGCTATCAACAACATCAAGTTGGAGAAAGTCCAAGCGTTCAATTCATCAATTTACGGTTGCTTAATTACTTGTTTGTCTCCGATAATTTGGTATAATCGTTCTATCTCTTACTTTTAATTAGTATATTGTTTGTTGAATATCTTTTTGTATTAATTTTTGCGTATTTAATATTTATTAATTTAATTTATAAAATGGATAAAGTAAGACGACTTGGTAAAAGTGTTAAAAATTTATGTCCCGGAAGTAGTAGTGCTAGTAAGAAAAAAATCACTTCTGGTAGAGGTAGTACAAGCGGTAGAAATAATTATTCTCGTGTGCCTCCACCATCACCTAGTGAGATAGGAGAACGAGATATTCCTGTGGGTGCACATGATATGAATTATTTTGAGGCACAAGAAAATTATGGAATTGTAGAAGAAAATGAAGTTGACGTAAGTGTACATAATAATAATAATGATGATGATGATGGTGATGATGATGAACCCACTAGCCCCGTTATTGATAATGCTCAATCTCGTACTCCTAATCTTCCTCCACGGCCTAGAAAGCCCCGTAAATTAACTAGTGTTGCAAGGGAATTTTATACTAAATTAGAAAGAACAACTCTTGTTGAATGCAATCTTTGTCATAAACAATATCAGCATAAGACCGGGGGTAATTCCGGAGGGACGGGTCAATTGATGAGACATTTGAGAACCGATCATGTAGGTTGGGAACAACTTTTAAAAGAAGGTGGGGCTGGTGGAACACATAGACAAACTAAAATGAACCCACATACCGGTAAATTAGTTGGGACGTATAATAAAAAGAAAGACCGTGAAGAGTTAGCGAAAATGATAGCATTGGGTTGTTTGCCTTTCACGTTTGCTTCTTCTGATGCTTTTGTTCATTACATACAATCTATTTATAACCCAATGTTTACCGGTATTCCTAAAAGTACTTGTCGATCAGATATTTTTAGACTACATGGACAATATGCATTTTATTTACGTTGGTTATTAACAAATCTTCCATGTAGAGTTTCTCTTACTTCTGATCTTGGTCGTGCGGTTAATAAAAATGATTATTTAACAATTACTTGTCATTGGATAGATAGTAATTTTTTAATGCAAAAACGTATTTTGGCATTTCGATATGATGAAGATCGTAGGCATACTGCGGATTTTATTTCTAAATCTATCTCAGTGGTTACAGATTATTATGGTCTTAATGAAAAAGTTTTATGTATGGCTTTTGATAATGCATCTAACAACACCGCTGCTATTGATGATTTAAAAATTATGCTTACTCCTCCGTGTGTAGAAATTTTTCATGTTAGGTGTGCTTGTCATATATACAATCTAATTGTAAAAGATGGTCTTGATTTTTTTGAACCTGTGATTGAAAAAATTAGGCATGCAGTTGGCTTTATTCAACGAAATAATAGAAACCTTAGACTTACTGAATTTAAAAGAAAATGTAAGGACAATAATCTTAGACCAAGATTAATGCCTGAAGAAATAGACACTAGGTGGAATTCTACTTTTAATTTTTTAAATACTTGCTATATTTATAAAGTTCCTATTACTACGACTTTTAACCAATATGCTAGCGAATTTCCTGAACTTATGTTACAAGAAGCCGATTGGAGAAAAATTAAAGATGTTGTTGATTTTTTAAACTCATTTTATTTAGCTACTGTTGAATTTTTCGGTGCTTATTATCCTACTGCTTCTAATATTTTAGCTTATATAGCCGATCTCTCTATATTGCTTAGTGAATATAAGCTTAAAAGAGGTTACTCGGAAGCTATCACTAAAATGATCAAAAAAATCAAAAAATATATTTTTCCGATTCCACCTATTTACTTAGTTGGTGCTATTTTAAATCCATGTATGAAATTTGTTAATATGTGTGAATTTTTTTCTATGATTTATAAAAATTTAGAAATTAAGAATGATGAAGTACCTATTATATCTGATGCTACTATTAATGCGAATATTTACATGGAAAATTTATTTAATCATTATGTTACCTTAGTTAATAATGCTAAACCGACTCATAATGCTCCTTTATCTCATCCTTCGGACGAACCATCATCTTCCAAAAGACAGGCACAAGGTGTGCCTGCTTATGGTGTAACTAATTTATCTGTTTGGTCAAGATTACAGCCTACAGCGCAAGGAAGCATAAATCGCGATGAGCTTAATTTATATTTGAGATCACCCGTGGAGGACTATAAAAATCAAACTCCAACACTGGAGTGGTGGAAGAACAATCAAAGACAATATCCCGTACTTTCAACATTGGCTAGAGATGTGTTAAATGTTCCAATGTCAACCGTTGCATCAGAGAGCGCATTTAGTCAAGGAAGGCAGCAGCTCGGAGACAATCGACACTCATTAGGAAGCAATGCCATGAATGTTTTAGTTTGCCTCAGAGATTGGATTAGAGCGGAGAGAAGAAATCAAGGAATGACAATTGAACCGGATGAAGAAGAACCACTTGAAGAAATAATGTCAATTGGAGATCCTTCAACCCAATCAAGTCCAGCGCATGGAGTTGTTGATTTTGAAAATTATGATCCCATTCCTGCCCATGTTAATACGGAAGAATTAGAGAAAATGATTCAAAATATGTAGATTTCTCAATTTATCTATTAAATTTTCATTTTCTAGTTTTACTGTTTTAGTTTATGTCTTTATTAAGTTGGAGAAAAGTATTTGTAACCTTTGAATTTCAACTTTATTTTTCAATGAATATATTTTTAATAAAGTCAAAGGCTCATTGAGTCTTTGCATTTTTAATATTTTCTCTCATAAAATTTAAATTTTAATTCTTGTCTATCATCTATTTTATATATATTTGTTATATGTATATATTTTTTATATATCATATGCATATCATATTGTGAATATTCTATATGAATATTCTATATATATCACATGTATATCATATTGTGAATATTCTATATACATCATATGTATATCATATTGTGAATATTCTATATGAATATTCTATATATATCATATGTATATCATATTGTGAATATTCTATATATATTCTATATGCATCATATGTATATCATATTGTGAATATTCTATATACATCACAAGTATATCATATTCTGAATATTCTATATGCATCATATGTATATCATATTGTGAATATTCTATATGTATCACAAGTATATCATATTGTGAATATTCTATATGCATCACAAGTATATCATATAGTGAATATTCTATATGCATCAAAAGTATATCATATTGTGAATATTATATATGCATCACAAGTATATCATATTGTGAATATTCTATATGCATCACAAGTATATCATATTGTGAATATTCTATATGCATCACAAATATATCATATAGTGAATATTCTATATGCATCACAAGTATATCATATTGTGAATATTCTATATGCATCACAAGTATATCATATTGTGAATATCATATAGTGAATATTCTCTATGCATCACAAGTATACATATAGTGAATCATTCTATATGCATCACAAGTATATCAATATTCGTGAATACTTCTCACATGCATCACAAGTATATCATATTGTGAATATTCTATATGCATCACAAGTATATCATATAGTGAATATTCTATATGCATCACAAGTATATCATATAGTGAATATTCTATATGCATCACAAGTATATCATATTGTGAATATTCTACATGCATCACAAGTATATCATATAGTGAATATTCTACATGCATCACAAGTATATCATATTGTGAATATTCTATATGCATCACAAGTATATCATATAGTGAATATATTCTATATGCATCACAAGTATATCATATTGTGAATATTCTATATGCATCACCAGTATATCATATTGTGAATATTCTATATGCATCACCAGTATATCATATTGTGAATATTCTATATGCATCACCAGTATATCATATTGTGAATATTCTATATGCATCACAAGTATATCATATTGTGAATATTCTATATGCATCACAAGTATGCATCACAAGTATATCATTGTGAATATTCTATATGCATCACAAGTATATCATATAGTGAATATTCTATATGTATCACAAGTATATCATATTGTGAATATTCTATATGCATCACAAGTATATCATATTGTGAATATTCTATATGCATCACAAGTATATCATCTTGTCAATATTTTATATACATCATATGTATATCACTATATTACATGATTAGAACTCAATTTTTAAATTTAAAATAAATAAAAAAGGTGGAGTGTTTGGAATGTAGTATTATTTATAGATGGAGAATATTTTGAGAAGATAGGAAGTTTTGAAATTTGAATTTCAAAATTCAAATTTTAAATTTCAACTTTGAAAATTGAAATTTCAACTTTGAAAATTGAAATTTCAACTTTGAAAATTGAAATTTCAACTTTCAATGCATTAAAATTTGAACTTTAACTTTGAAATTTGAAGTTTGGAGTGTTTGGATTTAGAAATTTAAATTTTAAATTTTTGAATTTCAAATTTCATTTTTTCAAATTACATGATTAAAAAATATAAAATATTACTACACTAGTACACTACATTATTATAAAATATAAATATATAATTCAAATTTGAAATTTTAAATTTAAAACGATTAAAATTATATCACACTTTAAAGTTGATAACACTACATTACATGATTAGAACTCAATTTTTAAATTTAAAATTAAAAAAAAAGAAGGTGAAACCCATGGACCGGCCCCCAAACCCGGCCCATGAAGGCCCACTTAATTGGACCGGACCGGCCCGTGAAACCCGGTCCAAAAATGGGTGACGGGCCTGGGCTGCGCTGGCTGAGCATTTTGCTCAACACAGCCCGGACCGGACTGGCCCATTTATTTTGGACCCGGACCGGCCCAGTCCGTGAACCCGGTGGGCTGCAAGTTTAGTGGGCCGGTCTGACCCGGCCCGGCCCGTTTGACAGGTTTATCTAAAAGTGGATTACGATTCATCATTCTATAGAATTACATTCTAAAGTGGATTACGCTTCACACGTATTGCGTTTGAAGTTATCATTCCATTTAATTTGATTAGCTCTGTTAGTTATCGAATCAAAACAACATGCACTGTTATATGAAGATCAAAGGTTCTTCATCGAATATCACAAGATCCAAAACTGGAATAACGCGATAACTCAGGGACTAAAAGAGTCATTTTCCCTTAATTATATAATTGTATAAAGACTTTACTCGAAAAAAAACCCGAAAAAACCCAAGGTTCAAAAAAACTAACTTTTATTGGTTTGGTTTGATTTGGTTTATAGATTTAAAAATTCAACACAATGGTTTTGTTTGATATTTTAAAAACCCGAACCAACATGATCCATGTGATAGTTTTCTTGTATTTGTCCATTCAATCTCTGAAGTTCTCAATAGAAATACTTTCTTTCAGATCATGAGTTTAATAGTAGTAAAAGTATAAGACCAAAAATAAGGTTGAATAGAGGTTTGAACTAACAACCTTCCAAAAAAAACTTGAAATAACGCTAATCTCTCTACATGAGATCATGAATAACTACATTTTCACCAATTTAAATTCACTTAGCTTTTTGTTGAAAATTTAGCACCTTATCTAATTAAAGAAATAGTAGTTTATTCACTTAAGTTGCATAGTACAAATCTCAAGGACTTCAACTCATGAGATAACCCATAAAAAAAATACAAGTAAAGAAAAATAACTAGGTAGGAATTGTTCAATATTAATGGATAATGAAAAAATTAGAAGATCATATAAATTGAGAATAATAAAAGAAAAGCAATAAAAAAACTAACCGGATTGGGAGGGATGATAACCCTACAAGTAACATTTTTATTATATTTCTATTATATAAAAATGTGAAGGGCAGAACGACCAAGGGTAAAAGTGTTATTTTACTCGGTGACAATAGCAATTTTTTATACTATTTCTTTAATGTCAAGTTTTAGAAATATCAGTTCTTTCTCTCTCCTTTTCCCAGCAATGTAGAAACATCTAGAGGTCTTCAAAATGGTATGTTCTCTTTAATTTGTTGATATTTATTTTGATCATGCTTTCAGAGATTATTTTTTCAGTTGAAATTAGGTCTCTTCTCCATTGGGTGTTTCAATGGCAAGTCTACTTTTCTTTTTTTGCTCAAATTTCTTCCAATTATATTTCACATCTAAAATCCATGGTTGATGTCATTATTGTTTTGTCTAAACTAAATTTCATGGTTAAGTGAAGATTTTTGTAAGTGCAATCCCTTTCATAGTTGCAAAATGATCCTTTACAAGATAACACATTATGTGGATTCTTTAAGATTTTAGGGATACATAATAATTAGGACATAGATACCTTAATTGTCAAATATCTCAACTAGACTAAGTCGACTATCTCCGAAAATAATGTTGATGATCTAAGAAGCATTGAGTAGTAGTAAGTGAGACATTCTCGAAATAACAAGGATGCTTAAGTCTAATAGAGCGAGTTAGTTATTTTGGTGCACTAAGAGTTTGAAATATAAAAATTGAGGGATGGTGAAATTTCAATATAGAGTTTACTTCTTTTGAATTGAGAATTCGACAGATTTTACTAAATAAATTTGAGAAACCATTACTCTTCTTATGAATAAGCATATCTAATCATATATAAGATAGCTGTCAACAAGTACAACTGGGGTTGTGGAGATTTGAAGATGGAGAAGTAGGATTTCTTGATACTCTATATAAGGGATCTTCTAGGTTAAGAATTTCTTGATACTGTATGTAAAAGCTCTTCTAGGTTACAACAACTATTGATTTTTTTTCCATATAATGTCCCATACTTTTCATAAATATGTCATTTTTTCTTGTATCATATTGAAGTACATGTGCATGTGATATTTAATATCATATCAGTTCATACATTGGGCCTGTGCTAAGCACAATCCATGACCAAGAGAAATATTAAATACTCTTCATAGGAATAAGTGTATCTAATCAAAGACGAGACAAAGTGATGTAGATAAGACCTAATTTGCATTGACATTCTGCTTCCATAATTTAATTTGAAAATGTTTTAAGACTTTGCTGATGTATTGAGGTTTTGTTGGTGCATGTTGTTTATTAGTTAGATGAGATTATTTTGGGAGATCAAACCATGAAAATAGCCTACGACAGAAATACAGGGTAAGGTTGCATACAATAGACCCTTGTGGTCTGGTTTTTTTGGACCCCGCATAGTAGGAGCTTTATTGCTCCGAGCTGCCCCTCTTTAAAGTTCTTGAGATGAGTTCCTCAGAAGTGGTGAAGGCAGCTGAACAGATCTCCGATTACTTTCCGATTCTACTATATTCTTTTCTCTTTTGCTTATTAAATATTACTCACCAGACATAGGTCAAAATGCTATGTTTTTTTGGGGGGTTCAGGATAGAAAGAGCTGTAAATTATTTCAACCTTTCAATTTGATGTACTTTATATCGAAATGTTGCTTCAGAGTGTCAATAAACTAACCACTACAAACTAGAAATATTGGGCCCGTGTCTAATATTATTGTTATTATTTTATTTATTTTATAGAAGAGACATGAGAAAGACAATTAAGGACATTTTAGGAATTTTAACTTTATTTAAAGGCAAAATTATAATTGTATAATTAATAATCAAAATAAAATTCTTGAAGAATAAAATTCTTTTTCAAGAGCCATGATTGGATGATCAATGATAATTTTGTAATTCTAACTTCATTTAAGGGCAAAATTATAATTGTATAATTATTGCTCAAAACAAAATTTTAGAAGAATCCAATTTTCTTTCTCAAGACCCATAAAATGTCTTATTCCATTTGTTAATCATAAATATTAAGGTAAGTATTTTAATTTATCTATGTTTAATTTTTCTTGCATATTTAATTATTTTACAAAATTATATTTATTGAATAATAAAAATATGTTACAACAACAACAAAATACCTAGTGTATTTCCACTAAGTGGGGTCTGAGGAGAGTAGAGTATTCGCAGTCCATACTACTACCTCAGAGGTGAGGTAGAGAGGCTATTTTCGATAGACCCCCGGCTCAAGACCAAGACATAGTACATGAACAAGAAGCAATAGGAAGAAATAAAATAACAGATAGTAACAGAAACAAGACTACCAAAAAATACTACTACAGTCAATCTACTCGAGCCCACAAACATCAGGAAATTTACAAGCACAAGAAACTAGAAGTGTAGCCCTACGACTATGATCACGGACAACAAAACCAAGCACTCCTTCCTACTAACCCCCTACTCTAATTCGTATCCTCCACACATTCCTATCTAAAGTCATGTCCTCGGTAAGCTATAACTGCTCCACGTAATGTCTAATAACCTCCCTCCAATACTTCTTCGGTTGACCTTGACTGTGCCTGAAACTATTCATAGCCAACCTCTCACACCTCTGCACTGGGGCATCATGCTCTTCCTCATTACATGCCTGAACCATCGCAACCTTGCTTCTCGCATCTTGACATCCACCAGAGTCACTCCCACCTTATCTCAGATAACCTCATATTAAATCCTATCTCTCCTAGTAAACCCGCACATCTATCGCATCATACTCATCTCAGCCACCTTCATCTTTTGGATGTGGGAGTTCTTGACTGTCCAACACTCCGCCCCATACAACATAGTTGGTCTAACTGCCACGCTGTATAATTTGCCTTTAAGTTTAAGAGGCACCTTTTTAACACACAAGACTCTGAATGCAAGCCTCTATTTCATCCATCCTGCACAAATACGGTGAGTGACATCCTCATCAATCTCTCCATCTCCCTGTAGACCCAAGGTACTTGAAACTACCTCTCTTCCGAATGACATGAGTATCAAGATTCACTACCACATTAGCCCCACCTGTCACCTCACTAAGCTTGCACTCAAAATATTTTTTCTTCGTCCTGCTCAACTGAAACCCCTTAGACTCTAGGGTCTATCTCCACACCTCCAATTGAGCATTACCTCCTCTGCGAGTCTCGGCAATCAAGACTATCCGAGGCCATCTTCTTCGAATGTTGACCAAAGTCAACCCTTCCAGCCCAACTAGCCTGAAAACACAGAACAAGAGAAAATTCTAAGCTGAAAAGCTCTCGAGTCCCGACCAAAGTTCCAACTAGACCAAAGTTCACGCTCCGGAGCTAACGGAACTGTCAGAATTTGATTTCAAGCATATTTACCAAGAAAGTTGAACGAAGTCAAAGATTTCTCAAGTTGGAGTTCTAAAATAGAGAAATGGTCATAACGACCTAACGAATGGCCCGGGCACCAAACCATTAGTCCCGATAAGTCATAAATGACTTGTAGCCACTGCGAGAAAACTCAAAATGTAGAAAATATAAGGAAATAGAGAAATCACCTGGAGGGTCATTACACCATGTGATTACACTTGTAATTACACTGTAATTATATTGTGGCAAATAAACAGATCATCGTAATTACTAGATTGTGTAATTACAAGATTGGTAATTACTACCCTAGTAATTATACTAATTTCAATTACTAGGTGGCTTCCAAATAGACCCATAATGTTATTTCCATGAAGCTACACGTTCATGCACTTGACTATTGAATATGTGATCCTTTCTATTTAGTTGAGTGTGAAATTTTCCGGTTGTCTAATTTTGGACATAAATTCTAGCATGAAGATGTACTTTTCTATTGAATGTTTTGATTATATTGGAAAAGAATTATGTTGCTGGTCTCTTACTTGGCATTTTGAATATCCTTTACAAACTCCTACAACTGCCCTAGAAAAGCTTCGATTCAAGACAGAGGAGATATAAAAAAGAACATGTGGTGGTGAAGTTGGTTAGAAGGAGATGGTTTAGCAGATATAACAGCAAACAGTTAAAGCCGCTCAATTCATGGATTAGCCGTTACTGGTTTTTTTTGGATATGTAAAATGCCTATATTAAGGTGTTATTTGATGTAAACTTAAGTACTTGTTCAACATAATTTTGCATCAATATAGTTGCAAATGTTTATAGTTGCGTATCTTCGTACTTTTGCATCAATATAGTTGTATGTTGTGTATCTTCATGCATCTACCACTTTTGTAAAATGTTGGGCCCTTGCTTGCTCCTCTAGTGTAAGAAAAAGAGATGAGGATTGAACAATAAGGGATATAAGAGACCTGCATGATACCAATGTGGATAAGCTCAAATTTATTTTTTCTTATCAAATTGTTAATAATGAATTTATCATTGGTCTGCGCTATGTTGATATATGTGTATATATATATATATATATAAATCGTATATTGACCAAAAAACATGGCAAAAATAATCCAGATTTAAAATGTGTAGGCCAACTATTTGTTATGTGGCCCTCAAATTCTTCCAATCATTTACTACTGTTTTGACTGCTCAATATGCAGTAGTCATGTTATTATTTGGTACCATTCATTATGATTTGTTCATCGATTTTGGTATATGTGAAATAAATTTTTCTCTTTACGTACACTTTTTATATTAAAGAATTTACATTATTTTTTTAAAATTTTGTACTTAATAATATAATATATAAATTGTCACACTCCGAGGCTATCCCTGTAATGACCAGGTCCGTCATTATGGGTAGTCCAATCGTGCCAAGTGTTAGAGTTAGAAAACTCCAGGTTTGGGAGTTTAAAATTTTGGGCTAGGCTAGTCTCGATAGGTTTTGGAGCGAGGTAGAGTCTAGGGAAATCCGGGTAAGGATGGGTTTAGGTGTCTTGTGTTAAGCTAGTTTTCTGCGTAGCCAAGACATAAAGGAATTCGGGGGACTTTTTGGAATCACATTTGGGTTAGTAGAACTCCCGGAATTGCATTTGACGTGAAAGGGTTGCTTCAGGTCATCGGGAGAAGCAAGTGTGTTGCAAAATAGCCAAAACTGGAAGATTTTCGGACATTCTGTCCGTGACAAGCGCGGTCAGGAGCAATAGCGGCCACCGCTATAGCGGTGGAAATTACCGCTATAGCGGCGGTCAAGGGGCGGTCAGTCCACTTAAAACTGCTATAGCGGTAGCCTACCGCTATAGCGGGCTGACGGGGTTTTAATGTAGAAACATTCCCTAAAGCTTCAGAATTTCACAAGTTCGTTTTGGGAGAAGGGCTAGGCGATTTCCAGGCATTTTTCTTTCTTTTTCCGTCAAAATTTGTACCTAAGGTAAGGTTTTCGTTCCCCAATCTTTGTATTACATTTCGTATGCGGTAGAATTGCTAGGAGGAAATTTGGGGAAGGTTAGAATAACCTAGGGATGGTGGAATTTATGGGAGAAAGGGGATTCCAAGTATGTGAGTTCTTGGGTATGGGTTAAAGTACATTATTATGATCATAGGTTGTTTAATTCCCTGTTTTATCCGTAAAAAAAGATAGAACTAGGAAAATTAACGGTGAAAAAGCCCAAAAAAAAAGGTGGAATGATCATGGGTGGCCTGGGGTTTGGAGATTTGGTATAATTCGGGTAATATTCTGGCCTTGTGTGTTAATTATATGTATTGTATGTTAATTTTAGACCAAGAACGAAAAAGGAATTCCGGTATAAAGGACGCAAAACCATGGAATTCGGGCCTGTCATCCATCAAGGAACACCTTCACGGGGCCAGAAATTGCACTGCGCAGCTGCTCGGTATCCAGGTAGGCTAGGTTTCATGAGTAGTTAGACCTGTTTACTTTCCGTACTTGTTGTATAGTAGAAATGGAGAATCCATGTTTTAGGCCTCCAGGCACGGAGTCTGGTGGATTCGGGATTGGTTGTGTTGTTTCTAAGATGTATGGAATGGATAGTATTGTGAATGGTATTAGGTGTTCAACTTATTCATATTGTCGTGATAAAATAATGGGTTGAGGGACTAGCGTGTCAGAAAGGCTCGGGGAACCGGGAAAGTGCTTAGGAGCACGGGAAACGGGAATAGGAAGCTCCTAGGTGGGGTTTCAGGAATGTTTATTGCTTGAGACATAGTGGCGTTCTGGATAAGGTTAGAAAAGGAAAGCGTGTCGCATGCTTGTGTGTTTATCTAAAAAGGGAAATAGTTAGTTACATGTTAAATAAAAAGGGCGAACTAGGAAATAGTCTTCGAACGGAAATTGATGGTTCGTAGTTGTACCCGGAAAGGGGTAGGTAGTGGCTTATGATTTTTTTTGAATGTGTATATTCATATACTCATGTATAAGTGATTGTATGCATTACATTGCTTAGGGAAGTTGTATGGAATGTCTAGGTTCCTGTTTACGGTCTGTGATTGAACGGTGTTTACTTGTTAATTTTACAAGTTGTGTGTGTTCATACATTGACCGTGGTTTGTTGACATTTGGTTGGCTCGGGTACCACGCCTGGTACAGGTTACTAATTGGTTAGCACTGGTACCACACCTGGTACAAGTTACTAATTGGTTGGCATGGGTACCACGCCTGGTACAGGTTACTAATTCGTTGGCATGGGTACCATGCCTGATACAGGTTACTATTTGGTTGGCTCGGGTACCACGCCTAGTATAGGTTTATTTTATTGCATCTTGCATTGTTTCATTGATTATTGTATTTCGTTGGCTGATATTGGTTCCGTATATGGACCGGGTTATTTTACTGAATGTGATACTTGATATTGGTTCTGTGAGTGGACTGGGTTGTCTATTTAAAGGTGCTATTGCTGGTCGTCCTTGAGTGACTGCGAATTCTGATATATCATGTTATGAGTTTGATCTTGGTGTAGGCCGGGTTGTTATATCATGTCATTAGTTGGTCTTGGTGTAGACCGGGTTGTTATCTCATGTCATTAGTTGATCTTGTTGTAGGCCGGGTTGTTATATCTTGTTATGAGTTTGATCTTGGTGTAGAACAGGTTGTCATGTTAACACGTAGATGTGTTAAGGGGGATCCGGGTGGGTCCATACTATGTAAAAGAGGTTATGAGTTCATGTTTTATTGTCATTAAGTGTACTAATGACGGTCAAGGATTAATTGTGCTAATAAGCATAAGGATGGGTCTTGGGGTAGATCGGGTAGCCTGTTGAACACTTAGGTGTGGTTAGAGGATCCTTGGAGGGTCCTGGTTTTGGGATGAGAAAGGGATTCAGACATAACTCTATTGTGGTCATTGAAAGTGTCAATGGTTGCTAGGTGAGTTGCATGTGGATTTTAAATATAGGGGAAGACGGAGAGTCTGGGCGTGGTTATTGGTTAATATAACCAGGTGGTAAAGCTGTCCTAGAGGTCCAGGAAAGTCTGGAAAATGGTAGGTAATACTTGGGTATAATATGGGTTTGGTTGTGCAGTTAGTCGGGTCAAGTCTGAATATTTAGTCAAGGTAGTTGACTGGGGTAAAGGTTAAATGTGACTTGGGAAGTCTACGTGCCAAGGTGACTTGGGAAGTCTACGTGACAAGGTGACTTGGGAAGTCTAGGTGACAAGGTGACTTGGGAAGTCCTAGATGTCAGGGTCAAGGTTAAAGGTGAAGGAGGTAGCTATAATGTGTATTTCATGTCTTTCCCTGTTTTTCTTATATGATGGTAGGAATGGATTCGGGTCGACCGATGATGCCTACCAGTACGTGTGTTTGTACTCACTCTACTCTTGCTATACCTTTTTGGTATAGTCTTGTTGTAGGTTTGTGATGTTTCATAGGTTCACGGCGATGAGGGTCTCCAGCAACTTCTGTCTTTGATTCCATGGTGGAAGTTGGATATTTTATCTCTTTGTGTCATCTTGTAGACGCTCTTGTACCTGCTTAAACCAGATCCTAGGGGAGGGTGTTTGTAAAATATTATAAAGGTTTTTCCGCAATTTGTTTTGTAGACTATTTTCTGAACCGTATTTTTGTAAAGGAAGGATTTTCTGTTATGTATAAAAGGGGCTTGAGTTAACGTTTTACTTTTAATTCTGCATGTTACCTGTTGGATAGGGGGTGAGGGTTCGTCTATCTAGGTGATTAGAGTAGGCACCCGCACGGCCTAGTGGGTTGGGTCGTGACAGATGGTATTAGAGCCTAGGTTACCGGTCTCCCAGTACAAGAGCAAAATTTCGAATAGAGTCCCGCGAATTAGTTTGTAGACGTCCACATCTAATCCTAGGGAAGCTATGAAGCATTCTAGGAAACATCTCTTTCTTTCATTCCTTTTCGTTCGGTTTCATTACTTGCTTGTATGGGTTGAGTCCAATTGGTATCTCTCAATTCCAATTCGTATCTCAACAAGGTAAAGGATGTCATTGGACTCTGGGTACGACAAACAAGCAAGAAGGATTGGAACCGGGAAGGTTCCAATTGGTATCTGGCTGGGGAGGGTATGTAAAGGTATGGATGGGTCGGCTAATAGTCATCCATGAGGTGAATAAAAAGTAATGAAACTGATTTGGTTGAGTGTTTAAGCTTGAGGCTTGAGGTTGTTCTTATGTGCATTGATGTTGATTGAATGACTGCAAATGTGTGGTGTGCAATTATTTGATTTGTTGTGAATGTCTTGGTCCGGGAGGAGTCATAACTTGAATTGGTGTGCTTTGGTTGATAATTACTTTTTGTGTACTGAAAATTGGTTAGTAAAGTGGTGTCACTTTTCGGAATCGGGCTTGCCATTGGTAAAAATGGTAAGGGGACAAGGCTTACGACTGTAGGAAAACTCCGGTTTAAGGACAGTCGGGATTGGTTAGGAACCATGGGAGGAAAAGGGCTATCATTGCTTGATGGCAGGAACTGCATTAAGGAAAATTTAGTTCCAGCTTTGGAAACTGTGATTGTTTTAAATAATAAATTGCGATATGCCTTAATTGAAATTGTTTGCATTACGTTCGGGTATAGGCTTACCATTTATATAGATGGTAAGGGAACAAAAAGGGATTGTCCATGTAGGGAAGCTCCGGTTTCAGGACAATCGGGACTTGGTTGGAAACCAAGGGAACAAGGGAGTCATTAGTATGTAATGGCGAGCAGATATTGTCGAGAAGCACACGTTGTTGTGATTTATTTTATTTCATGAGGTATCATGTTGATTTGCGATGCGATAATATCGGGAATGGTCTTGAGGGTGGTTTAAGACCATGGTTGGATTTACAGGTTTAGACAGTGGTAGCTGGGAAGGGGAATGAGTGCTTTTAGCTGGAAATAAAATTTCCTGTGCGGTTACTGTTGGTACCGCTATAGCAGGATTTTTACTGTTACCACGGAAAGGCACATGGCATAATGCCTGCCCTGCTTTCCCTAGTTTTTCATGTCATTCCTGAGGTATCTAAGGGCAATGGTTACGTTACGAGCTACTATGCGAAACAAGGAAATAGTCTATAGGACTAATAGAGTATGCATATAAGGCATTTGGCCTGAAATTTAGCATCCATGCGCGATAAAAAGGAAAGGGTAGACATGGTAGTTCGGGGTATTGGTGAGTTTGTGATTGACCATTGGTGGGTATAGTCACCCAGGTAGAATTTGGTAAGATGACCCGTAATTCACTGAGTAGTGTTGGACACTATTCATAGGCTATGAGGGTGATTATTGACCGGTTTATTATTGATGATCCTTAGTGTTAGGGTCAATCAAAAGAATGGGGTTAATAAAATGGATTCTTTATCATTTTGTCTCTCTTTTTGACCATGATAATACCCAGTGTTACTGCTCTTTGAGAGGTAGGAGTATACCAGTTTTAGCCTCGGCTAGGGTGTAAGTTCCCAGGTAGAATTCCCCTTAAGGTGAGAGTTGATAAAATCTCAGGCTAGGATGGAGTTTGGGTTTGTAGAAATCTGAGTATAGCAGGAAAGGGGTCGCCGTGGTAGGATCTAGTTCCCTTGGCATGGAAATTGTTTGGGTTAGTTCGTCGAGTTTCTTCTGCTCCGGTGTTTCGATGAGGCTCTGAATTTTTTGGACCCTCGGGGAGGGTAATCTAGTTGCCCTGTGCAGCTCGAAGGAAGGAATTCCGTGATAGAGCAGAGGTGCGTTAAATGTTTGGCTGAGTTGGGTATACCAAGGTATTGAGAGGTTTTCGATGGTTTGCGTAAGGTTATATTTACGCTGTCATGGTAGAGCAATAAGCTTGAAGGACGGGCTTGTTCTCTCCCTCCACCGTAGAGAATTGTTTGGGGACCAACGATGGGTAAATTGGTATCTATTGTGACGACCGGGTCTGTCATTATGGGTAGTCCAATCGTGCCAAGTGTTAGAGTTAGAAAACTCTGGGTTTGGGAGTTTGAAATTCTGGGCTAGGCTAGCCTCGGCTGGTTTTAGAGTGAGGTAGAGTCTAGGGAAATCCAAGTAAGTATGGGTTTAGGTGTCTTATGTTAAGCTAGTTTTTCGCGTAGCCAAGACATAAATAAGTCCGGGGGACTTTTCGGAATAGCATTTGGGTTAGTAGAACTCCCAGAATCGCGTTTGACGTGAAAGGGTTGATTCAGGTCATTGGGAGAAGCAAGTGTGTTGCGAAATGGCCAAAACTGGCAGATTCCGGACATTCTGTCCATGACAAGCATGGTAAGGCGTGATAGGACCACCGCTATAGCGACGGTCAATAAGCGGTCAACCCACTTAAGACCGCTATAGCGGTAGGCTACCGCTATAGCGGGACCGCTATAGCGGAGCGGGGATCGCTATAGCGGGCCGATGGGATTTTAATACAGAAACATTCCCCAAAGCTTCAGATTATCACAAGTTCATTTTGTTAGAAGGGCTAGGTGATTTCCAGGCATTTTTCTTTCTTTTTCCGTTAAAATTCATCCCTAAGGTAAGGTTTTCGTTCCCCAATCTTTGTATTACGTTTCCTATACGGTAGAATTGCTAGAAGGGAATTTAGGGAAGGTTAGAATAACCTAGGGATGGTGGAATTTGGGAGTGGAAGGGGATTTCAAGAATGTGAGTTCTTGGGTATGGGTTAAAGTACATTATTATGATCATAGGTTGTTTAATTCCCTGTTTTATCCATAAAAAAATGATAGAAATAGGAGAATTACCTGTGGAAAAGCCTGAAAAAAGGGTGGGATGATCATGGGTGGCTTGGGGTTTGGGGATTTGGTATAATCCGGGTAATGTGCAGACCTTGTGTGTTAATTGTATGTACTGTTTGTTATTTTTAGACCAAGAACGAGAAAGGAATTCTGATATAAAGGATGTGAAACTATGGAATTCGAGCCTGTCATCCATCAAGGAACACCTTCACGGAGCCAGAAATTGCACTGCGCAGCTGCTCGGCATCCATGTAGGCTAGGTTTCATGAGTAGTTACACATGTTTACTTTTCGTACTTGTTGTATAGTAGAAATGGAGAATCCATTTTTTAGGCCTCTGGGCACAGAGTGTGGCGGATTCGGGATCGGTTGTGTTATTTCTAGGATATACGGAATGGCTGGTCTTGTGAATAGTATTAGGTGTTCAATTTATTCATATTGTCATGATAAAATGATGGGTTGAGGGACTAGCATGTCGGAAAGGTTTGGGGAACCGGGAAAGTGCTTGGGAGCACGGGAAACGGGAATAGAAAGCTCCTAGGTGGGGTTTCAGGAATGTTTATTGCTTGAGACATAGCGGTTAGAAAAGGGAAGCGTGTCACATGCTTGTGTGTTTATCTAAAAAGGGAAATCGCTAGTTACATATTAAATAAAAAGGGCAAACCGAGAAATAGTCTTCGGACTGGAATTGATGGTTCGTAGTTGTACCCGGAAAGAGGTAGGTGGTGGCTTATGATTTTCTATGAATGTGTATATTCATGTACTCATGTCTAAGTGATTGTATACATTACATTGCTTAGGGAAGTTGTGTGGAATGTCTAGGTTCCTATTTACAGTTTGTGATTGAACGGTGATTACTTGTTGGTTTTACAAGTTGTGTATGTTCATATATTGACTGTGGTTTGTTGACATTCGGTTCGCTCGGGTACCACGCCTGGTATAGGTTACTAATTGGTTGGCATGGGTACCACGCCTGGTACACGTTACTAATTGGTTGGCACTGGTACCACGCCTGGTACAGGTTACTAATTGGTTGGCATGGGTACCACGCCTGGTATAGGTTACTATTCGGTTGGCTCAGGTACCACGCCTGGTACGGGTTTATTTTATTGCATCTTGCATTGTTTCATTGATTATTGTATTTCATTGGCTGATATTGGTTCCATATCTGGACCGGGTTGTTTTACTGAATGTGATACTTGATATTGGTTCCGTGAGTGGACCGGGTTCTCTATTTAAAGGTGCTATTGCTGGTGGTCCTTGAGTGACCAGATATATCATGTTATGAGTTTGGTCTTGGTGTAGGTCGGGTTGTTATATCATATCATTAGTTGGTCTTAGTGTAGACTGGGTTGTTATCTCATGTCATTAGTTGGTCTTGGTGTAGGCCGGGTTGTTATATCATATTATGAGTTTGGTCTTAGTGTAGACCGGGTTGTCATGTTATCACCTAGATGTGTTAGGGGGGATCCGAGTGGATCCAGAATATGTAAAAGAGGTTATGAGTTCATGTTTTATTGTCATTAAGTGTACTAATGATGGTCAATGATTAGTTGTGTTAATAAGCATAAAGATGGGTCTTTGGGTAGGCCGGGTAGCCTGTTAAACACTTAGGTGTGGTTAAAGGATCCTTGGAGGGTCCGGGTTTTGGGATGAGAAAGGGATTCAAACATAACTCTATTGTGGTCATTGAAAGTGTCAATGGTTGCTAGGTGAGTTGCATGTGGTTTGTAAATATAGAGGAAGACGGAGAGTCTGGGCGTGGTTATTGGTTAATATAACCAGGTGGTAAAGCTATTCTCGAGGTCCAGGAATGTCTGGAAAATGGTAGGTAATACTTGGGTATAATATGGGTTTTGTTGGGCAGCTAGCCGGGTCAAGTCTGAATATTTAGTCAAGGTAGTTGACTGGGGTAAAGGTTAAATGTGACTTGGGAAGTCTACGTGCCAAGGTGACTTGGGAAGTCTACGTGACAAGGTGACTTGGGAAGTCTAGGTGACAAGGTGACTTGGGAAGTCCTAGATGTCAGGGTCAAGGTTAAAGGTGAAGGAGGTAGCTATAATGTTTATTTCTTATCTTTCCCTATTTTTCTTATATGATGGTAGGAATGGATTCGGGTCGACCGATGATGCCTACCAGTACGTGTGTTTGTACTCACTCTACTCTTGCTATACCTTTTTGGTATAGTCTTGTTGTAGGTTGGTGATGTTTCATAGGTTCACGGCGATGAGGGTCTCCAGCAACTTCTGTCTTTGATTCCATGGTGGAAGTTGGATATTTTATCTCTTTGTGTCATCTTGTAGACGCTCTTGTACCTGCTTAAACCAGATCCTAGGGGAGGGTGTTTGTAAAATGTTGTAAAGGTTTTTCTCAATTTGTTTTGTAGACTATTTTCCGAACCGTATTTTTGTAAAGGAAGGATTTTCTGATATGTATAAAAGGGGCTTGAGTTAACGTTTTACTTTTAATTCCGCATGTTACCTGTTGGACAGGGTGTGAGGGTTCGTCTATCTAGGTGATTAGAGTAGGCGCCCGCACGGCCTGGTGGGTTGGGTTTTGAAAACCCCCTAGATGTAACACAGGGCTTAGTGTCACAAGTGACCCCAAGCTAACCCATGTTCTGGCATATCTAAACAACTTATGATAAAAACATATACTGTGCGGAAGCTGGAAATAGTTTAATATCTGAAATGGGAAAGAGACCAAAACATCCGAATATATAAAATATATATAGAGTGTAGTGATGACTGAAAACAACACTAACAACTCAATAGATGAATCTAGTCTATGTCTGAAAGCTTCTAACTGATGTGAGTTGCTGGGACATGCCCCCAGCTAACTCTAAAAATCTGAAAAAAACTGAAATAAGAAGACTGAAAGATAAAGCATTTCTATCGTCCTCGAAATATGAGAACTCACCACTGAAGTTGTTGAGTAGTACTAGAAGTCGATTTAAATGCGGTCTGGATACTGAGCGTCTGAACCTTCATCATAAAATGATGTAGCACAAAAGTATGCGTAAGTACTTTGAATGTACTGAGCATGCGGTATATGGGCTAAGCTGAACAATATAATAACTGAACATGGGAAATATATATATACTGAAGCATAAACTGAAAGCTAAGATGGATACAATAACCAAGTACTAACATGAATATAATATACTGAACTGAATACTGAAACAGATACTGAGTACATAGTCAATGCAATGTGATTCTGACTGTGGGAGATACCCCAAGTTGATCTAACTGTGGGGCCAACCTGTAACCCTGGATGAAAGGGTGTTCATACCTTTCCAAGGGTATAAATGAGTCTGACATAGATCCACTAACTGACATCCCCAAGGGACAAAGGTGTGCAACCTAACCTGATAGCTGACCCCTCTTTACACCTATGGTGGCACCGTAGTTCTGGGATTGGGGGACTGCTACTAAAGGTCTTAGACTAATCTGATAGCTAAGCCTTCACCCCATCATCTGCTCGGTACTAAGTTTACTCCTAATGGAAAGTAAGCACTGCAATACAAGTTGAAACACTGGAAAGCTCAAATACTGACAATTATCTGAGAATGCACATATATGTATATATATACTGAAACTGATGGCATTCTAATATTGAAACATGATTATCTAACTTTCTTGCCTAGCAAGCATAATTTTATGAATACTGAAATTTAGACATGCTAGGGTTTCTGAGTCCTGAACTTGTGACTATACTAACTCTCCAAGAAACATGAAATAGATATCAATATAAGCAGTAGAATCTGAATTACAATAAATCCCTAAGATTTAGGAACCCTAGGTCTGAACAAATTCCTGGAGAACTGAAGAACTAGCTAAAACTAGGGACTCAATGGGTAAAAGTAATTCATCGATGAAATCCCACATACCTGGAGGAGAAACTACGAAGAAATCCTTTGGACTTGGCTGAACTTGAAGAAGACCTCTACTTGTTCTTGAGAGAAAACAATCGCCTCTTTTCTCCCTTATTTTTTCTAAGTCTGATGATTTTAGGAGAATAGGTTATTTAGGTAGTTTTTGGCTAATTAATTAGGCTTAGAATAACCAAAATGACGTAGCATAGGCCTTAAAAGAAGTAGGAAAAGTCTGAAATACCCCTAGGAAATTTAAAGAACTCTGCTGAAAATCACAACTCAGGGATCACGGCTTAGTTGACGGACCGTAGTCCTGGACGATGGACCATCAACTGAGTCATGGTACTGTCCAGGTGTCTTAGGGGTTCTCTGATCTGAGGGAACCATGACTCCACAGGATGGACCATGGTTCGGAATGACAGTTTGTCATGTGGCTCGTGGTTCCTAGGACTTGGATTGAGGGTCCTCTGAGGTTCTCATTCCACGAGTACACAGGACATGCCGTGGTCCTAAATGATGGCTCATCATGTGACTCGTGTTTGCTGAGCCTTGGACTGATGATCCTCTGATGAGGGAAACCACGAGTGACATGACGGACCATGGTTCAAAACTATCGTTTGTAATCCGATCCGTGGTTCTGAGTAAGGGAATTGGTACTTCTCTGATCTTTGGATCCATGAATCAAGCGACATTCCATAGTCCTGGACTACGGTCCATGATCTTAACTGTGGTTTTTAGAAACTTGAATTTTTCTGAGAATTTCCTGCTGAGTACAATCCAATAGCTGGTTCAGATTCTGGGGTTTACAATATCTCCCTCTTGGGATCATTCATTCTCGAATGAAGACTAAACAAGATGAGTTTAGAGGGAAGGAGCTGCAATACCTACAAATTGAGTTACTAGAAACTTATATCTAACTGAACTGAGTTCCATGAACATGTAAATATGCTGAAGTGCGAGGATAATGGATGGAACAAGGCACTGAGCTGAATTGCACAAGAGTAAACTGAGAAACTGAAGAGGAACTATTACCTCAAGATGAAACTGAATAGGTAGGAAAGAGGTGAGTATACTTGGACATCATGGCTACTTTTGCTTCCCAAGTAGCTCCCTCTACAGACTGATTCCTCCACAACACCTTTACTGAACCGACTTTCTTATTTATCAACCTACAAACCTGACAGTCAAGAATCTCAACTGGGACCTCCTCATAGGTAAGGCTATCATTTACAGACGCACTCTCTAAAGGAACTATCTATGCCGGATCACCCATATATTTCTTCAACAAGGAAATGTGAAAAACTGGATGAACCACTGCCAGTTCTGCTGGCAACTCTAATTCATAGGCCACTTTACCAACCCTTCTCAAGATTCTCTAAGGACCTACATACCTGGGACTAAGATTTTCTTTCTTGCCAAATCTTATCTTCCCCATCATGGGTGACACGTTCAGGAAGACCCAATCATCGGTCTCAAACTCTAAGTCCCTTCTCCTCACATCTGGATAGGACTTCTGATGACTCTTAGCTGTCTTTAACCTTTCTCTGATGAGCTAAACTTTCTCCATATCCTCATGAACTAATTCTGGCCTAATCAAGGCTGCTTAACCTACTTTGAACCAAACAACCGGTGACCTGCATCTACTCCCATATAGTGCTTCATAAGAGGCCATTTGAATACTAGAGTGGGAACTGTTATTGTAGGCGAACTCTATGAGAGGTAGATGGTCATCCTAACTACCCTTAAAATCAATCACGCAAGCGCTCAATATGTCCTCTAAGGTTTTAATGGTACGCTCTGCCTGACCATCTGTCTGTGGATGAAATGTTATGCTGAGATTTACGTGAGTACCAAGACCTTTTTGAAAGGACTTACAAAAAATGAGATGTAATCTGAGGACCCCTATCTGAGATGATAGACAAGGAAACCCCATGCAACCTGACTATCTCACTAATGTAGAGTCTGGCATAATCCTCCATGGAATCAGTAGTCTTGAAAGCCAAGAAGTGAGTTGACTTAGTAACTCTGTCCACTATCACCCAAATGGAGTCGTGTTGTTTGCGAGTATGGGGTAAACCCATAATGAAATCTAGGTTGATCACCTCCAACTTCCAAGTAGGAATGCTAATATCCTGAGTCACACCTCCTGGTTTCTGATGTTCTACTTTCACTTGCAGGCAGTTAGGACACTTAGCCACAAAACCTGTAATGTCCCTCTTCATGTCGTTCCACCAATAGAATTTTCGTAGATCACGGTACATCTTAGTGGCACCGGGATAAATAGAATATCTGGAATTATTGGCTTCAATAAGGATCTTCTGCTCAACTCACCCACATTCAGTACACATAACCGACCCTGGTAGTGAAGCATACCATCTCCCCTTTGAGAGAAAACCTCTACTCTCTGTTGATGAGCTGCACCTTTCAACTGAAGAAAAATGGGATCACTGTCATGTTTCTCTTTAAACTCCGCTACCAATGAAGATTCTAACCCATTCTGGACTATCACACTACCATCTGTCGTGTTCATGAGCCAAACTCCTAAGCAAGCAAGCCAGTGAACATCCTTGGCTAATTCTTTCCTCTCTTCCTCAACATGTGACACACTACCCATGGACAGTCTGCTGAGGTCATCAGCCACTACATTAGACTTACCCGGATGGTATAGCACATTCATATCATAGTCTTTTAGGAACTCAATCCATCTTCTCTGATGAAGATTCAACTCTTTCTGGGTGAACACATACTGGATGCTCTTATGATATGTGAACACATCAACATGAACACCATACAAGTAGTATCTCCAGATCTTTAGGGCAAACACAACAGCTGAAAGCTCAAGGTCATGAGTCGGGTATTTCTTCTCATGGACCTTAAGTTTTCTGGAAGCATAAGCTATGACCTTACACTGAAGTATCAAAACACAACCCAGGCTGAACCTAAATGCATCACAATAAACCACATAGCCGTCTGAACCATCTGGTAGAGTCAGAATGGGAGTTGTAGTCAACTTGGTCTCCAGGAAACTCTTCTCACACTCATTTGACCACTGGAGCTTAACCTTCTTCTGAGTCAACTTGGTCAATGAGGCAACTATGGATGAAAATACTTCCACAAACCTCCTCTAGTAACCGACCAAACCCAAGAAGCTTCTGATGTTCGTCGGAGAGGTAAGTCTGGGATAGTTCTTTACTGGCTCAACCTTCTGAGAATCAATTCGGATGCCTTCACTAGACACCACATGACCAAGAAAAGCAACTGATTTCAACCAAAACTCACACTTACCAAACTTGTCGAATAACTGGCAATCTTTGAGAGTTTGCAGAATGACCCTCAGATGATTCGCACGCTCTCCTCATTTTGAGAATAAACAAGGATATCATCAATGAAGACAATGACAAACAAGTCCAAATATTTTTTGAACACCCTGTTCATTAAGTCCATGAAAGCTGCAGGAGCATTTGTTAGTCCAAAAGATATAACTATAAATTCAAAATAACCATACTGAGTCCTGATGGCTATCTTTGGGATGTCTCTATCTCTGACTCAGAGCTGATGATAGCCGAATCTGAGGTCTATCTTAGAAAATCAACTAGCACCTTGAAGCTGATCGAGCAAGTCATCAATCCTTGGGATGGGATATTTATTTTTGATTGTGACTTTGTTCAACAGACGGTAGTCAATGTACATCCTGAAAGAACCATCTTTCTTTTGCACGAACAATACTAGAGCACCCGATGGAGGGATGTTGGGTTTTTTAAAGCCCTTATCTAAAAGGTCTTTCAACTGATATTTCAATTCCTTAAGCTCAGCTGGAGCCATTCTATATGGAGGACTCGAAATAGGCTGGGTATCTGGAAGGAGATCTATTGTGAAGTCAATTTTCCTTTCAGGAGGAACTCCAGGAAGATCTTCTAGGAACACTTCCGGGAATTCATTCACCACTGGAACTGACTCAAGAGGTTGGGGTCTCGGAGTGTGAATCCTTAACCCAAACAAGATGATAGACATACCCTTTGGAAATCATCTTTCTGGCCTTAAGGTAGGAGATGAATCGACCTACAGGCACTGAGGTACTACCCTTCCATTCTAAGACTGGATCGTTTGGAAACAGAAACTGAACGATCCTAGTTCTGCAATCAACTGAGGCATAACATGAATGTAACCAATCCATTCCTAGAATAACATCAAAATTAGTCATTTCTAACTCTACCAGATTAGTTGGGGTGACTTTCTGGGAAACTGTGATAGGGCAATTTATGTATACCCGTCTAGCTATAATTAGGTCACCAATTAGAGTAGAGACTGAGAAGGGTTCTGGGAGGATTTTTGGACTGACATCAAAATTCACTTCTATATAAGGAGTTATAAAAGAAAGTGTAGCCCCTAGGTCTAACAAAGCATAAACATCTAAATGGAAAACTTGTAACATACCAGTGACCACATCGGGAGAATCCTCCTGGTCCTATCATGTCTGAAGGGAATACAACCTATTATAACGCTGACCACCACCTGTACCAAACTAGGCACCCTGCTGAGTGAGGCGACCTGCCAGAGCTGCTGCAGAGCTGGCCTGATTCTGTGTGCGAACATCCTTGCCCTTTTGAGAATCTGTTGGACAATCTCTCATCATGTGGCCTCGCTTACCACACCCAAAGCAATTTCCACTACCTACTATGCACTCACCCTGGTGGTTCCTACCACACGTTTGACATGCTAGATGGGTGTGCCCGCTAGTAACTGTACCTAGGGACTTAGAGCAAGACACTCTATCCCGTCGATCCTTCTTGAATTTAGGTACTGGGGTAGTGGCAGAAGATGGAGGTGGATCTAAAGTTTTCTGACGGAACTGAGAACGATTACCACCCTCATACCTTTGCTGAGAGTAGCTAAAGTCACCTGTCCTAGCCCTCTTACTATCTCCTCCTCTTTCCTTGATTTTCTCCTCCTCAATTTATTGAGCATGAGTAACCAACCTAGAGATGTCTATTTCCTTAATAAGCATGGCCGTCTTGCATTCCTTAACCACATTATCGGACACACCAGCTGCGAACTTTCTCATACGAGCTCTGGAGTCAGCTACTATCGCTGGAGTATAGTTGGATAGCTGTGTGAACTTGAGAGCATACTCTTTCACACTCAATCATTTTGTTTCAAGTTTATAAATTCTTGGACCTTGGCCTCTCTGAGCTATAGTGGGAAGAACCTGTCCAAAAATATAGATTTGAACCGGTCTCAATCCACTGGACCTACATTTTCACAATGAGACTCTTTTCACTTCTGATACCAAGTATAAGCCACTCCCTTCAACTGATAGGCGGCTAAATCTGCACTTTTGACCGGAGTGACACCCATAATATATGTGACCTTCTGGATGTCATCAAGAAACTCTTGTGGATTCTCTTTTGATTTAGACCCATGAAATTCCAGAGGGTTCATCCGAGTGAAATCCTAGATCCTTGTTGTAGCAGTGTTAGTCTGAGGTGGAGCTGGTGCCGCAACCTGCTGATTAACCTGGGCGGTCATGGCCTGAGCAAGCACTTGGAAAGCAGCCCTGAATTCAGCATGTGTGACTTGCTCATTCAATGGGTCTGCTGGAGCTACTGATTGATTCCTGGCATTAGCACTTCTGGGAAGCATTTTTTGAAATGCGAAGAGCATGAGTTAGAAGAAGATTAATAAAGTTCATACTCTATACCACGAGCTGGAAAAGAAAGAAGGGAATTTGTTCCTAATGAAATCTCATAGCTTCTCCACCATAAGTGTGACGCGCTTCAAACCCATGAAGAAAACTCTACTTGACGCGGCTTTCAGACACCCTAGGACACTTAAACCTTATGCTCTGATAGGAAGTTTGTCACGCCTCGAGGCTACCCCCTAGATGTAACATGGTGCTTAGTGTCACAAGTGACCCCAAGATAACCCATGGTCTGGCATATCTAAACAATTTATGATAAAAACATATACTGTGCGGAAGCTGAAAACAGTTTAATATCTGAAGTGGGAAAGAGTCCAAAACATCCGAATATATAAAATATATATATAGTAGAGTGATGACTAAAAACAACACTAACAACTCAATAGCTGAATCTAGTCTATGTCTGAAAGACTCTAACTAATGTGAGTTGCTGGGATATGCCCCCAACTAACTCTAAATAAGAAGACTGAAAGATAAAACATGTCTATCATCCTTGAATTATGAGGACTCACCACTGAAGCTGTTGAGTAGGACTGGAAGTTGATCTAAACACGGTTTGTATGTTGAGCGCATGAACCTATATCATAAGATGATGTAGCACAAAAGTATGCATCAGTACTTTGAATGTACTGAGCATGCGGGATATGGGCTAAGATGAACAACATAATAACCAAATATGAAAATATATATATATATATATACTGAAGCATAAACTGAAAGCTAAGCTGGATACAATAACCATGTACTAACATGAATATACTATACTGAACTGAATACTGAAATAGATACTAAGTACATGGTCAATGCAATGTGAGTCTGACTGTGGGATATACAATTAACCGACATACCTCAAGTTGAGCTAACTGTGGGGCCAATCTGTAACACTGGATGGAAGGGTGTTCATACCTTACCAAGGGTTTAAATGAATCTGACATGGATCCACTAACTGATGTACCTAAGGGATAGAGGTGTGCAACCTAACCTAATAGTTGACCCCTATTTACACCTACGGTGGCGCCATAGTTTTAGGATTAGGGGACTGCTACTAAAGGTCTTAGCTCGATCTGAGAGCTAAGCCTTCATCACGTCATTTGCTTGGTACTAAGTATACTTCCAATGGAAAGTAGGCAATGAAATGCAAGCTGAAACACTTTATAGCTCAAATACTGACAATTACCTGAGAATGCACATATATGTATATATATACTATAACTGATGGCATTCTAATACTGAAACATGATTATCTGAATTGTCTACCTAGCAAGCATAATTTTATGAATACTGAAATTTAGACATGCTAGGGTTTCTGAGTCTTGAACCTGTGACTATACTAACTCTCCAAGAAACATGAAATAAATATCAATATAAGCAATAGAATCTGAATTACAATAAATCCCTAAGATTTAGGAACCTTAGGTCTGAACAAATTCCCGGAGAACTGAAGAACTGGTTGAAACTAGGGATTCAATGGGAGAAAGGAACCTATTGATGAAATCTCATATACCTGGAGAAGAAACTACGGAGAAATCCTTTGGACTTGGGGCTGAACTTGAAGAAGACCTCTGCTTGTTCTTGAGAGAAAACTATCGCTTCTTCTCTCCCTTTTCCTTTCTAAGTCTGATGATTTTAGGAGAATAGGTGATTTAGGTAGTTTTTGGCTAATTAATTAGGCTTAGAATAACTAAGACAACGTTGCATAGGCCTTACAATAAGTAGGAAAAGTCAGAAATTCCCCTTGGAAATTTAAAAGAACTCTGCTTAAAATCATGACTCAGGGATCACGGCTTGGTTGACGGACCGTAGTCCTGGACGACGGAGCATCAACTGAGTCATGGTTCTGTCCAGGGGTCTTGGGGGTTCTCTGATCTGAGGGAACCATGACTCCATAGGATGGACTATGGTTCAGAACGATGGTTCATCATATGGCTCGTGGTTCCTGGGACTTGGATTGAGGGTCCTCTGAGGTTCTACTTCGACGAGTCCACAGGACAGACCATGGTCCTGAATGATAGTTCATCGTGTGACTCATGTTTACTGAGCACTGGATTGATGATCCTCTGATGAGGGAAACCATGAGTGACAGGATGGACCGTGGGTCTAAACTACAGTTTGTGATCCCATCTGTGTTTCTGAGTAAGGGAATTGGTACATCTCTGATCTTTGGATCCACAAATCAAATGACAGTCTGTGGTCTTGGACTACGTTTTGTGATTTTAATCGTGGTTCCTGGAAACTTGAATTTTTCTGAGATTTACTGTTGAGTACAGTCCAGTAGCTGGTTCAGATTTTGGGGTGTTACAATATCTCTCGCTTGGGATCATTCATCCTCGAATGAAGACTAAACAAGATGAGTTTGGAGGGAAGGAGCTGCGATCCCTACAAATTGAGTTACTAGAAACTTATATCTAACTAAACTGAGATCCATGAACATGAAAATATGCTGAAATGCAAGGATAACTGATGGAACAAGGCACTGAGCTGAATTGCACAAGAGTAAACTGGGAAACTAAAGAGGAACTATTATTTAAAGCAGAAACTGAATCGGAAGGAAAGAGGTGAGTATACCTGGCCATCATGGCTGCTTCTGCTTCCTAAGTAGCTCCCTCTACGGACTGAATCCTCCACAACACCTTTACTGAAGTGACTTCCTTATTTCTCAACATATGAACCTCACGGTTAGAAATCTCAACTGGGACCTCCTAATAGGTGAGGCTATCCTTTAAAGCCACACTCTCTAAAGGCACTATCTATGCCGGATCACCCATACACTTCTTCAACAAGGAAATGTGAAAGACTGGATGAACCACTGCGAGTTCTGCTGGCAACTCTAATTCATAGGCCACTTTACCAACCCTTCTCAAGATTATGTAAGGACCTATATATCTGGGACTGAGCTTTCCTTTCTTTCCAAATCTCATCACCCCATTCATGGGTGACACTTTCAGGAAGACTCAATCATCGATCTCAAACTCTAAGTCCCTTCTCCTCACATCTCCATAGGACTTATGATGAATCTGAGCTGTCTTTAACCTTTCCTTGATGAGCTAAACTTTCTCCATAGCATCATGAACCGGTTTTGGCCCAATCAAGAGAACTTTACCTACTTTGAACCAACCAACCGGTGACCTGTATCTATGCCCATACAGTGCTTCATAAGGGGCCATATGAATAATAGAGTGGAAACTACTATTATAGGTGAACTCTATAAGAGGTAGGTGGTCATCCTAACTATCCTTGAAATGGATCACGCAAGCTCTCAACATGTCCTCTAAGGTTTGAATGGTATGCTCTGCCTGACGATCCATCTATGGATGAAATGCTGTTCTGAGATTTACCTGAGTACCAAGACCTTTCTGAAAGGACTTCTAGAAATAAGACGTAAATTGAGGACCCCTATCTGAGATGATAGACAAGGAAACCCCATGCAACCTGACTGTCTCTCTAATGTAGAATCTATAGTCTTGACAGCCAAGAAGTGAGCTGACTTAGTAACTCTGTCCACTACCTCCCAAATGGAGTCATACTATCTGCGAGTATGGGGTAAACCTGTACTGAAATCCAGGTTGATTACCTCTCACTTCCAAGTAGGAATGCTAATATATTGAGTCACACCTCCTGGTTTCTGATGTTTTACCTTCACTTGCTGGCTGTTGGGTCACTTAGCCACAAAACCTACAATGTCCCTCTTTATATCATTCCACCAACAGACTTCTCGTAGATCATGGTACATCTTAGTGGCACTGGGATGAATAGAATATATGGAATTATAGGCTTCGATAAGGATCTGCTGCCTCAACTCACCCATAATCAGTACACATAACCAACCCTGGTAGAGAAGCACACCATCTCGTACTTGGAAGAAAACCTCTACTCTATGCTGATGAACTGCACCTTTCAACTGGGGCAAAATGGGATCACTGTCCTGTTTCTCTTTAATATCCGCTACAAATGATGATTCTGACCCATTCTTGACTATCACACCACCATCTGTCGTGTCTATGATGCAAACTCCTAAGTGAGCAAGCCGGTGAACATCCCAGACTAATTCTTTCCTCTCTTTCTTAACATGTAACACACTACCCATGGACAGTCTGTTGAGGGCATCACCCACTACATTGGCCTTACCCGGATGGTACATCACATTCATATCATAGTCTTTGAGGAACTCAAGCCATCTCCTCTGACGAAGATTCAACACTTTCTGGGTGAACATATACTGGAGGCTCTTATGATCTGTGAACACATCAACATGAACACCATACAAATAGTGTCTCCAGATCTTTAGGGCAAACACAATAGCTGCAAACTCAAGGTCATGAGTTGGGTAGTTCTTCTCATGGACCTTAATCTATCTGGAAGCATAAGCTGTCTTACCCTGCTGCATCAAAACACAACCCAGTCCGACCCTAGATGCATCGCATTAAACCACATAGCCGTCTGAACCATCCGGTATAGTCAAAATGGGAGCTGTAGTCAACCTGGTCTTCAGATCCAGGAAACTCTTCTCACACTCATATGACCACTGGAACTTGGCCTTCTTCTGAGTCAACTTAGTCAATGGGGCAGCTATGGATGAAACTCCTTCCACAAACCTCCTCTAGTAATCAGCCAAACCCAAGAAACTTCTGATGTCTATCGGAGAGGGGGGTCTGGGCCATTTCTTTACTTCATCAACCTTCAGAGAGTTAACTCAGATGCCTTCACTAGACACCATATGTACAAGAAAAGAAACTGATTTCAACCAGAACACACACTTACTAAACTTGGCAATAACTGGCGGTCTTTGAGAGTCTACAGAACGACCCTCAGATAATTCGCACGCTCCTCCGCATTTCGAGAATAAATAAGGATATCATCAATGAACAAATGACAAAAAAGTGAAAATACTATTTGAACACCATGTTCATTAAATCCATGAAAGCTGCAGGAGAATTTGTTATTCCAAAAGACATAACTATAAATTCATAGTGACCATACCGAGTCCTAAAGGCTATCTTTGGAATGTCACTATCTCTGACTCTGAGTTGATGATAGCCGGATATGAGGTCTATTTTCGAAAAGGAACTAGCACCCTGAAGTTGATCGAACAAGACATCAATCCTTGGGATGGGATATTTAATCTTGATTGTGACTTTGTTCAACTGACGGTAGTTAATACACATCCTGCGAAAACTGTCTTTCTTACGCACAAACAATACTGGAAAACCCCGTAGAGAGATGTTGGGTTTGATGAAGCCCTTATCTAAAAGGTCTTTCAACTGCTCTTTCAATTCCTTAATCTCAGCTGAAGCCATTATGTAAGAAGGAATCGAAATATGCTGGGTATCTTGAAGGATATCTATTTCGAAGTCGATTTCTCTTTTAGGAGAAACTCCAAGAAGATCTTCTGGGAACACTTTTGGGAAGAGTTAGGGTCTCATAGTGTGAATCCTTAACCCAAACAAGATGATAGACATATCCTTTGGAAATCATCTTTCTGGCCTTAAGGTAGGAGATGAATCGACCTACAGGCACTGAGGTACTACCTTTCCATTCTAAGACTGGCACGTTTGGAAACTGAAATCGAACTATCTTATTTTTGCAATCAACTAAGGCATAATAAGAATGTTACCAATCCATGCCTAGAATAATATCGAAATCAGTCATTTCTAACTCCACTAGATCGGCTGGGGTGACTTTCTGGGAAACTGTGATAGGGCAATTTTTGTATACCCATCTAGCTATAATTGGGCCACCAATTAGAGTAGAGACTGAGAAGGGTTCTGGGAGGATTTCTGGACTGACACCAAAATTCACTACTATATAAGGACTTACAAAAGAAAGTGTAGTCCCTGGGTCTAACAAAGCATAAATATCTAAATGGAAGACTTGTAACGTACCCATGACCATATCGAGAGAATCCTCTTGGTCCTGTCATGTCTGAAGGGAATACAACCTATTTTGGCGCTGACCATAACCTATACCATATGAGGTACCCTTCTGAATGGGGAGACCTGCTAGAGCTGCAGCAGAGCTGGCCTGATTCTGTGGGCGAACATCCTTGCCCTTTTAAGAAGCTGCTGGAAAATCTCTCATCATATGGCCTGGCTTACCACACCCAAAGCAATTTCCACTACCTTCCATGCACTCACCCTGGTGGTTCCTACCACACTTCTTACACACTAGATGGGTACACCCGCTAGTAACTGTACCTTGGGACTTAGAGCCAGATGATCTATCCTGTTAATCCTTCTTGAATATATGTACTGGGGCACTGGCAGAAGATGGAGCTAGAGCTAAAGTTTTTTGACGGAACTGAGAGCAGTTACCACCCTCTGACCTCTGCTGAGAGTAGCTAAAGTCACCTATCCTAGCCCTCTTACTATCTCCTCCCTTTTCCTTGATTTTCTCCTCCTCAATCTATTGAGCATAAGCAACCAACCTGAAGATGTCCATTTCCTTAATATGCATGGCCATCTTGCATTCCTTAACCACATCATCAGACACACCAGATACGAGCTCTGGGGTCAGCTACTATTGCTGGAGCATAGTTGGATAGCTGTGTGAACTTGAGAGCATACTTCTTCACACTCATATCATTCTGTTTCAAGGTTATAAATTCCTAGACCTTGGCCTCTCTGAGCTAAAGTGGGAAGAACCTGTCCAAAAATACAGTCTTGAACCAGTCCCAATCCACTGAACCTGCATTTTCACAATGGGACTCCTTCCAATGCTGATACCAAGTATAAGCCACTCCCTTCAACTGATAGGCAGCTAAATCTGCACCTTCGAATGGAGTGACACCCATAATATATGTGACCTTCTAGATGTCGTAAAGAAACACTGGTGGATCCTCTTCTAATATAGACCCATGAAATTCTGGAGGGTTCATCCGAGAGAAATCCCAGATCCTTGATGTAGCAGTGTTAGTCTGAGGCAGAGCTGGTGCCGCAGCCTAATGATTGACCTGGGTGGTGATGGCCTGAGCAAGCACTTGGAAAGCAGCCTTAAATTCAGCATGTGTGACTTGCTCATTCTATAGGTCTATTGGAGCTGCTGGCTGATTCCTGGAATAGCTCTTCTGTGAGGCATTTTCTGAAATGCAAAGAGCACGAGTTAGAAAGAGATTAAATAGAGTTCATACTCTATAGAATGAGCTAGAAAATAAAGAAGGAAAGTTGTTCCTAATGAAATCTCATAGATTCTCCCCTATAAGTGTGGTACACTTCACACCCATGAAGAAGACTCTACTTGACGCGGCTTTCAGACACCCTAGGACACTAAAACTTTATGCTCAATACCAAGTTTGTCACGCCTAGAGGCTACCCCCTAGATGTAACACGGTGCTTAGTGTCACAAGTGACCCCAAGCTAACCCATGGTCTGGCATATCTAAATAATTTTTGATAAAAACATATACTTTGCGAAAGCTGAAAATAGTTTAATATCTGAAGTGGGAAAGAGCCCAAAACATCTGAATATATAAAATATATATAGAGTATAGTGATGACTGAAAACAACATTAACAACTCAATAGCTGAATCTAGTCTATGTCTGAAAGCCTCTAACTGATGTGAGTTACTGGGATATGCCTCAGCTAACTCTAAAAATCTAGAAAAAAATTGAAATAAGAAGACTAAAAGATAAAGCATGTCTATCATCCTCAAACTATGAGGACTCACCACTGAAGCTACTGAGTAGGACTGGAAGTCGATCTAAATATGATCTGGATGTTGAGCGCCTGAACTTATATTATAAAATGATGTAGCTTAAAAATATGCGTCAGTACTTTGAATGTATTGAGCATGCGGGATATGGGCTAAGCTGAACAACATAATACCTGAAAATGGAAATATATATATACTAAAGCATACACTTAAAGCTAAGATGGGTACAATAATCAAGTACTATCATGAATATAATATACGGAACTAAATACTAAAACAGATACTGAGTACATGGTCAATGCAATGTGAGTCTGACTATGGGAGATACTATTTACCGACACACCCTAAACTGAGCTAACTATGGGGCCAACCTATAATCCTGGATGGAGGGGTGTTCATACCTTTCCAAGGGTACAAACGATTTTGACATGGATCCACTAACTGATGTCCCCAAGGGACAGAGGTGTGCAGCCTAACCTGACAGCTGACTCCTCTTTACACCTACGGTGGTGCCGTAGTTCTGGGATTGGGGGACTACTACTAAAGGTCTTAGCCTGATCTGACAGTTAAGCCTTCATCAAGTTATCCGCTCAGTACTAAGTCTACTTTCAATGGAAAGTAAGCAATGAAATTCAAGCTGAAATACTAGATAACTCAAATACCGACAATTATCTAAGAATGCACATATATGTATATATATACTGAAACTGATGGCATTCTAATACTGAAACATGATTATCTAAATTGTCTGCCTAGCAAGCATAATTTTATGAATACTGAAATTTAGACATGCTAGGATTTTTGAGTCCTGAACATGTGACAATACTAACTCTCCAAGAAACATGAAATAGATATCAATATAAGCAGTAGAATCTAAATTACAATAAATCCCTAAGATTTAGGAACCCTAGGTCTGAAAAAATTCTTGGAGAACTGAAGAACTGGCTGAAATTAGGGACTCAATGGGTGAAAGGAATTCATTGATGAAATTCCACATACCTGGAGAAGAAACTATGGAGAAATCCTTTGGACTTAGGACTGAACATGAAGAAGACCTCTGCTTGTTCTTGAGAAAATTTTTTTGCCTTTTTTCTCCCTTTTTCTTTCTAAGTCTGATGATTTTAGGAGAATTGGTGATTTAAGTAGTTTTTGGCTAATTAATTAGGCTTAGAATAACACTTGTATTGAGGGTCCTCTAAGGTTCTGGTTCCACGAGTCCACAAGACGGACCATGGTCTTGAATAATGGTTCATCGTGTAACTCGTGGTTGCTGAGCCCTGGACTGAGTATCCTCTGATGAGGGAAACCATGAGTGACAACATGGATCGTGGTTCTAAACTATGATCTTATGATCCCATCCATGATACTGAGTATGGGAATTGGTACTTCTATGATCTTTGGATCCACGAATCAAATGATGGTATGTGGTCCTGGACAACGGTCCGTGATCTTAACCGTGGTTCCTGGAAACTTGAATTTTTCTGAGATTTTCCTGCTGAGTACAGTCCAGTAGCTGGTTTAGATATTGGGGTGTTACAATATATCCCCCTTGGGATCATTCATCCTCGAATAAAGACTAAACAAGATGAGTTTGAGGGAAGGAGATGCCATCCCTACCAACTGAGTTACTAGAAACTGATATCTAACTGAACTGAGTTCCATAAACATGCAAATATGTTGAAATGCAAGGATAACTGATGGAACAAGGAACTGAGATGAATTGCACAAGATTAAACTGAGAAACTTAAGAGGAACTATTACCTCAAGCTAAAACTAAATCGGAAGGAAAAAGGTGAGGATACTTGGCCATTATGGCTGCTTCTGCTTCCCAAGTAGCTCCCTCTACAGACTGATTCCTCCACTAAACCTTTACTGAAGTGACTTCCTTATTTCTTAACCTACGAATCTATAGTCAAGAATATCAACTGGGACCTCCTCATAGATGAGGGTATCCCTTATAGCCATACTCTATAAAGTCATTAGCGATACTGGATCACCCATACACTTCTTCAACAAGGAAATGTGAAAGACTAGATGAACTGCTATGAGTTCTACTGGCAACTCTAATTCATAGGCCACTTTACCAACCCTTCCTTGATGAGCTGAACTTTGCATAGGACTTCTAACGACTCTGAGTTGTCTTTAACCTTTCCTTGATGAGCTGAACTTTCTCCATAGCCTCATGAACCGATTTTGTCCCAATCAAGGTTGCTTCACCTACTTTGAACCAACGAACCGGTGACCTGCATCTACGCCCATACAGTGCTTCGTAAGGGGCCATCTGAATACTGGAGTGGAAACTGTTATTATAGGCAAACACTATGAGGTAGGTGGTCATCCCAACTACCATTGAAATCGATCATGCAAGCTCTCAACATGTCCTCTAAGGTCTGAATGGTATGCTCTGACCATCCATCTGTGGATGAAATGTTGTGCTGAGATTTACCTGATTACCAAGACATTTCTGAAAGGACTTTAAAAAATAAGACGTAAACTGAGGACCTCTATCTGAGATGATAGACAAGGGAACCCCATGCAACCTGACTATCTTTATAATTTAGAGTTTGTCATAATCCTCTGTGGAATCTGTAGTCTTAATAGCCAAGAAGTGAGTTGACTTTGTAACTCTATCCACTATCACCCAAATAGAGTTGTGTTGTCTGCGAGTACAAGGTAAACCCGTAATGAAATCCATGTTGATCACCTCTCACTTCCAAGTAGGAATGCTAATATCCTTAGTCACACCTCCTAGTTTCTGATGTTCTACCTTCACTTGCTGGTAGTTGGGACAGTTAGCCACAAAACCTGCAATGTCCCTCTTAATGTCGTTCCATCAATAGATTTTCCGTAGATCATGGTACATCTTAGTGGCACCAGGATGAATAGAATATCTAGAATTATAGGCTTCAATAAATATCTGCTTCCTCAATTCACCCACATTCGGTACACATAACCGACCCTGGTAGCAAAGCACAACATCTCCCCGTTGGGAGAAAACCTCTACTCTATGCTGATGAACTGCACCTTTCAACTGAAGCAAAATGGGATCACTGTCCTGTTTCTCTTTAACCTCCTCTACCAATGAAGATTTTGACCCATTCTGGACTATCACACCACCATCTATCATGTCCATGAGGAAAACTCCTAAGCGAGCAAGCCGGTGAACATCCCTGGCTAATTCTTTCCTCTCTTCCTCAACATGTGACACACTACCCATGGACAGTCTGCTGAGGGCATCATATACTACATTGGCCTTACTCGGATAGTACATCACATTCATATCATAGTCTTTGAGGAACTCAAGCCATCTCCTCTTTCAAAGATTCAACTCTTTCGGGGTGAACACATACTGGAGGCTCTTATGATCTGTGAACACATCAACATGAACACCATACATGTAGTGTCTCCAGATCTTTAGGGCAAACATAACAGCTACAAGTTCAAAGTCATGAGTCGGGTAGTTCTTCTCATGGACCTTAAGCTGTCTGGAATCATAAGCTATGACCTTACCCTGCAGCATCAAAACACAACCCAGGCCAACCCTAGATGCATCATAAACCACGTAGCCGTCTGAACCATCTGGTAGAGTTAAAATGGGAGCTATAGTCAACCTGGTCTTCAATTTCAGGAAACTCTTCTCACACTCATCTGACCACTGGAACTTGACCTTCTTCTGAGTCAATTTGGTCAATGGGGCAGCTATGGATGAAAATCCTTCCACAAACCTTCTGTAGTAACCGACCAAACCCAAGAAACTTTAGATGTCGGTCGGAGAGGTGGGTCTGGGCCAATTCTTTACTGCCTCAAGCTTCTGAGAATCAACTCAGATGCCTTCACTAGACACCATATGACCAAGAAAAGCAACTTATTTCAACCAGAACTCACACTTACTAAACTTGGCGAATAACTGGCGGTTTTGAGAGTCTACAGAATGACCCTCAGATGATTCGCATGCTCCTCCTCATTTCGAGAATAAACAAGGATATCATTAATGAACACAATGATGAACAAGTCCAAATACTATTTGAACACCCTGTTTGTTAAATTCATGAAAGCTGCAGGAGCATTTATTAGTCCAAAAGACATAACTATAAATTCATAGTGACCATACCGAGTCCTAAAGGCTGTCTTCGGGATGTCACTGTCTCTGACTCTGAACTGATGATAGCCAGATCTGAGGTCTATCTTGGAAAAGAAACTAACACCTTGAAGCTGGTCGAACAAGTCATCAATCCTTGGGATGGGATATTTATTCTTGATTGTGACTTTGTTCAAATGATGGTAGTCAATGCACATCTTGAGAGAACCGTCTTTCTTACATACGAACATTACTGGAGCACCCCATGGAGAGATTTTGGGTCTATGAAGCCCTTATCTAAAAGGTCTTTCAACTTCTCTTTCAATTCCTTAAGCTCAGCTGGAGCCATTCAGTAAAGAGGAATCAAAATAGGCTGGGTATCTAGAAGGAGATCTATTCCGAAGTCTATTTCCCTTTTGGGAGGAACTCCAAGAAGATCTTCTGGGAATAGTTCTAGGAATTCATTCACCACTGGAACTGACTCAAGAATTAGGATCTCAGAGTCTGAATCCTTAACAGGAACAAAATGATAGAAATACCCTTTGGAAATCATCTTTCTGGCCTTAAGGTAGGAGATGAATCAACCTACAGGCACTGATGTACTACCCTTTCATTCTAAGACTGGCTCGTTTGGAAACTGAAATCGAACGATCCTAGTTTTGCAATCAACTGAGGCATAATAGGAATGTAACCAATCCATGCCTAGAATAACATCAAAATCAATCATTTCTAACTCTACCAGATCGGCTGGGGTGACTTTCTGGGAAACTGTGATAAGGCAATTTTTGTATACCCATCTAGTTATAACTGGGTCACTAATTAGAGTAGAGACTGAGAAGGATTTTTGGAGGATTTATGGATTGACACCTAAATTCACTGCTATATAAGGAGTTACAAAATAAAGTGTAGCCCATAGGTCTAACAAAGCATAAATATTTAAATGGAAGACATGTCACGTACCTGTGACTAAATTGGGAGAATCCTCCTAGTAATGTCATGTCTGAAGGGCATACAACCTATTCTGGCGCTAAAAACCACCTGTACCATACAAGTCATCCTGCTGAGTGGGGTGACCTGCTGGAGCTGCTGTAGAGCTGGCCTAATTCTGTGGGCAAACATCCTTGCCTTTTTGAAAAGTTGTTGGCCAATCTCTCATCATGTGGCCTGGCTTACCACACCCAAAGAAATTTTCACTACCTGCCATGCACTCACCCTGGTGGTTCCTATCACACTTCTTACACACTGGATGGGTGCGCCCGCTAGTAATTATACCTTGGCACTTAGATCCAAACGCTCTATCCTGTCGATCCTTCTTGAATTTAGGTACTTGGGCACTGGCAGAAGATGGAGCTGGAGCTGAAGTTTTCTGATGGAACTGAGAGTGGTTACCACCCTCTAACCTCTGCTGATAGTAGCTAAAGTCACATATCCTAGCCCTCTTAATATATAATCCACTTTCCTTGATTTTCTCCTCCTCAATCTGTTGAGCATAAGTAACCAACCTGGAGATGTCCATTTCCTTAATAAGCATGGCCGTCTTGTATTCCTTAACCAAATCATCGGACACACCACATACGAAGTTGCTCATACTAGCTCTGGAGTCAGCTACTATCGCTGGAGCATACTTGGATAACTATGTGAACTTGAGAGCAGACTCCTTCACACTCATATCATTTTGTTTCAAGTTTATAAATTCCTGGACCTTGGCCTCTCTGAGCTCTAATGGGAAGAACCTGTCCAAAAATACAGTCTTGAACTGGTCCCAATCCACTGGACCTGCATTTTCACAACATGACTCCTTCCATTGCTAATACAAAGTATAAGCCACTCCCTTCAACTGATAGGCAGCTAAATCTGTACTTCTGACCAGAGTGACACCCATAATATTTGTGACCTTCTGGATGTCATCAAGAAACTCTTGTGGATTCTTTTCTGATTTAGACCCATGAAATTTTGGAGGGTTCATCCGAGTGAAATCCCAGATCCTTGTTGTAGCAGTGTTAGTCTGAGGCAGAGCTGGTGTCATAGCCTGTTGATTGACCTGGGCGTTCATCGCCTGAGCAAGCATTTGGAAAGCAGCCCTGAATTCAACATGCGTGACTTGCTCATTCAATGGGTCTGCTGGAGCTGCTGCCTGATTCCTGACATTAGCTCTTCTAGGAGGCATTTTATGAAATGCGAAGAACATGATTTAGAAGGAGATTAAATAGAGTTCATACTTTATAGCACAAGCTGGAAAAGAAAGAAGGAAAGTTATTCCTAATGAAATCTCATAGCTTATCCCCCATAAGTGTGGTGTGCTTCACCCCCATAAAGAAGACTCTACTTGACGCGGCTTTTAGACACCCTAGGACACTTAAACCTTATGATATGATACCAAGTTTATCATGCCCCAAGACTACCCCCTAGACATAACACGGTGCTTAGTGTCACAAGTGATCCCAAGCTAACTCATGGTCTGGAATATCTAAATAATTTATGATAAAAACATATACTTTGCGGAAGCTGAAATCAGTTTAATATCTGAAGTGGGAAAGAGCCCAAAACATCCGAATATATAAAATATATATAGAGTATAGTGATGACTGAAAATAACATTAACAACTCAATAGCTGAATCTAGTCTATGTCTGAAAGCCTCTAACTGATGTGAGTTTCTGGGATATGCTCCCAACTATCTCTTAAAATCTGAAAATAATTGAAATAAGAAGACTGAAAGATAAAGCATGCCAATCATCACAACATGGTTAAGCTTTTGGGCACAGAGTCTGGATAGAAATTGTTAGATTTAATTAGTGGAACTAATTTTTTTTGAATAAATATGTTTAATATAGTGTAAAACTTGAGGTGGACGTGGGTAGGTTAAGGCCATGTGATATCCGAGGCTTAAAGATTACTTGTGATATGATAGTGGGAGTCGAATCTAAATGCGAGATTTTAGTTAGGATTATGAACGGTCGACTTCTAATTGAACTCTTGATTTTGTATAATTCTTAAGCAACTAATGTAAATGTTATGAAATAAATGTTATCTTAAGAATAAAATTTGGTTAATTTAGAAAATGGTCGGGAACAAAGAGAAGGGTAGTAGGACTGCTAGGTCTGTGTAATGGGGTTGAGATGGTTGATGATGAGCTAACTATGGTTAAGTAATGTCAATCAGGGTAAGTCTACACCCCATGACAAAATTCAAGGTCCTTGTGTGTATAGTATAGCATGTTAAATTGGAGTTGAGACATATTTTAGTGCATTTATGTGGTTAAGTTATATAACTTGTGGTTGGTCTTCATACATGTTTGAATTGTTGATTGTTTTCATGTTGTGCTTGATGAATAAGCTGTGTATAGATGAACTGATTAGTGAACTTGAAATGATGTAAGTGTACTGTTTTATATCTTGAAAGATAGGACTAGGAACCACATGTTCATTTGATAATTGGAGCGGATACCATGAGCTGGTACAGATTAATACTGTTACTTATTTTTGAATTGGGTACCATGAGATAGTATAGATTGATATTATTACTTATTTTGGGATCGGGTACCATGAGCAAGTATGGTACATGGACGCCTAGGGTCCTCTGCAAGTCATGGCTTTGGAAAAAAATAAATCCCCTAGTATGTGTGTACACCTTTACTTACTTGTTGTGGTTACTATAAGTTGGAAAGATATCTGAGATGGTTGAGATACAAAGTTTATGGGTATGAGTGATTGAGTGGATATGAAGTCCACATTGGATTGTTGGTTTCTTCTGATTTGAGTATTTCATGTGATTGGATGTATAATTGTCTTTGATTATTTATGTTATATAAAAAAATGTTAGGTTCTTGGTGGTTAAATTGGTTATGATTGTAAATAATTATGGTGCACGACCCCAATTATGATAAGTCGTGCAGGGACCTACTCATTTCTAACTCAATAGGAGAACTTCTTATTTACCCAACCTAATTAAGCGAAAGTCTTTTAAAATAATTTCAAATGATAATAATAATAATAATAATAATAACTGAAATTTTTATGCATAACTATCAAAACTTAAAATACACACTTGTTCTTCCAAAGCTGAAAATACAATCATTATCCCAAAATCTGGTCTAGACCTTTACAAGATCTACTAAGAAGGACATGACAATTAAAAGACACAACTTCTATTTCCGAGGAGTAGAAGACTCGGAAGTTGATGGAGAGACACTTCGAGCCATGGAATGAAACTTCAGTCAACTTGTCACACATCTACACCAAAAGGTGTAGAAAGAGTAGCATCAGTTAAACCACACGTATTGGTAGGTGTCATCGGTAGACTAAGATTATATCATATAAATCATGCATAGAAATCAACATGTAATAGATAATATCCCACTTGATTACTCAGCAGGGATACTCCCACTAAAACTTGGACCAACCACACTTTAGCTTTACTATAACCTATAGGATCAATACTCCTATGTTCCAATTAACCTAACTGTTATATCTACCCTTTTTGCATAGTCACAAGATAACCCCCATTACACATATTCTACTTCGAACCAAACCTAGCATTAGTTACCCATTCATATTCAATTTGTTATCGTTATTACCAGTTCTTACCCACTCCTCAAGTTCACCCAGAAAATATTCACTGTTTAACAATTAAGATCTCATTTAGACTAACCCATAGACATCAAATATGACAACCAAGTACATAGTAGGCACAAACATTCAGCAGATGAATCATCTCAATCAAGTCAATAACACTAATATCAAGACCACATAAGTCACCGAATACCTCCACAAGAATGTAAAAAAACTCACTTCTGATAGTCACAACACATGGAATCTATGTCCATCTATCTCTTATCAATGCGACTATTTCCTCTAGTCTCATCTTAATCAACAATACCATCTAACCATGACTGACCATGAAATAATGCAATAATAAAAGAAAGAGTTTATACACATGCTAATGGGTCTTATTTCTACCTAACTAGCCATGACCTGCAGGAGAAACACCAGGGTCTATGTACCCGCTGAGACTATTTATCATCGGTGAAATATCAATCTGTACCGATGTGGTACCCTATCCCATAATAAGTAACAATATCAACTTGTATCAGTGTGGTCCTCGATCCCATAATAAGTGACAATATAAACTTATACTGACATGGTACTCAATCCTATAATGAATGAGAATGTCAATGCACCTATGATTCTCAGACCTATCTCTCATGATATACATGGTGTACTAAATCACACTTACACTTATTCACAGTTCATGTATCAAATTATGTATACCTAGATTATTCATTCAAATACAATATGAAAACACTTATATTTCAAATATGTCTGAAAGCCAATAAAACTTAAGTAATTCAACCACATATATGTACTAAAAATAAGTCTCAACTCCAATTAAAATTGTAACCTACCTAGGCCTCATCCTCGTCATGGGGTGTCAACTTACCCTAATAGTTATTAAGTGATTTATAATTAGTTATCATCAGGCACTAAACAACCACTCGACTCCATTACCCAGACCTAACAATCCTATGAAGCCTTCTCTTAATTATAGATCAATATCTATTGTTAACATGATCTTCTTATTTTTAAGATAACTTACATTCAACACCACTTTATATCCCAATACAAGGTTTACAATAACTAGTTCATTCAACAGCATATTACCTCAAGTCAAGTCATCACTATAGTACAAATATCATCACTAATTCACATTAGTTAGTAGACACTACAAAACCATCAAGAATTCCTATCAGGAGTCGATCATTCGCAATTTAGATTAAACTCATACTTTCAAATTCGGCTCTTACTATCATGACACTTGCGATATCTAAGCCTCGAAAATCACATATTCCTAACCCATTCACATTCATATTCAATTTTACACAGAATAAGCATATTCACCTATAATTTCAGTCCCATTAGTGTAATCTAACAATTTCCATCCAGACTCCATTCTTAAGGCCTAAACATACTATCTCCATTAATCTTTACATAGGAATTATGTTCACGTAATCAAAATCTCACTACAATTTAAACCATAACCTACCTTGCTGCCAAGTCACTGCCTAGATGCATGTAGCTTGCTTATTGTTCTTGTTTTAGGAATTTAGAGGGAGAATCACCATGAGGAGAGGGAGGGGTTGAGCTCTTTCTGAGAGATTTTCATCTCTTTTCTTGATTTTCTAGGGTTAGAATAGTTCTGGGGGAGTATTTAGCAGAAAACCTCCCTTTTGGAAGATAACTTAGAGGCTAAAACCTCAAAAATAGGATTCTACCTCATGACCTTCATCGTGACAAGACCTTCCTCGCTACAAAGAATCATCGCGATGAGGCCTTGGCTCGCTATGATGAGTCGCGCTGGCAGTTTGTGTTTTAGCTAGTTTTAAGTCCATGCTTCAATTAAACACCACTAAAATCAATTCTACAAAATGTCATAACACAAAGTTTATTAACTCATTTAATTTTATTGAATTTTTTTAATAACGACGGGATGGGTCATTACAGGTGTTCCTGATCATTGATTGGCTAAGTCTGAATGTGCATTTAATAGTTTATTTGTAACGTACTCTAGGTGAACTTGGGAAGTGGGAAAGATCTTGTAATAATAAAGAACAGATTGGGTATAAACTATCAAATTAGTGTGTTGTGTAATCGGTGGAGATAACATGTGGTTATGATGCTAAGGGTCATCGACAACTATTAAGGTTAATTAGAACCTAAGGGGAACTAGTTCTATGAGACATAGTGGAGTCAATATATGGTGTGACTTAGTTGGAACTTCAATTTAAGTAATGATATTAAGAATTATCTGTTGTATGTTGATGTCTATACATGATTTATGTGATCAATCTTGATCGGTATATGATATCTATCAGTACGTGTGATGCACTGATACTACTATTGCTACACCTTTTGGTGTAGATGTGTGACAGATTAACTAAAGTCTTATTGTGTGGCTTGAAGAGTCTCTACCATCAGCTTTCGGATCTTTTACTCCTCATAACGGAAGTTGTATATTTGTTTGTCAAGTCCTTCTCTAGTAGCTCTTGTACAGGCCTAGACCAGGTTTTGAGAAAAAGGTTATATTTTCAGTTTTTGAAATAGTAGTTTCTAGTTCAAGTTTTGCTAAGTTATGATTATCAATTTTACTTATCATTATCATTTGATTTGTTTTAAAAGACTTTCGCTAATCTTGTTGGGTAATTAAGGGGCTCTCCTATCGAGTTAGAATCAAATAGGTGCCCACACAACTTATCATGATTTGGGGCCGTGACAATATGGGACTCCTAAATTTTTGGTTAAACTGAAAATTCTAAACACTTCTCAAACAGAGGTTTTCAATTCAGCATTCATTTGCAAAATTGTTCTTAATAAAAGTGAGTATCTTTATTTTTCCTTTTTGCTTAATTAGTTACTCTCCTTCATGTTTCTGTTGTTTATCTGATCCTTATGTGTAAATAATTTGAAAGTAAGGCAAAAGATTTATTTAAGTAATGTCTTATTGGATTTTCATTTTTTAAATAAATTTTTTTGGAGTTCTTAAATTAACCAAATAAGAAAAAAATATTATAACCAAAACTTAATTAAGTTCAAAGTTCTACATGTTTGGAGAATAATTAAATTACTACCAAATGATTTATACAATCTCCAAGATCCCTATTTTTGAGCCTTAGACTGTATTTTGTTAGCCGAATTGCCAGACCATCTTTTGCATGTAATCCCTATTTTGGCCCCAGTCCCTCCTTGGACACTAGGCTATAACTTAGGCAAAATGCCTAAGTTGAGGGTGACTAATATTGGGGAAAATGAAGCGAAAAGTAGGTATGAAAAGGATGGAAATAGTCGAAGAAAAAAAAGTGTGGTATGTATGAAAACAAGAAAGAAAAAAAGAAGAAAAATCCAAAAAACAGCAATACAAAAAAAGAGTAGTTTAGGAATAAATTACACCCAAGCCACGTTGAAATAAAGAGGGGAAGGCAAGAGAAGGACTGTGAAAAGAAAAAAAATAGTGTAGTGTTCAAGGAGAGTTGAATCACTTATACATATCTACCATACCCGTCTCCAAGCCTACATTACTAGTCAAACAAAGTCCTATAGTGCTCATAACCCAACCGTCTCATGACAAAATCATATAAAATAAATACAATTCTATAGTATGTGTGCGTGCAACATTTGAACTTCTTTGCGAATGTGAGCATACTTTCTTACATCGTCTCGATGTCAAGTGAATATATGTGTGTAGGATGTTATCTGATTGGTGAGGGCACTAGGGTGATTTGTCTAATTGCTAGTTGTAAAGGTTGTGTATCACTGGTGTATGTATAGTCATCTATAAATAATATAATGTCAGTCTTTGATTCTTCAATTTCACCTTTAGATGTTTTGACTATGCACACCTATTTATTTTTTTAAATGAGGGGTGAATTTTTGAAATGTGTGTTGCTAAGTGCTCATATAACTGTTGTAGCCTTCCTAGTTTTCTAATGCCTAAGTATCGTTTTAGTAGAGTCTTCTTTTAATTATTTGAGGACAAGAAAAGTTTCTAAGTTGAGGGTATTAATGTGCAAAAATTTCACGGCACAATCGACACTTTTTAACTAAGAATTTTGTAGTTCTTAAGAATGTTTGTGTTATATGATGGTATTTTTGGTTTATGTGCAGGAAAATGAGGCACATGCATGAAAGTTGGAGTTTTTGATCTAAAAATGACAAGTATGACCCGTGAAAGAGAAATAATGGACAGTGGAACCAGTTCACGAACCGTCCTATCCGTCGTGGACAAGAATCTGCAAGGTTACAAGTTGGTCTCAAATTTATGGCTCATTTGATAACCCATGAAATCAATGACAAACCATCTTGTCAGTCGTAGAAGAGGTTCTGCAGAGGTACAATTTGACCTTCATTCTATGGGCCTTTTGACAAGTTGGGAAACCATTTCATGGACCCGTCCTTCCTCTCGTCGACCAAGGTTTCGAGAAGAAGTATTTAAGGTCTCAAACCATGGTCCAAGTTGACAAACTATCAAAGTGGTTCAGGGACCATAGATAGAGCCGTGAAAACCTACAGTTCCATAAATAGGTAATCCAAACAATGGTTGATCTCCCAACTTCCACAAACCATAAATCTGAATAACGGTCCATGAAGTGTTGACGCAGTCAAGTTTTTCTTGTTTGTTTAATAAATTTTCATGTCTATAAATACTTTTTCTAGGTTTTCTCTATTCGGTTACACATTGTTACATATGTTTTTAGCAAAAACAATATGTCCTTAAGAGATATTATTATTCTTTGTTCCTCGAGATTTCGCTACATACTTGGAAGTTATTTTGCTGATACAATTTGCGATTCCTTTAATCTTCTCTTGTAAGTTTACTATCATGAATTCTTCTACATATTTTGATATCAGTCATATTAGCATGAGTAGATAAATACCATAGCTAGATTTGTGGGAACAATGATGGAATAATTGGAAGTAGGTCTAACAAAGTAGAAATTTTGAATGGTGATTGCACATGTACTTTTAATTCCTTCGTATTGAATGCTTTTTAGTGGTTGCAAATATTAAAAATCACCATAAATCTATACTTTCTTAATTAAAGAAGTAGATGTTAGAAAAATATTAATTAACGATGGAGATATGAGGCTTCCAACTCTCATCTAATGACTTGAGCTATTACAAGGATAGTCAATCCGAAACTAATGATGAGGTTTAATTAGTAAGCACTCAAAGGCCAAAAGAATTTAGAGTGATATTCGTCTATTAGGGTTAAAAGACTTTAGATGAAACTAAGAGTCATCATTATTGCATGTATAACACTGGAATAATTCATTACCACACTAGGCCTGCTGAAGTCATGAAATCATAGAAAACACAGTCCATTAGTTCATGGATCATAATTGATATGATATTGCCCAGCGACATTCATGCTAGACCTATACTTCAAGGTTTAAACAAGATGAGCCAAGCCACACCCACCCTTGGAGCATAAAAGGGAGCTTGGAGGAGCCTCTTTATACCCCAATTAAAGCAAGCCAAAGATCTCCAAGCCTTACAAGCTATATTCATGAAGAAAGAGGCTTTGGAGATCATTGAAGAACATAGATCAATGATCTACAACTTGTGGATGATCGCGTGGAGCAAAGAATAGGTTGACAGAGTTTCTGCCACAAGGTGCGACCAGGGGTGTGTTGGGTGATGTGTCACGATTCTACGGCACATTTGATGCCTTTAACTAAGAATACTCGCGAGTTTTCAAGCAACCTTTGTGGTTTTTGATGTTTTATGTTATATTTGCAGGAAATGGAGATAAAGATAGAAAAGGAAGGAAATATGATCAAAGAGCTCCACTGGATTGAAGTGGTGGCTGGCATGACTGGCCACCACACACTTGGTGGGCCGTCAACCAAGTCACCAAGTCTGGAAGCAACACTGGATAAGAGTGGTGGCTGGCATGACTGGAAACCACACACTTGGTGGGCCATCAGCCAAACCACCAAGTCTGGAAGCAACACTGGATAAGAGTGGTGGCTGGTATGACTGGCCACCACACACTTGGTGGGCCGTCATCCAAGCAACCAAGTTTGGCAGCAACATTGGATAGGAGTAGTGGCTGGCATGACTGGCCACCACACACTTGGTGGGCCGTCACCCAGGCCACCAAGATGAAGCAAAGGCAGCATACCCACTGGATAGTGGCGACGACCACCCTGACGGCCAGTCACTCATGTGACGGTCTGTCAAATGGGCCACCAAATACAAAGCGGGATTCCAAAAATTCTATTTTTGGACTTTATTTCCTGGACTGCTATAAATACCCAGTGTTAGGGTTATTTTATTATTCATTAACCAATATTTTGAGAAACGTTTTGGATGAGTTTTGGGAGGAGAAAACACGCTACATACGTATTCTTCTTCTCATTCCATTGTTCCTGGGAATCGTTTGGCTTATTTTTCTTGGAGAAATTGCAGTGATTTTCATATTGTTTGTAAGAATCTTTACTTTATTATGAATATCGTTTTCTTCTCTTCATCTCAAAGCATGAGTGGCTAAACTTCCCACAACTAGGGTTGTGGGATCCATGGAATAGTAATAACTTAGGGTTCTTGTGATATCGGGTTTGGTTTTTGTGCATGTTACATTGTTAATATTGCGTTCTTACTATTTTCTAATGGTTGCAAACATTAGAACATACCTATGTTTGATTTGCTTGAGCAAAGGAATTAAAACTGGGAAAATTTGATTAACAACGAGGATTCGGGACTACTAACTCCCGTCTAATGGTTGACGCTCTAGCGAGGTTAACCTACTTGGGGTATAAATTGAGTTTTGTATTGTATCTTTTCAAGTTCGAGAGAATTAGAAAGAAAAGCGTCTATTTGGTTGAGAAACATTTAGATGTAGGAATGAATTCAATTACTTCGTGATTATGCATATGAAAAGAACCCGATTGAACTCTAACATGAGGTTGTTTACGAAACCATGGTGAACACATCCCTAGTTCATCTCTAATATTGATTTTTACTCATAAAAGTTCATTGTTTACTATTTGAAATATTAAAGTAGCAATTAAAGATTGATCACTAGAAACCCCCCCCATTACCGGAAACTATTGATTATTAGTCATCTAAATTACTAACGACTTAATTTGCACCTTATTCCCTATGGGATCGATCCTAACCTTTGTTGGGTTCTATATTTGACAACGACCACTTACGCTTCTTAATTGAGGTGTAGTTTGGGTGTATCAAATTTTGGCGTCGTTGCCGGGGAATACGGTTATTTATTAAGTCTGGTGTGTTTATTTTGTACTTATGTTTGAAATGATTGACTTTTCTGGATCTCTGAATGTCATTGAATGGATGTGATTGTAATAATTGTGCTTAAGCCGAACTGTTGTTTTGATAGTTGGTAGTGGTATGGTTTCTTGGTGCCAAGTGTGTGTGAGCTTATTATTATAAACTCTTACTCAATGCATGCATCTAGAACTTGCCCGGTCTATTTTGTTAAGCTTGAAATTGGTTCCTTAGGAATGGTTCACAGGCCCTTTTTGTGTGCAGTCCACTTAGCCTAAAAGACTATCCAAATGTAAATAACCCCTTTGATCCTTGTTTGAGCCAAAGTTGACTTTATTCTTGCGATAACCTATTACCCTTCCCTTTTTAACTTTGAGTCTTTATTTTGGCCCTGGTCCCTCCTTGGACACCGTGCACTTCAACTCAGGCAATTAGCCTAAGTTGAGGGTGGCTACTGTAGAGGTACATGACAAAAAAAATGGGATTGTTCTTAGTTGGTTGTTGTTGGGATAGAAAGTGCAGGTGTGTGCCAAATGAAAAGTCAGAAAAAGAACTGAAAAAGAATGAAAAAGAGTTATTATGTTAAAAAGGCCACACCTGTAGCAAGAAATAAAGAAATCAAAGTTGATTATGACTGGATGAAAAAAGGTTGAATGGAAATTATAGGTCGATGATTACAAGGAGAGTTTAGCCACTATTCCCTAAATGTATCCTACCTGCACCCGAAGCCTCATTAGAAGCCAAAACAAGTCCTATAGTGATCCTGAGCCGCTTTCTGAAAAAACTGAAATAGAATAGCAAAGGCAAGCTTATGGAATTGCATGTGAATTGTTTGAAATCGTTTGTGAGTGTGAGGGCCTTACCTAGTCCAAAATCTTGTGTGTGGGACTTCTTTGTGGTGAGGGAACAAATATTTTTGTATTATCTATTATTTGTTGGGATATCTGTTGTGTGCGTATGTAGAATATTCTATCATATCGGAATGACATGTTTGGATCCTTGCAAGTTAGCGTTACATACATTTGTGTGCTACCGGGGGGCTTGATTTAAATTTAATAAACTGTTGAATGGCCATGATTTGCTAGAGATATGTGTTTGTATTCTTAGTTGAGTTGTCATTTTGTCTTTGTTTATATGTTGCTTGAGGACAAGCGAATATTTTAAGTTGAGGGTGTTGATGTGCCGAGATTCTATGGCAGATTTGACGCCTTTAACTAAGAATACTCGCGAGTTTTCAAGCAACCCTTGTGATTTTTGATGTTTTATGTTATATTTGCAGGAAATGGAGACAAACATAGAAAAGGAAGGAAATATGATCAAAGAGCTCCACTGGATAGGAGCGGTGGCTGGCATAACTGGCCACCACACACTTGGTGGGCCGTCAGCCAAGCCACCAAGTCTGGCAGCAACACTGGATAATAGTGGTGGCTGGCATGACTGGCCACCACACACTTGGTGGGCCGTCATCCAAGCCACCAAGTCTGGCAGCAACACTGGATAAGAGTGGTGGCTGGTATGACTGGCCACCACACACTTGGTGGGCCGTCAGCCAAGCCACCAAGTCTGGCAGCAACACTGGATAGGAATGGTGGCTGGCATGACTGGCCACCACACACTTGGTGGGCCATCACCCAGGCCACCAAGATGAAGCAAAGGCAGCATACCCACTGGATAGTGGCAATGGCCACCCTGACGGCCAGTCACTCATGTGACGGTCCGTCAAGTGGGCCACCAAATACAAAGCGAGATTCTAAACTTTCTATTTTTGGACTTTATTTCCTGGACTGCTATAAATACCCAGTGTTAGGGTTATTTTATTATTCATTACCCAATAATTTGAGAGACATTTTGGACGAGTTTTGGGAGGAGAAAACACGCTACATACGTATTCTTTTTCTCATTCCATTGTTCCTGGGAATCGTTTGGCTTATTTTTCTTGGAGAAATTGCAGTGATTTTCATATTGTTTGTAAGAATCTTTACTTTATTATGAATATCGTTGTCTTCTCTTCATCTCAAATCATGAGTGGCTAAACTTCCCACAACTAGGGTTGTGGGATCCATGGAATAGTAATAACTTAGGGTTCTTGTGATATCGGGTTTGGTTTGTGTGCATGTTACGTTGTTAATCTTGCGTTCTTACTATTTTCTAATGGTTGCAAACATTAGAACATACCTAGGTTTGATTTGCTTGAGAAAATGAATTAAAACCGAGAAAATTTGATTAATAACGAGGATTCGGGACTACTAACTCCCATCTAATGGTTGACGCTCTAGCAAGGTTAACCTACTTGGGGTATAAATTGAGTTTTGTATTGTATCTTTTCAAGTTCGAGAGAATTGGAAAGAAAAGCGTCTATTTGGTTGAGAAACGTTTAGATGTAGGAATGAATTCAATTACTTTGTGATTATGCATATGAAAAGAACCCGATTGAACTCTAACCTGAGGTTGTTTACGAAACCATGGTGAACACATCCCTAGTTCATCTCTAATATTGATTTTTACTCATAAAAGTTTATTGTTTACTATTTGAAATATTCAAGTAGCAATTAAAGATTACTCACTAGAAACCCCCCCATTACCGGAAACTATTGATTATTAGTCATCTAAATTACTAACGACTTAATTTGCACCTTATTCCCTGTGGGATCGACCCCAACCTTTGTTGGGTTCTATATTTGACAACGACCGCTTACGCTTCTTAATTGAGGTGTAGTTTGGGCGTATCATTGGGCACTTTCCCTGGTGCGACTCGCACCTCCAAACGCACCACAGGTGCGGCCTATGTGCATTGGGCACTTTCTTTGGTGTGACTAGCACCTCAAAATGCTTCAGACCCGTCATTGGCCGAGTTTAGGGTCTTCTTAGGTCACTTTTGGGCCTTCTATTATACAAGGCAAATACTATAAATACATGCCTTACTCATTTATATTTCTTAGATTTTGATGAATATTGAATGTTGCTTTAAAAGCTTGTAGTTGCTAATTTTGCTTGTAGTTTTAGTTTGATTCCCAATTAGTTACTCTAGTTGTAAAAGTCTATTGGGTGGATTCCTAATAGTCTATAGGTGGATTCGTAATAGGTAGTTGAGTGATTAGGGGTGGATTCCTTTGATTGCTTGTTAACTTCTTTGCTTGATTAATCATAGAGTCATCCATTTTGTGGATTTATTTGTTTGTCTCTTTGTTTGATTGAGGACTTATTGTTGATTAATTAGGTTCAATTGGGAGGTGAGGTATAAATGTAATGACCTTTTTCGGTCATTTACATGTTTTTGCCTTTCTTGTACCATTAGAGCTTACTTGTAGCGGCCCAAGTCATTTATGGCTTGTCGGGACCGATAGTTCGGTGCCCGGGATGTTTGTTTGGTCTTTATAGGCGTTCCTCATTTTAGAGCTTCAACTTTGGAAATCGTTGACTTCCGACAACATTCTTGGTAATATCAAAGAATTAAACCAAGGTTCTAGGTCAAAGGAATCCCTTACTCAAAAGTTTGAGTTAAAGAAATGCCTCGTGTAACACCTCGCCCGTTTGGAAGGTTTAAAGTAACCCGTGCCTTTGGGGTAAGACTAATAGTGTCTAATATACTAATAAGGATGTGTTATGAGGTATTATAATCGCAAAATTGTCGTATGATAAGTTTTGAAGTCAAGCAAGTTGCGAAACAAAAGTCGGAAAAAGTTATTGTAAATTCCTTTAAGGAATTCTCTTAAAATTTGGGTTAAATGTATTGGGGTGTTTCTCCCTATATATAAAGATTTAGTGGTCCCCAAATATACCAAATCGAAGGTCTACGAGTCTAGTTTCCAACACACTAAACCGTTTGTCCATACGACTTTAGAATAGAGAGATATTCATGTTTTTGTAAGACTGCGCAAGCAGACACGTCAAAGAGGGGCCCACATCCTAAGTCGGTTTGCCTTTATAAATCAGCTTCTCCTTCGCTTTTAACCCACAAAAACAGACCAAACCCTTACAAAATCAGATAGAAACCTTAGAAATAATCCATGGATCTTGATCCTTTCAATTCGGAAGTTTAACGGAAGTTGCTCTACGACGCGAGCTCATCGTCGTGGTATAGTTTTCTCGTTGTTTTGGCTCCGTTTGTTGCTACTGCAAGGAGGCAGCTCATGGAACTGATATTTTTATGGTATTATCATTTGATTATCGTAAGGTAAGGGTTCTAAATCCTCGACTCATTCTTAATTTGAGCTTTAGAATCAATTCCGAGGAGAACTTATTGTTATCGGCATGTTTGTCGTGTTTTCTTGCCGTATATTGTTATAGCTCGTGGTGGGTCCTTATAACAGCATTTTTAGCTTGGTATTTCAAAGCTTTTTGTCGAGGTAACCTTCCTCCTATGACACTCCTTCGTTATTATATGTTCTAGTATTGTTTTATGGATTTCTGAGCCCCGAAGTGGTATTTTGGATTTGTGGCTTTGGACAGCCCCTTTATCTTGTTATGTTTGGTTATTGTTGTGGTGTTCTGGTTATGGTAAGGTGCTGGAGGGATTGGGAAATTGTGCGATTCTTTTTGGGATCACATACGATAGTGATTGGATTGGACAAACGTGAAATATGCCTTGAAATAGTGCCTCGGGAGCTCGTCGCTCCTTGGAGATGTGGTTAACGTATTGTTGTTGTATTTAGCTGCCATTTGTTATTGTTATTGCCTCATTTTCATGCTTTGGAGTTGGCTGGTCGTGAGTGTGACATTAACACCTTATCAAATGGCTATGGCTCGTTCTTGCAACCTTGTCGATTCTAGCAATTGTTCCATTACCTTGGTTGGTCAGGCTTCATACAGACGCCTTTGGGGTTTCAGTTGAAAGTATTTGTTTTGTGCGATTCAGAGCTTCCTGGAGCTGTTCGAGTCTGGACGATGTCGTTCCCTCAGCTAGTCATCGGATAACAGGTAGGTTATGATTTTCCCCTATCTAGACTCTGCGTATATAGGCTATAACTGCATTAATTAGTATCCTTGGATGGGTTGTTATAGGTTGGTACCCCATACCTTGTCCACCTTGTTCGTCCGTTATTTCATGCGTTGTTTGTAGTATTCGCGTAGTATTGTATATTACCCTTGTGGTCCTGTGTGGCCATGTATTGACTCTAGAACATAGATGGTGGGTTATTGGGGAATATCCGCGAGTCCCGGATATGGAGATTATTCTTTTAGGCTGGTTATGTCTGCTGAGTAGCTGCTGAGCCTTTGCAGGGATGATAGGAAATGTTGTGAGCTGTTGGGCTACTTTTATATTTGTGTGCGAGCATATCATCCATGAAAAAGGTTTTCCCCTGCATGTTTTACTACAGTTTTGGCTGTGAGCCACTACCGACAGTTTTTCTAAATTTGCATGGCCCTGGGGGCCCATTTTTGGTACTGTTGTTGATAGAAAAAGGGATTTTTGGATGTTTTTGCACTGATTTTATTACTGATACTAGTCTCTGCGGGGCAGAGCACCAGACTTGATTTTATTACTAATACTAGTCTCTGCGGGGCAGAGCACCAGACTTGATTTTATTACTGATACTAGTCTCTGCGGGGCAGAGCACCAGACTTGATTTTATTACTGATACTAGTCTCTGCGAGGCGGAGCACTAGACTTGATTTACTATAGTTTTAGACCCGGTTACGCCCGGGCACCCTTAAAGGGGTTTTTGAGGCATTTTCTACTACTTTAGTCCTGGACGGGGTCTGGGCATGCATATTTGAGACTGGGTCTCTATCTTGATCCCGGACTTGCTTCCGGATGAAATGTCTTGATACTGAGTTTTAGTATGGGGTCGGGGACCTCCATGGACCTTGCCGCTCTGGGCCTGGGGCTTCTGGGCTGCATGCGCCAGAGGGAAGGGTATACGGTGGAGTAGAGGTATACAGGCTGAGTCCTTCCATGGAACCTGCATGCTGGGCCCGATTGGCACCGGAGGAGGTACATACAGAGATTCTATTTCACACATCTTATCATATCATGCATTGGATTCCACCCTTATTTGCTGTGTGTTCAGTGTACGCTCCGGTAGTATGGGATGCCGGAGGGTTTGCTTTCACTTGATTGTGTTCCTCGGTTGTATGGGCGTCCATTGGGACTGTAGGTAGACTATATTTACTCTTGTCTTTATTTAGAGCTTGTCTTGGCACTCGGTTAGTGAAGGATTATTGATGGTTAACCTGTTGAGGCTTCGGTTGTGGGATATCTGATTATTGTGAGGGCTAGGGAGTCCTATCTTATTGAGGCACTTTTGTGTGGCCTTCTGAGCAAAGTGTGAGACTCTGGTTCTATTCTTGTGGGAAGCTGAGTGATATCTCTCGGTTATTGTGGCCTAGTTATTTCATCCTAGGGTTGTACTTGTGAGGTGATTCCCTGGTTATGCTATCATATGATTGGATTTGGATTGGTGTTATGATTTCCTTATACTGGTTGATTCCATTTTGAGTATGTTAGACTGCTCTCTGTCTTTTCCTTCCACTTGAGGTTACCGGAATACCGCCATTTTCTCAACTCTCTCTACTTACTTATATTGTTGTACAAGGACTCCAGGTGCGTTCTTCTTTACTTCACCAGTGATTCTGTTTGATTGTATCTCTATGCTAGCATGTGTTACTTGAAGCTCTTGGTTATGGATGATCTGTGCTAGCTCCTTGTGCCTTTCTTATTGCCTCAGTGACTGCTTTCTTGCTATCTGTTACTTACTACTTTTATATCTTATATGCGCTCAGTCGGCCTATGATACCTACTGAGTACCCGTGGTTTTGGTGCTCATACTACACTTCTGCACTTTTTTTTGCAGATATTAGCTGAGCTTTCGCCGTTGATCATGTTGGAGACTCGTGCAGCTTTTGGATCATTGAGACTAGGGTGAGCGCCTGACGATCGGGGCTTGTCTACATCTCATCTGTTGTACTGTTGCTCCTTGTACTTTCGGAGGAAATTTATGTTGTATTTTGTTACTTCTAGTACTTGTATTCTATTATAAGCTTCTGTACTGTCGATACCAAGTCTTGGGGTTGGTGTAGTTTCTTTATGTATTTATATTCGAGTTTTGCTTTCGCTTATTTTTGCTTGCTGGTGCATTTTGGTTAGGTAGTAGCCCATTACTAATCATTCTGGGCTACGGGAATTGGTTCGCCTACTGGGGATTGTAGGTGCCATCATAACTTGAGAAATTGGGTCGTGACAACTTAGTATCAGAGCTCTAGGTTCACCGGTGTCATGGTATAGAAGCAAGTGTCTAAGTAGAGTCTCGTGGATCGGTACGATGACGTTCGTATCCTATCTGCGGGAGGCTACAGGGCATTGTTAGGAAAAGTTTCATCTTCTTGGCTCCTCCTCGTGTGTTCCTGGCTCTATTGACTTCTAAACTTCGGTTGTTCATTCATTCTGAGATGCCTAATACGAGTGTGATAGCGGTTGGTGCCAAGGCTTCTGTGCCTGTTGTTTCAATGCTTCCCTCAGCACCAGGACTCCAGAGTGAGGCTTTACCACACTAAATAGGGGGTGTGGGGTCAGCCCAACCTCCGACTGGATTTATAGCGACCTTAGCGCTTTAGGACATCGTGGCTAGGACTCTGAGTCCTCTGGTGAGTGTTTCAGTACCTGGTTCTGTGAGTGGTGCTTCAGTTATAGTTAAGCTTCTAGTTCTTCAGCAGGGTTGTCTATCGGTATTGGGGTACGAGCCAAGATTTTCCCATCGGATTTCATCTTGTATAGGCTATTTTTGGTTTGGTGAGCATGGGCGCTTTACTAGGAATTACCCCAGGATTGTGTATCCCAGACAGCCTGGTTGTTATCATTGTGGAGAGATTGGTTACCTTTATAGATATTGTCCCCGGTGAGGGCTGGTTAGGCCTTTAGTTTCGACTACTCAGTCTAGAGTTATATCCCATCAACTTGATACTCCTCTTGGTGGGCCAGAGGTAGAGGTTCCTGATATCATTGCTCCAGGTTAGGCTGTTGCTACCTTTGACTTGTGATAGTCCTGCTCGTATTGCGACTCTATCCCTTCTGTCGTGTAATTGCTTATATGCTTACCTGCTACTTGTTTAAGTTGTTTGGCTACTCGAATTGTAGTATCGATATGTTGTTGTATTGGTAGTTTATTTTTTAGTAGTGGATGGGGGTAAGTTAGCCTTGAGAGGTGTTTTCCTGGAGTTGTAGCTCGTGGGTAGTTCTTGTTAGTCTATTTCTAGCTGGGTTATCCCTATCTTATTGTGATTTTGGACTTGTGGTTGAGTTGCCCTTGTTGAGCGGTCCTAGATGGTTGTTGCCTAGGCCCTTATCTAGCGTGGCTAGAGATCCGTGTGATGGGTTGGTGTATTACCGGTAGTTGAGCCGGAGTTGATATTTTGCCTCAGTTGGGAGATATTGGTTATGCTAGTGTGCATAGATTGGTTTGGTCTCTCGAGTGTCTAGAGTCGACCCTCTTTGTTGATTAGTTTAGGAGGTTGGTAGGTATATGGGTTGTTCCCATAGTCTCCTCCACTTCCTGGTCTGTTGGGTGTTTTGTTGTATCTTTAGCTCCAGTTGGAATGAATCTTGATCGAAGTTCTTTCGATGAGCTCTGGATGTTGGCATCGTGATTGGGTCTTGACTTTAAGCACTTCCGACTAAGTGTTAATCGTAACCTCATGGTTAGGTTGTATTTGTAAGCATTTCGGGTGAGTTGGGCATCCGGCCCATCCTTATCCTGCCTTATTGAATTTGACGTGTAGCTATGAGTAGTAAGGTAATGGCTTCAGGTTCTTATTCGAAAAAGTATTTGTAAGGTTTAGTATGTTCTAAGGAAGCATTTTTGTTTAGTTGAAAAAGAAGGGAGATACTCTTTGTATGTGTGTATGTGTCCTCGTAGTTGCCTGAGGTGGCGATGAAGGTTTTCTTTGGAATTATGTGTCCGTGATTCGATTCAGCCGTCTACACATTGTTGTGGGTTTTCCATCGATTGGTTTTGTTTCAGTAGCAACTGTGGTGTTGGCAATTTGCATATTCGGGCCTAGTTGGCTTGGGTTCTTAAGGGTTCATTGGCAGCATACAGGTTCGTCTAAGGCTTTGGTTGGCAGTTTTGAAAGTCGGTGTTCAGAATTATAACTTGGCAGGTTACATCGGATGGTATGTGGCAGTTTCTATTTGGTTGCAGCATCCTAGTGCTGGGAGGCAGTGGGTGCGGGCAACTTAGCTTCTTTACTTTAGTTGTGGATGCGACTATTGGCCTTGGACACCTAGTCCTTGGCTAACCTCTGCAAGAGGTGAGATATTCTAGATTTCAGCAGTGTTCTAGTTAGTACGAGGTCCTTCTACCATGGTTGGACAGCCTCAGCGGCGTAAGTTTGAGCTTCAGTAGTGGTGTATGCTTTATGTGGCCAGCTTGTGCGGGTAGAAACTAGCGTTGCTATTTTGATTTCTGATGATACGTAGAGACTGATAATAGCCATTCGTTTGCCCAGGATTTGAAAGCTTGTTTAATCGATTCCTCCAGAGTTATTGTTTATATGGGGTTTTAGTGTTGGTTAGACTCGGCCAGTATGGACGAGAAGTTCATTATGATATATGCTTCGAAGTGGTTGGTTGTTTGCAGAACTAGTAGAGCGGTTGATTCGAGCCAAAGGAATGAGTTGAAAGTATATGCAAAAATTTCTATGGCTAGATGGTAACTTTGAACCCCAGGCTCCTTTTCCTTTGCCTTCGGGTTGTTTGGACTTGATATTTGTGGCATGGTGGACTTCTTCCTGAGGTGAGATTCGTAAGGCAATTTCACATTCAAATGGTGTTCGAGTGTTCAGAGTAGCAGTAGTGTTTTCTAGAGTTGGGAGCTTGCCTCATGGTTACAGACTTCGTGGTAGGCTTACCACACTTCTTGCAGGATCGTGGTTTTGGTTTGGGTCTTTTGGGCAGGTTGCCCTAGTTCATTCACTTTCAGTTGATTCAGACTTGGCACGGTTCAGTTAGCAAGTTTGATTTTAGCAAAAGTGTTCATTCGTTGGTTGGTGGTCAGTCAAGGCAGGTAACTTTAGTTTCAATGATATGCTACGGGTTGTTATCTTGGATGGCAAAGGCTAGTAGCCTATATCTTGGCTTAAAGCGCATTTGAATAAAATGGGTGACTTCGTTCGTGGTAAAGTATAAGCAGGAACTATGGATCTCTGGTGTGTCTGTTGTTGCTTCGAGGGTGGTTTGAGTGTTCAGCTTGTATGCAGATTCCTTTTTGTGGTGCTAAAGGATTCAGTTCAGAATATATAAAAAAAGGGCTTTTGCGGAACAACGGGTTCATGAGTTAGAGTTTTGGGTTGATTGATTTTCTGGTAAACTTGGTATGGTTTTAAGGATTCGAGTTTTGTGTGTTGATAGCCTTGGTGCTCTAGTTTTGGTGTTGTGTAGGTGATTTTTGGTTAAGATTCTCGAGGTTCAGTTTGGGTTGGTAGATCTTTGGAGGTTGAAATCTAGCTTGGCTAGTAAGAAATTAAGGCTTGGTTGCTTTCTTTGGTTCTGTTCTATTGGGTGCCGTCCGGTCGTGAAGGTTACCCGGGTTGTCCAAGAGAGTAGTACGGGCGTGGTATCTGTTGTCCTTAAATCTCTGGTATTTTATTCCTTCCTGACTTTCGGGGACGAAAGTCTTTTTAGTAGTGGATAATGTAATGACCCTTTTCGGTCATTTACATGTTTTCGCCTTTCTTGTACCATTAGAGCTTACTCGTAGCGGCCCAAGTCATTTATGGCTTGTTGGGACCGGTAGTTTGGTGCCCGGGACGTTTATTTGGTCTTTATGGCCGTTCCTCATTTTAGAGCTTCAACTTTGGAAATCGTTGAGTTCCGACAACATTCTTGGTAATATCAAAGAATTAAACCAAGGTTCTAGGTCAAAGGAATCCCTTACTCAAAAGTTTGAGTTAAAGAAATGCCTCGTGTAACACCTCGCCCGTTTGGAAGGTTTAAAGTAACCCGTGCCTTTGGGGTAAGACTAATAGTGTCTAATATACTAAGAAGGATGTGTTATGAGGTATTATAATCTCAAAATGGTCGTATGATAAGTTTTGAAGTCAAGCAAGTTGCGAAACAAAAGTCGAAAAAAGTTATTGTAAATTCCATTAAGGAGTTCTCTTCAAATTTGGGTTAAATGTCTTGGGATGTTTCTCCCTATCTATAAAGATTTAGTGGGCCCCCAATATACCAAATCTAAGGTCTACGAGTGTAGTTTCCAACGCACTAAATCGTTCATCCATACGACTTCAGAATAGAGAGCTATTCATGTTTTTGTAAGACTGCACAAGCAGACACGTCAAAGCGGGACCCACATCCTAATTCGGTTTGCCTTTATAAATCAGCTTCTCCTTCATTTTTAACCCACAAAAACAGACCAAAACCTTACAAAATCAGATATAAACCTTAGAAATAATCCATGGACCTTGATCCTTTCAATTCGGAAGTTTAACGGAAGTTGCTCTACGTCGCGAGCTCATCGTCGTGGTATAGTTTTCTCGTCGTTTTGGCTCCGTTTGTTGCTACTGCAAGGAGGCAGCTCGTGGAACTGATATTTTTATGGTATTATCATTTGATTATCGTAAGGTAAGGGTTCTAAATCCTCGACTCATTCTTAATTTGAGCTTTAGAATCAATTCCGAGGAGAACATATTGTTATCGGCATGTTTATCGTGTTTTCTTGCCGTATATTGTTACAGCTCGTGGTGGGTCCTTATAACAGCATGTTTAGCTTGGTATTTCAAAGTTTTTTGTCGAGGTAACCTTCCTCCTATGACCCTCCTTCGTTATTATATGTTCTAGTATTGTTTTATGGATTTCTGAGCCCCGAAGTGGTATTTTGGATTTGTGGCTTTGGACAACCCCTTTATCTTGTTATGATTGGTTATTGTTGTGGTGTTCTGGTTATGGTAAGGTGCTGGAGGGATTGGGAAATTGTGCGATTCTTTTTGGGATCACATACGATAGTGATTCGATTGGACAAACGTGAAATATGCCTTGAAATAGTGCCTCGGGAGCTCGTCGCTCCTTAGAGATATGGTTAACGTATTGTTGTTTGATTTAGCTGCCATTTGTTATTGTTATTGGCCTCATTTTTATGCTTTGGAGTTGGCTGGTCGCGAGTGTGACATTAACACCTTATCAAATGGCTATGGCTCGTTCTTGCAGCCTTGTCGATTCTAGCAATTTTTCCATTACCTTGGTTGGTCAGGCTTCATAGAGACGCCTTTGGGGTTTCAGTTTAAAGTATTTGTTTTGTGTGATTCAGAGCTTCCTGGAGCTGTTCGAGTCTGGATGATGTCGTTCCCGCAGCTAATCATCGGATAACAGGTAGGTTATGGTTTTCCCCTATCTAGACTCTGCGTATATAGGCTATAACTGCATTAATTAGCATCCTTGGATGGGTTGTTATAGGTTGGTACCCCAGACCTTGTCCACCTTGTTCGTCCGTTATTTCATGCGTTGTTTGTAGTATTCCCGTAGTATTGTATATTACCCTTGTGGTCCTGTGTGGCCATGTATTGACTCTAGAACATAGATGGTGGGTTACTGGGGAATGTCCGCGAGTCCCGGACATAGAGATTATTCTTTTAGGCTGGTTATGTCTGCTGAGTAGCTGCTGGGCCTGTGCAGGACTGATAGGAATTGTTGTCAGCCGTTGGGCTACTTTTATATTTGTGTGCGAGCATATCATCCATGAAAAAGGTTTTCCCCTGCATGTTTTACTACAGTTTTGGCTGTGAGCCACTACCGATAGTTTTCCTAAATTTGCATGGCCCTGGGGGGCCGTTTTTGGTACTGTTGTTGATAGAAAAGGGGATTTTTGGATGTTTTCGCACTGATTTTATTACTGATACTAGTCTCTGCGGGGCAGAGCACCAGACTTGATTTTATTACTGATACTAGTCTCTGCGAGGCGGAGCACTAGACTTGATTTACTACAGTTTTAGACCCGGTTATGCCCGGGCACCCTTGGAGGGGTTTTTGAGGCATTTTCTACTACTTTAGTCCTGGACGGGGTCTGGGCATGCATATTTGAGACTGGGTCTCTATCTTGATCCCGGACTTGATACTGAGTTTTAGTATGGGGTCGGGAACCTCCATGGACCTTGCCGCTCCAGGCCTGGGGCTTCGGGCTGCGTGCGCCTGAGGAAAGGGTATACGGTGGAGTAGAGGTATACAGGCTGAGTCCTTACATGGAACCTGCCTGCTGGGCCCGATTGGCACCAGAGGAAGTACATACAGAGATTCTATTTCACACATCATATCATATCATATCATGCATTGGTGTCACGACCCAATTTCTCGGTCATGATGGCACCTACAACCCTCGGTAGGTGAACCAATCCCCGTACCCCAGAACAGTTAGCAATGGGCTACTATCTAACAAATAAGGGAACAAGACAAAGAGAACAGATAAAAGGAATATAAATATATACATATGCGGAAACTAAACTAAACCCCAAGACCTGGTATCATAGTACAGAGCCAAACTACATATATGGAGTGCAAATAAACCAAAACTATATATACAGATGTGTCTGAATGGTAATAGAGTACAAGAAGCAAAAGATAAACTAAAGCTAAGCTCCGATCGCCAAGAGCTCACCCTCAGTCTGAAGTAGTCCCCAACAGATCTCCAAGCACGAATCACAGCGATCTAACGGCGATGGCCCACGCTAGGATCTGCACCCAAAGATGCAGGGGGTAGGGGTGAGCACCAAATGGGAAGCATAAGGTACCCAGTAGGTATCATAGGCCGACTGGGCACATATAAGATAAAAGTGTAGTAATAGACAGAATAGAAGCAAGCAGTCACAGAAATCAACGAAAGGTGCACAAGAACTAGCCCAGAGGGAAATCAACAGAACCACATGTGAGGCTAGTAAGCAGAATATACACACCATAGGCACAGGCAAAAGTAAGGAATAACGCACCTAGGATCCTTGCAATAACAGTGTATGCAAAATAAGTTTACAAAATGGACGGTATACCGGTAACCTCAAGAGTAAGAAGAAGAGAGAAAGAGTAATGATAGGCATGCTCAGGGACATGAATCAAACTCAACTAATCATATCAATCTCAGATCCAGAAACTAACAGTCTAGTAGTAACCAATTTCATACTTAACCGTAACAGGGAACAATTCTGTAAGTAAATAGCAAATTCTACCTACAGTCCCCCCGCCGCCCATACAATCGAGGAACACAAACAAGTGAAAACAAACCCTCCGGCATCCCATACTACCGGAGCGTACAATCAGCAAACAACAAACAAGGGTGGAGCCTCAAACAATGAATGATATGATGCATGAAGATCTTAAGTGCCATGGTATCTCTGTATGTACCTCCTCCGGCGCCGATCCGGCCCAGCAGGTAGGTTCCATAGAAGGACACTGCCCGTATACCTCTACTCCACCGTATACCCCTCCTCCGGCACACACAGCCCGTAGCCCCTGGCCCGGATGGCAAGGTCCATGGAGGTCCCAGACCCCATACTAAAACTCAGTATCAGAACATGTCGTCCGGAAGCAAGTCCGGTATCAGGATAGAGAAGTCTCGAATATGCAATGCCCAGACCCTGTCCAGGACTAAAGTAGTAGGAAAATGTCTCAAAAACCCCTCCAAGGGTGCCCGGGAATAACCGGGTCTAAACAGTAAAAAGTCATCTCAGGTGCTCGGTCCGACCAAGGCTAAAATCATCTCAAGTAGCAAGAAAACTCAACTAGCACTCCGGCCCTGCCGAGTCTAGCGTTAATCGTAAAACTGATGATTTAAAACATAATTTACTTTCTTTTACCCAAGAATACTCACAAGTCAAATCAAACCATTTCCAAATTAATTCCATTAAAAACGGGCCCCCGGGGCCATGCAAGGTTTAGAAAATAGTGCCAGTAGGCCCAAAGCTAAAACCATAGTAAAAATGGATAAAACCTCTTTATATGCATGGAAATGGTATGATCACACACAATAGCTGCCCAGCAGCTCACAATCAACCTATCGACCCTGCACAGGCCCACAGCTACTCAGCAAGCATAACCAGCCTAGAAGGATAATTCTATGCCCTGGACTCGCGGACATTCCCAAAATCCCACCTTCTATGTTCCAGAGTCAACAAGGCCTCACAGGACCACAAGGGTAAATAAAATATATCGACAAACACTACAAGCAACGGAGGAACAAAAGTAGGCGGACATGAATAAAGCGGTCAAGGTCTGTGGTACCAACCTAATAAACCAACCCGAGGATGCCCATTAATACAATTTTATTCTATATATGCGAAGTCTAGGGAAAATAAACCGTAACCTACCTGTCGTCTGATGACAAGCTCGAACCTCTCCGAAAAGAAGCTCCGAAACGAAATCAAACTTGAACTCGGGCTTGAATAACTTGACGTAGAAAATTGATTTTCATTTGAGAATCAACTATAGTTTCGACACATGCTTTCTTCCACAAACTCCCTCCAGCCATCTGCTTGCATATAGGTACTACAGCCTATGCTAATGTTTGGATGGAAAATAAAATGGAGGTTTGTAGTAAAAGAAACAGTAACATAAGTTCTACTTTCTCCTAACTAAGTGAACAACTTTCTCCTAACTAAGTGAACAATACATAGCAGAATATATACATAATGTAAAGTAGATATAAGTTAGGCAGCAACATTTCAATGTAATCTCCACATGCTGCCACCTTTAGCTAATATTTGCTGGCCACTCCCTCCACCTACACGTGGAGTGGAGGTGGCAAGGACAAAAAGAAATTCTTATCCCGTTATTTATATACTCGGGTATTGCATAAATTCGTGGTAAAATAAATATAATATTTTAAATATACCATAATTCATAGAAAATCATTTTCAATAAAACCTACTAGATTATAATAATAATTTTCAACATAGCTAAATTTACTATCTCCGTTAAAATAATACAATGTATAAAAACCTTATAAAATAAATACATAAACCATTATATCGTAACAAAATATTTTTCATAAACCTTTAAAATATTTTTAAAAGGCAATAATAATATAATTTTTACCAAATTCAACTTTTAAATAAAATATTTTCAAATACACGCACGATGCTAATAAAATTCTTAAGCTTAGGCTCGTAATTCACCAACGCACGATTTTGATACTCAAGAATCCTCTCGGGATCCTCCCTTATGTTTTCTCACTGTTTCGGAACTGAAATGACGTTTTAAAACGCGAAGTTGAGGCTTAAATCGAGTTTAACCCGACCCGATTCGCGACCCGGTTCGTAACCCATTTTCTGCCAGACAGTCCGCGGTAAAACAATCATAACTTTTTACTCCGAGATCAGTTGGACGTGAGGTTTTGTGCGTTGGAAACTAGACTCGTAGAACTTCGATTTGGTATTTCGGGGGACTTCTAACTCTTAATATATTGAGAGAAAAGCCCTGAGACATTTGACCCAAAGTTCAGAAAATTCATTAAAGAACTTACGATAACTTTTGCCGACTTGCTTGGCTTCAAAACTTATAATTCGACCAAACAAATAGGCCCAACACCGAAATACCGGTCCTGACGAGCCTTAAGTGACTTGGGGCCGCTACAAACACGCTCTAACGGCACAAGGAAATCGTATTCGTGGAAATAACCGGAAGGGTCATTACATCATCCACTACTAAAAAGAACTTTTGTCCTCGAAAGTCAAGGTCAAGGGGGTACCTGAAGGCTCAAACAGCTGCGGATACTGGGCCCGCATATCTCTCTCGGTCTCCCAGGTAGCCTCCTCGACTGGACGGTGCCTCCACTGAACCTTAACAACCGGGATCTCTCGAGACCTCAATCTCCTGACATCTCTGGCCAAAATAGCTGTCGGCTCCTTAACAAAGGCTAAATCCTCACCCAACTGAACTGAATCCCACTGCAACACATGAGACTCATCTGAGACATACCGACGTAACATCGAAACATGGAATACAAGATGTATAGATGAAAACATCGGAGGCAACGCTACCAACCCTCTGAAGAATCTCGAAGCAAATCTGTGCTCTGTGGCCCCGCAGTAAGACCATCAAACCAACCTACCGGTGATCTGCAACGCCTACCATACAAAGCCTCAAAAGGTGCCATGCCGATACTCAAATGAAAGCTGTTATTATAAGCAAACTCTGCCAAGGGAACAAACTGATCCCAAGAACCTCCAAAGTCAAGAACACAGGCTCGAAGCATGTCCTCTAAAATCTGAATGGTCCTCTCGGACTGGCCATCTGTCTGAGGGTGAAAAGCGGTACTAAGATGAACCTCTGTACCCAAATCTCGCTGAACAGCCCTCCAGAACTGAGATGTGAACTGAGTGCCGCGGTCTGAAATAATAGAAGCTGGGACCCCATGCAACCGAACAATCTCACGAAGGTAGATCTGAGCTAACCTCTCTGCACCATAAGAAGTATGAACCAGCAAGAAATGTGCTGACTTAGTCAGCCTATCAACAATCACCCATATGGAATCAAACCCATGAGAAGTACGGGGCAAACCAACAACAAAGTCCATAGTAATCCCTTCCTACTTCCACTCAGGAATGGGAAGTCGCTGCATCAAACCACCAGGTCTCATGTGCTCGAACTTAACCTGCTGGCAGTTCAAGCACCGAGATACGAAATCCGCTATATCTCGCTTCATACCATTCCACCAGTAAAGCTGCCTCAGGTCTCTATACATCTTTGCTGTGCCAGGGTGAATGGAGTATCTAGAACAATGTGCCTCGTGAAGTATCAACTGAATCAAATCACTAGTCCTCGGAACACAAAGTGGCTATCAAACCTCAGAACCCCATCTGAATCTAGAGTAGCCCGACTGGTCTCACCCTGAACAACCCGATCACGAAGGTCACACAACTGTTGATCCTCAAACTGACGACTCTGAATCTGATCAATCAAAGTAGAACGAACCTCAATACTGGCGAGAACTCTGCTAGGATCCGACAAGTCAAGCCTAACCAAATGGTTAGCCAAGGACTGGATGTCCAAGGCCAACGGTCGCTCTAAAACTGAAAGAGAAGCTAGGCTACCCATACTCACTGCCTTCCGGCTCAAGGCATCCGCTACCACGTTTGCCTTGCCCGGATGATACAAAATAGTGAAGTCATAGTCCTTCAGTAACTCGACCCATCTCCTCTGTCTCGAGTTCAACTCTCGCTGACTCGTGATATACTGAAGACTACGGTGATTGGTGAAGATATCACAGTGAACTCCATATAAGTAATGCCTCCAGATCTTGAGCGCGAAAACTACCGCCGCCAACTCTAAATCATGAGTGGGGTAGTTGCGCTCGTGAACCTTCAGCTGCCTCGACGCATATGCTA